>OZ012741.1:608033661-608432694 GCA_963859935.3 Lathyrus sativus
GCATCTTTTGTTTTAAAAACGGTTCAGACAAGCTGTCATCATCACCGTGTAACCTTTCTCGGCGACATTGATCTATCCGAAGTATCAGTTCTGAAAGAAGAAGAAGAAAAGTAAGTGTATTCCAACTGATAACCAAAACTGAATGAAAGCAGCTCGCAACGTTCCTATAGCCAAACAAATAGTTCAAAAGCTACTCAAGATTCGAGTCCGACATCTGCAAAAGAACCAAATTCATTAGAAAAACAAGATATTGACTCGAAAGAACCAAGCTCATCAAAGAAAGCAGATATCTGTTCTGAAAGGGATCCAAAGTTATATCAGCATCTGATAACATAGCTGTATCAGCCAATATCAGAGTCGAAACTAAATGGTATCCGATTGGGGTCGAAACCGCAAAATCCATAGCGACGTCAAGAAACTGGATAACTGAGATGAGTCCATAGAAAACCTGCACCAGTTGAACCAGAGGGAGAATTTTAGAAACAATTCATATCCAATTTGTGAAATCCAATTCGCGAAACCCAGGAAAACCAGAGCAGATACGTATCTAAAAAAGGGGCCAAGTTTGAAAAAGGAAAGAAATCATATCAGAAAATCGAAATCCAAACCCTATCAGAATCAAATCAGTTATAATGCATCAAGACAAATCCCAACAAATCCAAATGAAAAGTTTCTAAAATAAATCTGAAAAAGGTAAGAGAATCACAATCGAATCCAATCAAATCCGAAAAGGGGATGATGTTTTCAATCAGAAAATCAATCCAAAGCCCACGAAACAAAGATTGAGAAGATATATAAAGGAAAGATACCACCTTATGAGAAACCCTAGACGAAAACGGCGAAGAATACAAAACCCTAGCGACCGCGAGAAAGAGGAGGAGAGTTTCGAGCACGAATCGAGAGGTTGGGGAAGGTCCACCAGCGCCGCCTCCATCCACGACGGGAAAACCCTCCACGGAGGCTCAGTTCACCATCATCGCCTCCGTTCATCACCGATTGCGAACGAGAATGTAAGCTAGGAACATAATATCGTCACTTTTAACATTGTTCGGTTTGATTTCAGGGTTTTCAACATGATTGAGGAAAGAATAAAGAATAAGAAAGACCTTTAAACATTAGGGTAGGTTACTCCTAGGTGCTTGCTCACTTCAAAACTGTTTCACACTTAAACAAATTTTCAGCAAGTTTTCAAACAAGTTCTTAACACATCCTTACATGGATTATTTATTAACTATTCTGAAAATTTTCTATTCACACACTACACTTTCAAAACAATTCAAAAGTGAGCTTAAGTACCTAAGAGCCCATGGATAACCATGGATGAAAAGGGTGCTAACACCTTCCCTTTTCATAACCTACCCCCCGGACCCAAAATATTCTCTAAGGTCTTTCCTGTTCTTTTATAACCTTTCCTTATGGATAAAATAAAAGTCGGTGGCGACTTTTGCTATCCGCAACATTGTTTAAAGTCAGTTCTCCCACCGTGTTACAGAACTGGCGACTCTGCTGGGGATCTATTTAAGAGGGGTACCCTTAGGAATTAAGATCACTTTAAATTGTTTGCCTTGTTTGCTTTATTATTATATTGTTGGGGTGCTCTTATGTGTGAAAGGTCCTAACCCGGATCTAGTGTACCTTAGGTAAATGGCAATAGACCAAGGAAACTGTACGACGTATATCGATACGGTTGATCTGGTGGCCATAGTTAGTGCGACTTCTTGGTTGGTGCTTATATTCCTTAAGTCAAGTTGAGGATAATATTGAGGCTGCCATATGTTGTCAATGCACTAACTGACTTTTAGAACCCTAGTTAACTCATCTTGGCCTTTAGAAAGTAGTGAGGTAACCGGCTTTGGTGCAGACTGAAGTTGGTTGACACTCGATACTACGCTCATTGAGATCTTAAACTTGGAGGGTTTTGGTTGGCAAGTAAGTTGCCTTCTGAACAACCACCCTTGTGAAGGATCAATGATATTGAGATCCCTTAGAACCTGGTTATTTTTGTAGGACAGGATGAACCATCTAACTTCAGGGGAGGGTACTTGCCTTTGAACCTCATGCAAGCCTTTAAACCTAGGGCTATGGTGTGACTTGTTTGTGTGTGCCACATGTCTGTGATTGAGCATGACATCATGACATCATCATGCATCATAAGCATATCATTTTCCCTAACCATTTCAAGGACCAAAGGATTTATCTTTGTTCTTTGTTGCAGGTCATGGCTTCTGCTCGTAGAAACACCATCAGGATCAACTTTGTAGGGATACCTGCTAAGCTCAAGGAGTTGGTTTCCCTAGTGCCTGATCATTCCCAGTTCAACAAGAGACATGCTCACTTATTGGATCTAGTTACTTCAGGGTTCAGTGAAGACATGATGAGTGTGCTGTTTCAGTTCTTTGACCCTAAGCACCATTGCTTTACATTTCCTGATTATCAGCTGGTTCCAACCATGGAGGAGTTCTCTAAACTTCTGGGTATACCTGTTCTTGATCAGAAGCCATTCACAGGCTTAGAGAAGGAGCTTAAACCAGAAGTTATTGCTGCAGCTCTACATCTGAAGAAGTCTGACATTGTTCTAGAGACGAGAAGTGGAGTTAAAGGTATTCTTGCCAAGGTATTAGTGGATAAAGCTCAAATGTTCTTGAAGGCTACGAGCTACGATGTTGTTGAGGAGATCTTAGCCTTATTGATTTATGGCTTAGTGTTGTTCCCCAATCCTGATCAGTTCATAGACGTTCATGCCATCAACATATTCCTGAGTCACAATCCAGTGCCTACCTTACTTGGAGACATCCTGCATTCTCTTCACACCCGTACTACAAGGGCAAGAGGAACTTTGATGTGCTGCATACCTTTACTTTCTAGGTGGTTTATTTCTCACCTTCCTCGCTCAGTAATGAAGAATGAGCAAGGGTTCAGATGGTCCAAGAGGATCATGTCACTTTCTCACTCAGGCATCCATTGGTGCTCCAGATCTATGGAGAATGTCACCATCATTGACCGTTGTAGGGAGTTTCCTAATGTGCCACTTCTAGGCATAAGAGGAGGCATCACCTACAACCCATCTCTAGCTTTACGACAGTTTGGTTACGCCCGGAGCGATGGTCCACATGACATGTTGATTCAGGGCATTGTGTTTGATTACGACAACGATCTTCAGGGTTACCGTCAGAGATTCATCCGAGCTTGGGGAAAGGTAAACAGGATTGACAGCAAGACACTGGAGCCTAAGTACACCATTCCTATGGAGGCTTATCTCAGATGGGTACGATTTCGTGCTCAGACACTCATGATGCCATATCCTGCCATCCTACCAGTTACCATGGAACCTGTTGCTGAAGGAGACACAGCTTATACCATCCTTCACCCAGACATGCCTACTGATATGGAAGACTTGCAGAGATCATGGATCCAACTGAAAGAGCAAAGGGATACTTTCGAGGCTCATTACAAAGCAAGCCAAGCAAGGATCCTAGAGCTAACAAAGCTACTTCATGAGGAACGAAACCTCAACCCATACCTCAACACCAAGAGGAAACGTCCATGGGAGACTTAAAACCCCATCTTTTGTACTTATTTCGTTTTCATTTTTTGTAAGCCTAAAAGGCAAAACAAGTTATTACTAATAAAAAGTTACTTTCTTGTTTGTTTAAGCAAATTTAAATCCTGCGGTCCTTGAAAACATTGCATATGCATTCCCATATCATTGCATCACAGGTTTATAATTGTGCATAGGTTTCTCATCTTCTCGCTGTTTATTTCAGCAATGGCTCTTGAACAATCAGTTAAGGATCTCCAGGCACAGAATGCACAGTTCCAAGAGCTGATCCTGAACCTATCCAAGGGGCAGGATGAATTGAAGACACTGCTGGCCAAGAAGACTAAGAAGGCTAGAAGGTCTGTTGGGTTGCTCAACATGGGAAGAAGGTTCAAAGGTCCTGTCAGGACCAAGGAACAGGTTGAAGACTATGAATCTGAAGAATCTGAGCAGGAGAGAGGCAGTCTCCACAACACTATGGGGGACTCTGATTCTGAGGCTAACTACTACCATGAGCCTAACGAAGACAAATTCAAGATGCTGGTGGATAGAATGGATGCTATGGAATTACAGAAATCATCTGGGCTGGATTTTGAGGATTTGAGCTTGATATCTGGGGTGGTCATACCCATTGGGTTCAAAGTTCCTACATTTGTTGTCTATGATGGGGTCTCTTGTCCCAAATTGCATCTGAGGTCTTATGTCAGAAGAATTCAACCCCACACTGCTGATAAAAAGTTGTGGATCCATTTCTTTCAAGAGAGTTTATCTGGAGCTCAGCTAGAGTGGTATTATCAGTTGGAGAGTGTCAACATCAGAGATTGGAATGACCTTGCTGAAGCTTTCTACAAGCAATATCAATACAATGCTGACTTAGCCCCCACTCGCATGCAGCTTCAAAGCATGTCTATGGGTGCCAAAGAAAGCTTTAAGGAGTATGCTCAGAAGTGGAGAGACTTAGCTGGAAGAGTTCAACCCCCTTTGACTGATAGGGAGTTGGTTGATATGTTCATGTGTACGCTGAATGGTCCGTTTTACAGTCATCTCATTGGAAGCTCATCATCTGGCTTCACTGAGTTGATCATGACAGGAGAGCGAGTAGAGAATGGTATCAAGAGTGGTAAGATCCAAGTGGGCACTTCTTCATCAGGTGCTGCAAAGAAGCCTCCCACTGGGAAGAAAGAATCTAATGCTGTGTATGGTCAGCCTGATCGTAACAGAAGGCATCAGTCTGTTAGTGCAGTTCATATTTCAAATCCAACTCCTGCAACAACAGAGCAGCCTCAAGGCAACCAACAGAGGGCTAGAAGACAGTTCACGAAGATCAACATGTCAATGGCTCAGGCATTGCAACACTTGTTGAAAGCTGAACTTATTACCCTGAGGGAGGCCCCTCAGAATCCCAATGTTACCTCTCCCAAGTACAATCCCAATGCACGATGTGCATATCATTCAAACTGTCCAGGACATGATACTAATAACTGCTGGGTCTTGAAGAACAAAATTCAAGATATGATTGATGCTGGAGAAATTGAGTTTGATCCACCAGGTACTCCAAATGTGATTACAGCTCCAATGCCAAATCACGAGAAGACTGTCAACGCCATTGATGAAGATATTGATGAAGATCTGCATGTCTATTCGGTTATGGAGTTGAGCACACCATTGTCTGTTATCAAAAAGAGGTTAGTACAAGCTGGGATCTTTCCAGGTTGTCATGAAGATTGTCTATATTGTACCTATAAGCCGGATAGTTGCTTCATTTTGAGAGATGGGATTCAACATCTCATGGATAAATATACTATAGTGTTTGAAAGAAGACCAGCATCTGTAGAAAGTATGGTGGATCATCTGACTCAGGGTAAGAAGATTGGAGAGGTTGACATGGTTGACAAAGTACCACTAAGAATCACTTCAAAGGGTCCCATTAAAATCACTCATCAGGGCCCAATCAAGATTACTGCTGAAGGTCCTGTGAAAGCTGTTGCTGAAGCCAGAGTAGCTCCTCTGATCATTACCACTCCTGGTCCTATTCCTTATACATCTGACAAAGCTGTGTCATGGCACTATGGGTCTGATGTTTACATCCATGGTGTCAAGCAGGAGCCTTTACCTGATATGCCTGTTGACATTGATAATATTGCTGGATCTAGCAAGATCACTCGTAGTGGAAGAGTCTTCTCTCCTCCAGTTGCTTCTAAGAGTGCAGTTACTCCTGCTGTTACTTCCACCACTGATGCTCGGGGCAAGGGTCCTGTTGTTGAGCCTGTATCTACTGATGTGCCAGCTGCTGATGACCTCTCTAAGCAGATGGAAGAAGTATTGAAAATCATTCGCAAGAGTGATTATGATATTGTTGATCAGCTGGGGCATACTCCCTCAAAGATTTCTATGCTCTCCCTGTTATTATGTTCTGAGGCTCATGCCAAGTCATTGATCAAGTTTCTAAAGATGGCTCATGTACCCAGTGCAATTTCTGTGGACCAGTTTGAGAATTGTGTTGCTCACCTGACCTATGACAACGGGTTAGGATTTTCTGATGCTGACTTGACCCCTGCCAAGAGGGATCATAACAGGGCCTTGCATATTTCAATTGAATGCAGGGGCACTACCCTGTCTCATGTGCTGATAGACAATGGTTCCTCTCTGAATGTGTTGCCTAAGGAAGTCTTGAACCAGCTGAGTCCTGAAGATACGGTATTGAAGCCCAGTAATATTGTGGTAAAGGCTTTTGATGGTTCTAGAAGAGTAGTGCATGGGGAAATTGATCTTCCAATCAAGGTTGGCTCTCAGGTGTTTACTGCTACATTCTATGTGATGGATATTCGTCCTTCGTACTCATGTCTGCTTGGTCGTCCCTGGATCCATGGGGCAGGTGCGGTGACCTCCACATTACATCAAAAGTTGAGATATCCGGTGAATGGAAAAGTTGTTACTGTCTTTGGAGAGGAAGAATACTTTGTCAGCCATGTAAACACTTTCAAGTATCTGGAAGTAGAAGGTGAATACATTGAAACTCCATGTCAGTCATTTGAAGTGGTTCCCTGGGCTGTTAAGGATTGTGTGACTTCTCCTGCTGTGAAGAAGGTTCCTGTGGTCATCAGAAACCCTCCAACAATGGCAATGGCCTCCCTCAATGATGCAAAAGCTATGGTGGAAGAAGGTGGTTGTACTATTTGGGGTCAGCTTCCTGATATTCCATACAAGTCTGACAAGTTTGGTTTGGGTTTCACTGCAGAGTCCCAGAAGGCTGTTCGTCGTGCTCGTGCTGTTCGTATCACCAATCAAGGGGTTATCAATGCTGTGGGAGATCAAGATGAAGACTACAACTTGGAGGCATGGATTTTTCCTACTGTGGGTGCTAGACTCAATAATTGGACAGCTGAAGATGTTATCCCTATCTCCTTTAGTCAGGAGTAAATACTATTATTGTGTTATGTTTTTAAATTTATAATTTCTGGAACAATTAAAACTTTCAAGCCGTGTGCCTTACCCGGGGCACAATGGTGTGCTTGTTACGGGTTGTCATTTCATTTGCATACTGCATTCAATAAAATCAGCGGACGTTTCGTTTTCGTAAATATTGTGTTCCTTGTCTTTCTTTTTCTTTTATTTTTGCTTTATCAGCTATGTGTTCTTACACACACCCACGTCACTAAAATGCAGATCCTCATCCACTCTGGATCCAGTTGATAACAGTTCTACTATTGCCAATTACAATTTCGAGAATCCGATCTATCAAACTGAAGACGGAAACGAGGACGATTGTGAAATACCTGTAGAGCTTGCTAGGTTGTTACAACAAGAAGAGAAAGCTATACAGCCACATGAAGAGCCAGTCGAAGTTGTGAATCTGGGAACTGAAGAAAACAGAAAAGAGGTCAAAATAGGGGCTGATTTAGAGGACAGTGTCAAGAGCAGGTTGATTCAGATGCTACGTGACTATGTGGAGATCTTTGCTTGGTCTTATGAAGATATGCCAGGGTTGGATACAGACATTGTGGTTCACCGTTTGCCAGTGAAAGAAGATTGTCGTCCAAAGAAGCAGAAGGTTCGTCGTATGCGTCCTGAAATGTCAGAAAAGATCAAAGCAGAGGTAATGAAACAGTTCAATGCAGGGTTCTTGGCCGTAACTTCTTATCCTCAGTGGGTTGCAAATGTGGTACCAGTTCCTAAGAAAGATGGTAAGGTACGTATGTGTGTAGACTACAGAGATCTGAACAAGGCTAGCCCTAAAGATGACTTTCCACTTCCTCATATTGATATTCTGGTAGACAACACTGCTCAGCATAAGGTATTCTCTTTTATGGATGGTTTCTCTAGTTACAATCAAATCAAGATGGCACCTGAAGATATGGAGAAGACTACATTTGTGACACAGTGGGGCACCTTTTGCTATAAGGTAATGCCATTTGGTTTGAAGAATGCAGGGGCAACATATCAGCGTGCTATGGTGGCTTTGTTTCATGATATGATTCATCATGAGATAGAGGTATATGTGGATGATATGATAGCCAGGTCTCAGAATGAAGAACAACATCTTGATCATCTGCACAAGTTGTTTGAGAGGTTGGAGAAATACAGGTTGAGATTAAATCCAAACAAGTGTACTTTTGGAGTTAGATCTGGAAAGCTCCTGGGTTTCATTGTCAGTGGAAAAGGTATTGAAGTGGATCCTGCAAAAGTGAAAGCTATACGAGAGATGCCAGCTCCCCGTACTGAGAAGGAGGTTAGAGGTTTCTTGGGACGATTGAACTACATTGCAAGATTTATTTCCCAATTAACTACCATCTGTGAGCCAATCTTCAAGTTGTTGAAGAAAGATCAGGTGATGGAATGGAATGATGAGTGCCAGACTGCCTTTGATGAAATCAAGAGATATTTGCTAGAACCTCCAATTTTAATGCCACCAGTTGATGGAAGACCCTTGATTATGTATTTAACAGTATTAGACAACTCAATGGGGTGTGTATTGGGGCAACATGACGAGTCTGGTCGAAAAGAGCAGGCAATATACTACCTTAGCAAAAAGTTTACCGACTGTGAAACAAGATACTCACTGCTCGAGAAAACTTGCTGCGCTTTGGCATGGGCTGCTCGCCGACTAAGACAGTATATGTTGACCCATACTACCTTGTTGATTTCGAAGATGGATCCAATCAAGTACATATTTGAGAAACCTGCTCTCTCCGGAAGAATTGCAAGATGGCAAATGATCTTGACGGAATATGATATACAGTATACTACTCAGAAGGCCATTAAGGGGAGTGTTGTTGCTGATCATTTGGCTCATCAAGCAGTAGATGATTACCAGTCAATGAATTTTGAGTTCCCTGATGAAGACATTATGTCTGTTACCAAAGAACCTGGACAATATGACGGACCTGGACAAGGATCCCGATGGACTATGGTTTTTGATGGTGCCTCCAATGCACAGGGTAATGGTGTTGGTGTTGTGATTAGTTCCCCTGAAGGTTGTCATACCCCGATTACTGCCAGACTTTGTTTCTATTGTACCAATAACATGGCTGAGTATGAGGCATGTATCATGGGTATGCAAGTTGCTATTGATATGAAGATTCAGTTCCTTGAGGTGTATGGAGATTCAGCTCTGGTAGTAAGTCAGATTAAAGGAGATTGGGATACAAAGCATGATAATCTCATTCCTTACAGAGAACATGTGTTGTCTTTGATCCCACATTTCAAAGAGATTACTTTTGGACATATTCCACGAAGAGAGAATCAGTTGGCAGACGCATTGGCCACCATGGCATCTATGTTTGAGATCAGCTGGGATGATGAAGCTCCCAAGATTACCATTGATAGATTTGAGAAGCCTGCATACTGCAATGAGATTGACACTGAAGGGGCAGAGGAGAAGCCTTGGTTCTATGAAGTGAAAAACTATCTTGAAGCTCAGGAGTTCCCTGAAGGGGCATCTGTCAAAGATAGGAAGTTCCTGAGAAGGTTTTCTGCTAAGTTCTTTCTGAGTAATGGCATTCTGTATAAGCGTAATCATGATTCAACTATGCTTCGTTGTGTGGATAAGAAGGAAGCTACAGAAATTATGGAAGAGATGCATGATGGGACCTTTGGCACTCATTCTAGTGGCCATACCATGGCAAAGAAGATTTTGAGAGCAGGTTACTATTGGTCTACCATGGAAGCTGATTGCTATCAACACTCCAGAACATGTCACAAATGTCAAATCTATGCTGATAAAGTACATGTACCTCCATCTCCATTGAATGTGTTGACTGCTCCTTGGCCCTTTGCCATGTGGGGCATTGATATGATTGGTGAGATCAAGCCTACTGCTTCTAATGGGCATCGTTTCATCCTGGTTGCTATTGATTACTTCACGAAGTGGGTAGAGGCAGCTTCATTTGCATCTGTGACTAAGAATGTTGTGGCTCGGTTCATTAAGAATAATCTCATATGTAGGTATGGTATCCCTGAAAGGATTATCACTGACAATGGCTCTAATCTGAACAACACTATGATTACTGATCTCTGTACGCAGTTCAAGATTAAGCATCACAACTCTTCTCCGTATCGTCCAAAGATGAATGGGGCAGTTGAAGCTGCTAATAAGAACATTAAGAAGATTGTACAGAGGATGACTGTTACTTACAAGGATTGGCACGAGATGTTACCATTTGCTCTGCATGGTTATCGTACTACAATACGTACTTCAACAGGGGCAACCCCATTCTCCTTAGTTTATGGTATGGAAGCAGTTCTGCCTATTGAAGTTCAGATCCCCTCCTTGAGAATTATGAAGGATGCAGGCTTGGATGAAGATGAGTGGATTCAGACTCGACTTGACCAGATAAATTTGATTGATGAGAAAAGGTTAGCAGCAGTTTGTCATGGCCAGATGTACCAGAAACGGATGATCAAAGCTTTTGACAAGAAGGTTAAGCCAAAGGTATATCAGGCTGGTGACTTGGTAATCAAGCGTATCATATTACCACAGGGTGATCCTAGGGGCAAGTGGACTCCAACATATGAGGGACCATTTGTAGTCAAGACAGTGTTCTCAGGAGGTGCCATGATACTGACTACAATGGATGGTGAAGACTTCCCACAACCTGTAAACGCAGACATAGTTAAAAAATACTACGCATAAAAAGAGACCCGCTAGGTTGACAGGCCTAGGCAAAAATAAGGGCATCCCGGCAAACCAAAAGGGTTTGGGCAAAAATTAGGGATATATATATAAAAAGATGTACACCCGGCAAGTCGAAAACCTGAAAAGGCGGCTTGGGCAAAAAAGGGTATCCCGGTGGATTGAAAACCTGAAAGGGCAATCCAGGCAAAAGTTAGGGATTAAAAGCGTATGACTATGTCTCGTTTGGATCACTCATGAAACTGCAACCAGTTGTACTACTTACTCAAGCTCAAACAGATAAAGCTCAATCCAATCGTTTCCGTCTCAACAGCAAGAAGATGAGATACTTGAGTGGCAATAGTAGAATTGAAACTCAATAGGATTATTTCCCACATAGCTGATTCTTTTTGTAAAACTTCATGACAAAATTCTCTTACTAGGGTTTATGTCTCCTTGTACAAACTTACCCGTGTATGGGTCACTTTTGATATAAATAAACTCCATCTTTTGAATCCAGATTTACTTTTACCCTATTTACATAAGCGAAACGTCCATTGGTTGTGTTTGAATGTATGTATGCCTTTGAATATGATTGATGTTTACCAGAAATGCATGTATGCTTTTAATATGATTGATGTTTACCAGAAATGCATGAAAATGCAGTAATAGTATTTACTAAGGACGAACGAGGGAAGGATTTCAACGAAGCTTCGCCAGTTCATCTTTACAAGACAGTTACAAACCATCAGTAGGACTAATCCATTTTCACAAAGTCTAATCTCCCCTGGAATTTATATCCATCTCTTTTATCCTCATACGGATATACGGGAAATTACTTTCCAATAAGAGCACGATGAACGAAGACGGGATGTTATACTTATCCTACTATCAAACGAAAACGAAGGTTATCTATACCCTACTATCCCCAACAACGGGAGGTTATCTATACCTTGTTATCCCCAACAACGGGAGGTTATCTATACCTTGTTATCCCCAGCAGACGGAGGGTTATATATTCTTCAACAACGAATCGGGATTTATTTTCCTTGGCCAGCAGTTGTTATACAAGGATATCCAGACACTTCCAGCAGTGTCATATCATACATACATCATTTACATCATACCATAACATATATGTCTATAGTACATTACCTAAGTGCATCATGTCATACATGCATACATAAAGCATAAACTAATGTTGTTATACAGAGTGCTACCTTGTTTTCAGGTTAATTATCCAACAAACAAGCTTATGATCTTTGGGACTGCTTTATTGTAACCTCAGGGTTACTTTATCCTCCTGATGAGCTTCTTATTACTTTGGACTGCTTTATTGTAACCTCAGGGTTATTTTATCCTCCTGATAGCCTCTCATGACTTCAAGACTGCTTTAGAGCTACTGATTGCTCTATCCTCCTGAAATCATCCTATTACTTCAAGACTGCTTTAGAGCTATTCATTGCTCTATCCTCATGAGGTCATATTACTACTTCAAGACTGCTTTAGAGCTATTCATTGCTCTATCCTCCTGAAGCCATTATTATTTCAAGACTGCTTTAGAGCTATCCATTGCTCTATCCTCCTAAAATCATTACTTCAAGACTGCTTTAGAGCTATCGATTGCTCTATCCTCCTGAAGACATATCACATTATTATTTCAAGACTGCTTTAGAGCCATTCATTGTTCTATCCTCCTGAAATCATATCATTGCTTCAAGACTGCTTTAGGGTTATCACTATTGATTGCTCTATCCTCATGAAGACATGCTGCTACATCATTATTATTCCAGACTCCTGACAGCTTTCATCATACACTCATATTTTGAACTGCTCCCCCCCTAGTGGCATCTTTAAGCCCACTCAATCATATTCAACTAGCCATCTGTACCACTCTAGTGCACTGGTGAGTGCAAATTTTTGGGCTTTTGTGTTCAATCCCCTTCAACCTTCCAGGTTACGACTGGCAAATATACCAATCTAACCCCTCAGGTTTCAGAAAATTGAACAGGGGCAGCTGTTGCACCCCAAAATTTGCCCTCACAATACAAGACTTTGTGTTCTAAGAAGGTTCACAAGGTTCACAAGTTCTCCAACAACTTGCATAACCTTTCATGAAGTTCATAAAGTCCACAAGCTACCTTATGAAGGTTCACAAGGTTCACAAGTCCCACAGTGCTTTCAATACCTTTCATGAGGTTCATGAAGTCCATAGGTTGCTTCTTGAAGGTTCACAAGCTTCACAATACCTCCCATGAGTATCACAAGATATCTTATGAAGATTCACAAGGTTCACAAAGTTCACAATTGGTCAGAAGAGTTGACAATTCCCTCAGACAATGCACCTCCTAAGCAGTGCATCCAAAACTAGGGTTTTGACTTTAATCAGGCTAAATGGACTTCCAAGACTTCAGATTTGGTCCCAGGGGTATTTTGGTCATTTTTACGTGGATCCCACTAATTCTTTGAAGACGGGTTGTTACTGAGCTGTGAGACACTTGAGACACTATTTCTGAGGCATTTATTTATCACCTGTTTTGATTATATCAAGGTGCCAATTCGATGTGTTCGGTATCGAAATTTGTCAGGCATAACTGGATTTAAGGTCCATTTTATCGCTCATGGTTTATTTCCAGAGCATTTCCGTTGCTGTTAATAAGGCGCAGTTTAATTGGGTATTATTGGATTGTTGCTTATATCATTTGGTCAGTGGAATTCAATTACGGGCAATATCATCATTGATACTAAATCTGTTGTGATTACGGCGCACATTCGCGTTTGGTTAGAAAATGAGGAGAATATTGTTGGCTAGAATCCAAATGAATGAAGTCAGGTGATGAGATTAGGACTACCAACGAGACAAGTACATGAGCAAGAATATCATTCGTGAGTATTTATGGTTTATGACTAGAATAATGAATTTAAATATTTGCGGATTTATTCACAAATGTTTATAATTTATAACTAGAAATAAATATAAATAGATTCAAAGTTGAATGATCATGGAATTTTTATTTCATAAGAATATCATTTTACAAAAGGAAGTGAATCATTTCACATTTGAATTGCTGTGAGATTACATTTACAAATGTTACATCTACTCTAAAAAATCCTAAATCCTAAAAACTCCTAAGGCTTCTTCATGGTATCCTTCCCTTGAGTGTTCCTCGAAGTTCCCGATCACCTGCAAAAAATAAGAGAAACAAAACAGAAGCAGAGAAGGGTTAGAAGTTTGTTTTCGACACTCTCAGAACAGCGTCATCATCGAGTGCCGGGAGTGGCACAACCGAAGCTGCGTCCTACCCCCGTTACCGATCCGCGCCGTAGGCGTCAGATCAGGTAATATTTGTTCTTATCTAAGGGACAACCGAGAGAGATAAAGAGTAAAAGAAGTGGGGACCGAAATGATTTGCCGAAAAGGATCATATGCCGAAAATTGGATTCTGTTTCAAAGTCAAATGCCATTCATCAAGTAAACATGGTACCATCATCAAGTAAATCCCAATTGGTTTCCAAACTGATACAAGGGTAAAACAGCACATGCCAATTCGGACTCGGACCCGGATGCCGGCGGGTCTGAATCGCTTTGCTTTCGAAGTTTTCCAACACCTGAAATTTCCAAGAACAGATACATCAGAAAAAAACCAAGTTGTTGTCCAAAAGCATGATCTGTTACTAATTCGCATCAGAAAAAACAGGTTAAGTTATCCAAAACAAACTGGACCAAACTGCATCAGACAACTAGTATCAGTACAGAAACAACACAAATTATGTTGAAGAATGGTTTCGTAATAAATCCGAGCAAACACAAGAAACATCAGGCATCGATCACGGCAACCTGTTTCGCATATCAAGTTCAGGGATATGGAAGCCAAAGCCACAAGATGGACCATAAGGAATCAGTTCAACAGCAACCGCACCAAATAAGCTCATAGAAGAGAAGCAGTTCAACTCAGAAAAAGCAGAACTAAGTTCAACTCAGAAAAAGCAGAACTAGGTTCATGTTCAGAAAAAGGAGAACTAAGTTCATGTTCAGAAGAACAAATTCAATTCACAAGAAGAAGAACAAGTTCAGCGCAGTTCAAAGAACAAGTTCAATTCAGAGAGAGGTGGTTAAGCACAATCTCAATACCAAGCATCAGTTCCTTCACCTGTCAAGACCAAAAAGAAATCAGTCGGTAATTCGAACACAAGTGCGAACGTGAGCCAATGTAAATCATAAAGCAAAGGAGAGGATAGAAGGAAAAGTAGCTCTCAGGATATTCATCATCGAGCGAGCATTCGAGCGGCTGGGAGAGCCACGGCCGTAGCCGTTACCAACTCCCTACCGAATGTCAAATTGCAAGCATATAGTGATTTGGGACAAACTATCAGCTCAGACCCGAAGGTTATCATCGCTAAAGCAACACAATTGAAACCAAATGGCAGCAGCATCTTTTGTTTTAAAAACGGTTCAGACAAGCTGTCATCATCACCGTGTAACCTTTCTCGGCGACATTGATCTATCCGAAGTATCAGTTCTGAAAGAAGAAGAAGAAAAGTAAGTGTATTCCAACTGATAACCAAAACTGAATGAAAGCAGCTCGCAACGTTCCTATAGCCAAACAAATAGTTCAAAAGCTACTCAAGATTCGAGTCCGACATCTGCAAAAGAACCAAATTCATTAGAAAAACAAGATATTGACTCGAAAGAACCAAGCTCATCAGAGAAAGCAGATATCTGTTCTGAAAGGGATCCAAAGTTATATCAGCATCTGATAACATAGCTGTATCAGCCAATATCAGAGTCGAAACTAAATGGTATCCGATTGGGGTCGAAACCGCAAAATCCATAGCGACGTCAAGAAACTGGATAACTGAGATGAGTCCATAGAAAACCTGCACCAGTTGAACCAGAGGGAGAATTTTAGAAACAATTCATATCCAATTTGTGAAATCCAATTCGCGAAACCCAGGAAAACCAGAGCAGATACGTATCTAAAAAAGGGGCCAAGTTTGAAAAAGGAAAGAAATCATATCAGAAAATCGAAATCCAAACCCTATCAGAATCAAATCAGTTATAATGCATCAAGACAAATCCCAACAAATCCAAATGAAAAGTTTCTAAAATAAATCTGAAAAAGGTAAGAGAATCACAATCGAATCCAATCAAATCCGAAAAGGGGATGATGTTTTCAATCAGAAAATCAATCCAAAGCCCACGAAACAAAGATTGAGAAGATATATAAAGGAAAGATACCACCTTATGAGAAACCCTAGACGAAAACGGCGAAGAATACAAAACCCTAGCGACCGCGAGAAAGAGGAGGAGAGTTTCGAGCACGAATCGAGAGGTTGGGGAAGGTCCACCAGCGCCGCCTCCATCCACGACGGGAAAACCCTCCACGGAGGCTCAGTTCACCATCATCGCCTCCGTTCATCACCGATTGCGAACGAGAATGTAAGCTAGGAACATAATATCGTCACTTTTAACATTGTTCGGTTTGATTTCAGGGTTTTCAACATGATTGAGGAAAGAATAAAGAATAAGAAAGACCTTTAAACATTAGGGTAGGTTACTCCTAGGTGCTTGCTCACTTCAAAACTGTTTCAC
Source organism: Lathyrus sativus (assembly GCA_963859935.3). Taxonomy (NCBI): domain Eukaryota; kingdom Viridiplantae; phylum Streptophyta; class Magnoliopsida; order Fabales; family Fabaceae; genus Lathyrus; species Lathyrus sativus. The sequence goes on from OZ012741.1 coordinate 608,049,904, forward strand.
ACTTAAACAAATTTTCAGCAAGTTTTCAAACAAGTTCTTAACACATCCTTACATGGATTATTTATTAACTATTCTGAAAATTTTCTATTCACACACTACACTTTCAAAACAATTCAAAAGTGAGCTTAAGTACCTAAGAGCCCATGGATAACCATGGATGAAAAGGGTGCTAACACCTTCCCTTTTCATAACCTACCCCCCGGACCCAAAATATTCTCTAAGGTCTTTCCTGTTCTTTTATAACCTTTCCTTATGGATAAAATAAAAGTCGGTGGCGACTCTTGCTATCCGCAACATTGTTTAAAGTCAGTTCTCCCACCGTGTTACAGCTTCCAATTTCGAATTCTCGTTTTATACCTCTAGTGTCATGTCGTATGGTTATATTTTATTTTAACGAGGCTTCGCGAAGGGCTTCCCCTGATCGAATTTCTTTGACAAGGTCAAGCTATTCTCTTAGTGCCTCGTCATTCATCTCCTTATCAAGGGGGAATTCAGTTTGTCTAGAAGGTTCTCTGATCTCTACTGGGATTAATACCTCGGTCCTGTAGGCTAGTCGGAATGGAGTTTCCCTAGTAGTCGAGTATGGTGTCGTTCTGTAGGCCCAGAATACGCTATGTAGATCCTCAATCCATTTCTTTTTAGCCTCGCCTAATCTTCATTTTAGCCCTCATTGGATCATTTTGTTCGCAGCTTCGGCCTGCCCGTTTGTTTATGGGTGATTGACAGATGTGGAATGTTATTTGGTGCCTAGTTTGGCGATGAATTCTTAGAGATTTTTGTCGGTAAATTGTGTCTCGTTGTTGGTGACGAGTGTTTGTGGTATGTCGAATCAGACAAGTATGTTTCTCTTATAGAAACGAAGTATATTGTGTGCTGTGATTTAGGTGAGGGCTTCCACCTCTATGCACTTTGTAAAATAATCAACACCGACTATCAAGTACTTGTTATGGCTTGACCCTATGGTAAACGGCCAGAGGATGCCCATTCTCCACCAGGTGAAGGGCCACGAGGACGAGAGAGTTTTAAACTCATTAGGCGGTGCCAATGGCATGTCTCTGTGGCGTTGGCATTTATCATATTTTTTTAACATGTTCTTTTGTGTCGTGTTGCATAGTGGACCACTAGTATCCTGCTTGCAGGGCCTTCCGGGAGAGGGATATTCCTCCGAGGTGTTAGGCATTGATTCTTTCATGGATTTCGTGTAGGATGTGGGTGACCTCGGATTCCTCTACACACTTGAGGAGAGGGATGGAGAATCCTCATCTGTATAATTTGTCCTCGACCAAGACGTAGATGCAGCTTTGCGCCTGATCATGTTAGCCTCTTTCTAATTGGAGGGTAGTTCCCCTATTACGAGGTAGGTTTATACTGGGGTTATCCAATAGTTGTTGTCGCTGATGGAGTTCACTTCAAGAGTTGTAGGGTTTTTCGATGCTCGGGTGGAAAATTATTTCTTGGATGACATACTTCTTTCCGCCTTTCTTCTTTGTGCTCACGAGTTTTGACAGGATGTCTACTCGGGTTTTGTGCTCGCGAGGAATGTGTTTTACTTTAGCAGAATCAAATTTTATTATTCTTTCTCAAACCAGAGCTAAGTACTCATATAGATTTTTGTTCTTAACTTAATATTCTCCCGGTACTTGAGAGGCGACGAGCTGGGAATCAGTGGATTTTTTACCTCTTTAGCTCCCAAGTCTTTAACCAAGCATAACCCTGCAAGGAAGGCTTCGTACTCTGCTTGGTTATTCGAGGTTGGGAAGGATAGGGCGAGGGAAAACTCGATGAGGATTCCCTCCTCGCTTTCAAGGATGATGCATGATCTGCTTCCTGTCGAGCTAGATGCTCTGTCTACGAAGATGGTCCACTTATGGGCTCTATTTGCCGGGGATGCAGACGTGGCCATTTCTACCACGAAGTCGTCTAGTACTTGAGCTTTAAGGGCCTTTTTGCTCTCATATCAGATGTCGAGTTCAAAGAGTTCCAATAACCATTTGAGCATTCTTCCAGCCATGCCAGGATGGCCGAGTAGCTGCTTTACGGGTTGGTTAGTTCGTACAACTATGTGTGAGCTAAGAAGTAGTGTCTCAATCTTCTCGCTGCATTGATAAAGGCCAAAGTTACTTTTTCAATTTATTGGTATCTGAGTTCTGGGCCTTGTAGGGCCTTGCTAGTGAAGTATATAGGTTTTTGCCCCTCGGGGGTCTCACAAATGAGAGTCGCATTGACGACCTCGGCTGTGACGGCGAGGTAAAGGTATAAAGTATCCTTGTTGTCTAGTTGCGAGAGGACTGATGGTTATGAAATAGCTCATTTAAGGTGGAAGAGAGCTTGTTCGCACTCATCAGTCCATTCGAATGTTACTTCCTTGCGAAGAAGTTTGAAAATGGGAAGTGCGTGCTGGGCAGACTTTGCTACGAAACGGGATAATAAGGTGAGCATCCCATTTAGGGATTGAATCGATTTCTTTGAGTTTGGTGTTGGAAATTCGAAGAAGGCCCTACATTTGTTAGGGTTTGCTTCGATTCCTCGTTCTATTAGATAGAAGTTGAGGAACTTACTTGCTCAAACGCCTAAGGTGCATTTCTCCAGATTGAACCTCATATTGCATCTCCTCGCCTGGTCGAAGACTCTTTTCAGATGAACCATATGGTCGGATACCTCTTGGGATTTTGCGATCATGTCGTCCATGTAGACTTTGAGCATGTCTCCAATCTTACCTCAGAAGACATTGTTCATCCTCCACTAGTATGTAGCGCCGACATTTTTCAAGCCGAATGGCATTAGCTATAGTGGTAATTGTCCGACCCGATCATGAAGGCCGTGTATTTTTTGTCGCCCTTTGCCGTGAGGATCTAGTTGTACCATGAATACGCATCCATAAAAGACAATAATTTAAATCCAAAAGAATTATCAACTAGTTTATCTATGTTAGGTAAAAGGTAAGCATCTTTAGGGCAAGTCCTGTTGTGACAATCAGTTTGACATAGCCCCATAGCTTTGTGGTCGCTTCGTTGAAGCCTTGCAGATCAGAGCCCGCGTAGGGTGTCAAATTGTTTGGTGGAGTTACAAAGTCAAGAATAACTGAGATTAGATGATGTCGACTGAGCTTCCTTGGTCGACCATTATGCAGCGAACGTCAAAGTTTTCCATTCGCGCTCTCACGAGCAAAGGGATGTTGGAGTTGGGGGATCCACCAGAGAGTTCCTTGCGGTAGAATGTAATAGGAACTGAGCTTCCCGACACTTGTCGATGGTAGAATTTTGGCGAGCTTGCATCGATAAGTTGCTCGATTTTTCTTTTGACTGAACCTACAGTGTGTTTGTTGAATCCCCCACCATATATGACCATGGCGGAGGGGAAGGTCTCCCATGTGTTGTGTGTTACAAGGTAGAGGGGGGTTTCGGCCTCGTTGGGGACGTAGAATTTCTTAGGATGAGAGATGGATATGATGATCTGCAGGTTGGAGTCTTCGTTAGAAGGCGGCTTTTCCTCCTCGACCTTCTTCGCTTCCTGGGCGTCTTGCTGATGAGCCTTTCTTCTCTTGGTGTATTGCTTCAGGTGCTCGTCCTTGACGTGAATTCACTCTTCAGTAACGTGCCCATGGCTCTTGTAGAAACAACAATACTTGGACTTGTTAGCAGTAGGCTTAAGAGGTGTTTGCCTAGGAAATCAAACTCTACCATGGTGGAATTCCGAGTTTGTGCACTCGGACATAATACGTTTGCGAGAAGCGACCAATGGTGTGTATTCGGCGAAACGGTCAGTATGTTCTTTGTATTCCCGAGACTCACGGGGCTTATATTATTTTCTTTTCCGCCCTCCTCGGCAAGGTGCTATATGGTCATCGTGCCTCGAAGCTCTAGTGTTTTCCTAGTGCCGTGAGTCTCGAGCATTGTCGACGACTTCTTTCTCTTCGAACTGAATATAGGCCTAGACCTTAAGGAGGAAGGCATCCAATGATGCAGGCATTTCAATGCCAGCGAATTTAGCAAAGTCACTGGGGGGGAATCTTCGCTCGAGCAAATACTTCTTCATGTCGTCGGTATTGGAGACCTATACTGCTTCCCGATTGAACCTCTCAATGTAGGCTCGGAGGGATTGGTATATTCCCTTGCATGATTGCATCGAGCGTTGCCTCAGACTTTAGATGGCGATGAGAAACGGTGAAGTGCCTCGAAAACTACTTTCTTAGGCCTCTCCAGGAAGTGGTGGATTCATCGACGAGGCTCTTGTACCACATCATGGAACCCTTCCTCAAAGTAGTGGGGAATAACATGCATTTGATGAAGCCTCTGACACCATGATAATCAAGCAGAGCATCGATGTGTTCGTTGGGGCCCGTTGTTCCATCATATGTTTCCAAGTTCGGTTGTTTTTCCAGCCCGATGGGAAGGGGAACGTCCATGATTGCTCGAGATAATGTCCCGTGAGGGTCATCTTCGTCACTCCAAACTGGTGAGCGCGGTGGAGAATGGTCGTATTTCTCTCGTCGAGGGCTGTCATTGCGGCGAGTCCTTTGGTCGGCCCTTTGATATGTGCGGAGGTGAACAACGGTTATCTAGACGTCCATTTTCCTTGCTTTTCTTGGCACCCGGAGAGCGTCGATCCTCATGGGGAGGAGTATGCTTACGCTTCTTGATCATCAAGGGTTGCGACCTCTCTGACTGCAGACGACGACCTAGTCATCGTGGCGACGGGCTTCAGGACTAATATCATCAGTGTCTCTGCAGGAGAGAGCGTGAACACCGGTCCTTCTCCAATGCTCTGATCCTTTCATTTTGTTGGTAAATCAACATGTTAGTCTGGTTAAGCACCACGAATAGGGCCGACATGGTTGGGTGGCACCAGAATCGGTTGAAATTTCTCTGGTGTCTTCTCTAGAGCTTTCTGGACTTTGCGGGTTTCAATGTATTGAACACCATTGTTGGCCGCATCGTTTAAGGAGAGGGAGGCGGTGCGCCTGTCTCTCCTCGATGAAGTGTCTTCCTTTAAAAGTGACATATCATTATCGTTGTCAGCATTACGGACAAAAGAGATGACAGTCTCGTGACTGTTGTTATTTTCGTCGTGTTGACTGGCCATGATTGGTTCCTGAGGTTTTTTGTTTTGATCTTTTGGTTTCAGGGAAAGAAAAGATTGGGAAACAGTTTCCCGCAGACAACGTTACTGATCTGACTAGTGATTAGAATAGGTGAGTGGCCAACAACACATCCGTAGTCTTGGACGATCGATAAATGTGGTTCTACCTGCATGCACTTTGATGCTTAAATCAGTTCGGGTGAAGAGGTAATTAAGAAAAGGTTAAAGAATATAATACTTGATCCTCCTGCAGAGGAAAGATTTTATAGTGAGCCCCAAGGCTTGGCCAATAGTCTTCGTTATAGGATGAGTGTTCAGGCCCACAACGGATGATTGACAGGATTCCCACGTGAAAGTAAGGATAAGTATCTCGTGCTCATCATCCTAGGTCAAATGCTCTGTACTCCACGGGTAGTGGATGAACTTTCCCGTTTCGAAGGGCAAAACAGCTCCACAAGGGGTGCGGGTTCAGTTGGGCTGTGCTCGACGATGGGTCATCCAGAGGCCAAATCCAAAATTATATATATATATATATATATATATATATATATATATATATATATATATATATATATATATATATATATATATATATATATATATCAACACACATTTTAATTACAACAAAACTATCAACTATATGTAAAGTCCGAAATTATAAAGTTGATGCCCTGTGAGTTGTATAAAGAAAGGAAGCTGAATATTTCTCATTTATATGTCTTCAGATGTAATTTTTTTGTCCTTAATAACATAAAGGATAATCTTGAGAAATTTGACGCAAAAGCTAATGAAGACATATTCCTAGGATATTCCGCCTCTAGCAAAACTTTTAAATTTTTTAATAAAAAAACCATGGTGATAGAAGACTGTGTTCATTTTAACTTTGATGAGCGTAACCCTTTGCCTGTAGAGATAGAAATTGTTGATTGTGCATGTATCCTTGAAAAAATATTTATAGAAAATGATTATCAAGATAAAAATCAAGATCAAAGTCTAAATGAAGAGACTCGAGATGAAGAAGAAAACTTAAAAAAACAAGATATACCCAAAGAATAGGGGATTGCCAAGGACCATCCAATTCATAATGTTATTGGAGATATTTCAGAGAGTTACAACTCAACACTCCCTTAAAAAGGTGGACAACTATATGATTTTTGTTTACCAAGTTTAGCCAAAATAAGTTGATGAGATTCTCATCGACGAACATTAATCTCTTGCTATGCAAAAAAAGTTAAATCAATTTAAAAGAAACAACATTTGAGAATTTGTTCTCAAAGCTTCAGTCAATTAAGTGATTGAGATCCGTAGATTATTTTGAAACATGCGGAAACATTTTGAGAAACAATGAGACTTGTTGAAAGGATACAATCACAAGAAAAATATAAATTTCGATGAATATATGCTTCTAAAATTTTTTTCATCATACATTTTAAATTCTTCCAAATAAATATTAAAAGTGGGTTTACATTCAACCGAGTATTTTTGATATAAAAATAAAAGAAAATGAGATGGGCATTAATCACCATTAAATTCTTAAAGTTAAAAACAACTTTTAATTCTTAAATTAAAATCCAAAATAACTTTATAATTTAAATTTACAATTATGTGAATGATTACCCCAAAATAGTAAGTAAATAAATTTAGAAAGTCCCACTCCATTTTGGCAATTAATCCAAATGGCAACAAAAACACAACGCATACGCAGATAAAGTAACCCAATTTCTCTCCACCTTCCTTCCACTAGCAGCCATAAAAAACACTGTCACAAGAAAGAGCAAGGAAACCACAACAACAATGGAGTGGATGATGCGAAAGACCAAGACGAAGAAGAAGCCGCCTCGATTGGAGCGACTCAACGCCAAAAAGAACATCACTTACCAACTCCCCACCACCACCGCCGCCGCCGCCACCATCCAATCTCCAACTCCATCTCCTTCTGACGAAGAAACCAGTCTCCGTGTATTAGGAATCGACGGAGAATTCGACCGTATCTTTCAGAGCTTGGGCCTTTCTGGACCCGAAGATTTCTCTATCCCAACACAAGATTGGGAAGCTCGGAAGGTTCGCTCTTCCAACCTCGCTTCAATTTCAGTTTCTGATGATTCTGGTGATTCTGGTGTTGTGATTGTTAGGGATTCTCCTTCTTCCTCGGGGGAACATGATGTTAGGGATGTTGTTGATCCACTCAGAAACGGTGAGAGGAGTGTGCTTTTTACGGATTCGGGTTCTTTCACTACTTCGCATGATTATGATAGTGATGGTGGTGGGGAGAGAACGGCGTTTCCTTATGGGTGGCTTAAACCTACTTTTTCTTCGTGGCAAAAAGGTGCCGTTCTCGGAAAGGGTTCTTTTGGAACGGTTTATGAATGCTTCACCGAGTAAGTGCTATTTCCTTATTTATTTGTTTATGTACCGTGAGCCTAAGTTATTATCATGGAATGCTTACTAGTTTGATGAATAAGAATAATGCACACACATGAACACACAAGTTGCTCTAATTTACCTTATGCAAAACTCAAGTGCTTAGGAAAATTTTGCTTATTTGATGAAGGATGGGTTAAGAGATGTTTGATTTAATTTTGCTTAAGGATGGTTTAAGAGATGTTTGATTTAATTTGTAGGATCTGTGAAAATCGTTTCTGTGTATCGCATGGACTCAGTTTGTTAGTTTCATTTTGGGCTCTATGCGAATGGATTTTGGAGAGTTTCTCCTTAGATAGAGTAGTTCTGACATGCTAGAATCTCTTTAGTAAAGCTAGTGATTTATCACTGTCCCATTTTGTTGCTGAGAAGGAAATGATCTTGATAAAGTAAACCGATAAGGCTCTTCTCATAGCGGCCACTATAGTGTTCTGCACTTCTAAGGCTCTTCCCATAGTGGTCGGCCTTTGCTCTGCTATAGCGGGATAGAGCTGGTTTATCTCATTTTGTTGCTGAGGAGAAAATGATCTTGCTAAAGTGACCTTTTTATAATATATCATTAACCAAGGATCATTTATAATATATCATTGGAGTTAAAGATATTGGAAAGTTGATTGAATGGTATCTTCCATGTCTAAGTACTGGCTGTTAGTTGGCTTTGATTTTCTGATTTTATTTTTGATACCCATCATATTGGAAATCTTCTGTGTTCCGTGTTCGTAGCTGGTAAAGCATAACATCCAGTTGTTTTATATCAATATTTGTTTAATGACTATTAAGTCATCCATTTTTTTAAGGATTATGGTTTGCCTTGTTTTGACTGACGAAATATGCATGTTCTTTTCATGCAGCGATGGATACTTTTATGCGGTGAAAGAGGTGTCTTTGTTGGATGATGGTAACCAGGGAAAACAAAGCATTTTCCAACTTCAGCAGGTGGGAGTAGTTTGTCTTCATTTGAATTTAATGAAATGTTCATTCCATCTTATATTTTAGTATTTTTTATGCATTTTCTTTCTGAACTTCTTTTCAGGAAATATCACTTTTGAGTAGGTTTCAACATGAGAACATAGTTCGATATTATGGCTCAGACAAGGTATGTTCTTATCTAGTGTACAAGCCTATTTTATTCTGGGGGAATATGATTGAATTTTTATGACTGAGGAATTCGAAATCAACATTTTGCAAGTGTGGTAGCATTTCTTTGGCTGAAAAATCGCTTTCTACATTGAGAATCTTGGAAATTATGATAATCCACAGATTATATTCTCTTTCGTAAGTTTTGTTTACTGTGATGGGAAGAGGAAATGATATACCTTTGTAATATCAATTTGGTCTAATTAGATACGAGAGTGCTATTTGAAGGAGATACGTTGTTCATAATATGGGTCGTTTAGAAGATAAAAGTGCTAAAAACTTTTTTGGGATCCAACGCCTAATGCTTATGCAACGAAAATGGAAAATGTTTTCATCGAACATTCTTGTATTCCTATTAAAAAGGTGAATTAATTATATTTACTTCTAGATCATGTATTGTGAAAGTTATCAATTCATAAATACATTCATTTCAGAGTGTTGCAGTTCAAAATCATTAATGTCATTTGAGTTGTCTTTATGTAAGTTTTGAACCGAAAATGCACATTATGGTTTCCTAAAAAGATAAAAATCTCTTTTTAGGTTGCACATTATGGTTTCCTCTATAATTTATAGAATTTAAAGAGGTTCTTGCAGGTTTTCCCAGCTACCTTAATTTTTCCTTTTAAAAAAAATAGTTTGATTTAAATATCTGAATTTCTATTGTTCTTCAAATTCTTTTGTATTGATGATTAACTAACTATATAATGCCTAATTACATATTTTCCTAATTTTTAGATTGTGCTTATTGATTAGTACATATGTCTTTTAGTCATCCATTCTTTGAATTTGGAGTAAATTCTGATTTTAGTCCTCAAATCACAATTTTTAAAAATTCATTTGAGGGCCAATTTGATGTCACTGGTCTTTTGTAGACCAAATTGATATCCAAATGTTTTTGAGGACCAACTTAAAAGTTTACTCAAATTATTTTTCTGTCTAGTTCTGTTCACTTAACAGCAATTGCGTTTCTAGTGTTTTTATCTCCTTCTCTTTGTTATTTATATATTTATGTTTTGGATTTCTCAGAATGAAAGCACACTGTATATATTCCTTGAGCTTGTTTCAAAAGGGTCACTGGCCAGTCTTTATCAAAGCTATCACCTAAATGATTCTCAAGTTTCTGCATACACAAGACAGATTTTAAATGGCTTGAAGTATCTTCATGAAAATGACGTGGTCCACAGGTAACACGAGTGGATTTGTTATCATTATGCAAGCAATTCAATAACTAATTCTACCATAATAGCAATTTTATTTCTCAAAATTACACAGGAACGTTAGCCAGTTTGGTTATTGTTGTTACACTTATTTGTTGCGAAGGGTCAAGGGATTTTTAATGTTATAGGGAAATATACTGTGTGTGCACATGTGCAACTTGTTAAAACTAGAATCTTATTCCGGGTAGAAACTGGATGTCAGGGCATATCTTTTAGGGTTATGATTGACGTTTCAAAATTCAGCTTCTATACATTCTCTGGAACTTATTAAGCTTAGTGTCATTCGTGATTTTCAAAGTCTATTTAGGTCTTGAAATTTTGCTCTTGTACTCCATTTTAATTTAAAGCTACATCAGTAAATCTTTTTACCCTATAATTTACATCCAGTAAATCTTTTCGCAGTGAATTTTTTTTCTGATATGAAAAGGCACAACATTTAACCACCACAAAAAGATGAAATTAGGATGGAGTGCTTGGTCATTGATTTCTGATATATCTTTAATTTATTATGATTTGCTGTGTCTGCACTCTAATTTTTTCAATCCAAATATTACATTTTAAAGGGATATCAAGTGTGCTAATATACTGGTTGATGTAAATGGTTCGGTCAAGCTTGCAGATTTTGGGTTGGCAAAGGTAATCTTCAACAAAACTGAATTTCTCTTTTTGGAATTTTGCTAATACACAGTCCGAATGCTGGCTGCTCGAACTCATATAACTCACAATTTTAGTTCTCTTACCTTCTCAGGCTACAAAATTAAATGATGTTAAATCAAGCAAAGGCTCCCCATACTGGATGGCTCCTGAGGTTTGCATCTGCCCTTGTAAAATCTTTTCGAAATAATACCTTCAAAGAGATGAAGTAGAACGAGATAATGTATTAATATGACTATCTCTGAATGTTGATTTAATACCATAAAATTTAACCATCCATAAATTAGTCTATTACAGTATATATGATTTTTCTTATGCAGGTGAGCTTTTAAATTTTGACTGATTTAACTTTGAAATTTTGACCATAGGTTGTTAACTTAAGAAACCAAGGTTACGGGCTAGCAGCTGATATATGGAGCTTAGGATGCACGGTTTTAGAGATGTTGACGAGGAAGCCACCTTACTTTGAATTAGAAGGAGTATGTAACACTTATTATAATCTTCTTAAGTTTGTTACTTTCCCATTTTCCTTGCTATTTTTGCTATTCCATTCCTTTAATTCACCTTATGAATATTTAATGTTAGGAATTTAGTTTAGTTGGCTGCTTTGTCTAGAATCATTAAGTTGGATGTACTAACTGTACTTGCTTTTCCAATTGGGTGATGGATGATAATATGGACATATATATTTTTCTGTCACTACAGATGCAAGCAATATTTCGGATTGGTAGGGGTGAACCTCCACCGATTCCTGAATCTCTATCTAATGATGCCCGAGATTTCATTCTTAAATGCTTACAAGTTAACTCAAGTAAACGCCCAACTGCAGCTCAGCTATCAAATCATCCATTTCTAAGGAGACGATTAAGCGCAGGTTCTCCACGTATTAATAGCATTGTTCAGCCTTAAATGCTCTTGATCACTTCCTATATTGGCACTGAGAAGGTCAAATTTATCCTCTGTTTCTCAAGTTAATCCCTACACATCTTGAGTTTAGACCAGTGAAAATATCCATGAAAAGTAACATGGGTTTTTGCACAATATGCATTGGAGTTGGACCTCGAAACTCACTGTTTTGCTTATCTCTATCACATCCTGTGTTGGACCACCATGCCGATCCCATGCTGAAGATAATTTCATCAAAAGGCAAGACTGCATTAACACGTGGGGAGACTGCATCAAAAAGCAAGAGTTCCAAGAAGCTAAATATTCACCTCTATGTCAAAAGAGAAGAAGCAATGGCTCCTTATCTTGCAGTAGGACCTTTATCTCGCAGTAAGGACCTTCTTATGACTGGAGGGGAGAATCGGGGAAGTAAGGAGGTGATGGGCTCTTCAATTCCAATCAAGTGCTCTTTCCTGTAGTATGCAGCCAAAAGGAGATTCAAAATTTGCAATGGGCCTGCATGATTGGCATTTGGAGCAGAGTTGTTGAAACTTGCCAGTCATATTGCTTCTACCATTGATTTTTAAGTCATAATTCCAATTCAAAAGCAAAGGTTACTGCATTATCTGCTCATATAAGGGGGTCATATTCGTGGAATTGTTATTGCATGGAAATTCTACATTCACTAGTATTGCAAAGTGGTTGGCTGGTTGCTGATACTGTACAAATGTTGTGTTATCTATGCCACTAGAGCGCAAAGTTGTACATATTTTTTGTGATCAATTAAACTGTATATAATTGTCGCACTGTTTTTTTCTAGGAAACTACAATAATTTTATGTAGTTTGTTTTCATTTTGTGAATTGATTCTTGTATCTTTAGAATGCAAAAAGTGTTCTCTCAAATGTAGTGAACCTAACTCATTTGTTGGAGGTGACGTTGTACTCTAGCTTTATTGCTAAAAATGAAGAACACGCTATATTTTTCTTTTGCAAGGTTATACATAGTGAATAGGTGAAGCTAGTGACATGTGCTTGAGACTTAGTTCCTCAATCTATTTCCCCCTCAATTTCTCTAAAAATAAAACCCATCCGACAGATTAATCCATCGCCCTAAAGACATTAAGAATCCAAATTATTAAAATAAAACCTAGTGCATACTGATTTTGAGAGAAACACACTCTCAAGTCCTCAAAATAGAGTCCCAAGCTTTCACCAAGAGGACAACTCTTACGAGTTAGTTGTTAAATTATTTTAACGGTTTGATTTTATTGTTGAGAGAGGTTAACAGAAAATACTGATCGAGAGGATCTGGTTTCAAGATACTTGTTATCTCAGCTTCATGTTATGGTTAATATTGTATTAATTTGTGAATCTGACTTTGTTCACTAATTTGCTTGCTATTGCTCATTTTCTAATCTTATAGTATTTAAATTTCTCCACTTGTTATTTTATTTATTTATTTATTGCTTGATGCACATGTCCCTGTGATCTGTTGGACTAATTTATTGGATACCATGGACATCATTATGACAGAAGTTTTTATTTTCATTTTCTTACAAGATTCAGGTTGAATAAATGATGATTTTTCTCACTAAATTATATGCAGCTTTAGGCTTGAAGACTGATACAAGTTAATCCAAGAGTCAGCTTAATGAGTTCAAGGTTTGTCTTGTTTCAAACATCAAGATCTGTTGTAGCTTAAACTTTTTAAGTACAAGTTTTAAAAAAAAATTTACAAATCTCATAACTAATACAAACTTTTGAATCTTAAATAAGTTGAACTCTGACATGACTAATACAAACTAGAGGCTTGTTATTTCTTTCTCAATTTGCAACCTTCATAATATGCCTCTAACATTATGTTTTACTGTTGTTGCAATTGCTTTGTTATTTTCTTTTACATCTTATGCAGCTGATAATCATGAAAGCTTTATTCAATGCTTTAAAAGTTATTCTAATTATAACTACACTTCAATCTCTAAGGTTGTGTTCACCCAAACACACTCCTCATACTCTTCTGTACTCCGGTTTTCGGTTCAAAACCTTAGATTCACATCCAACACAACTGCAAAACCTCTTGTCATTGTAACACCTCTTGAAGTACTAGAAATTCAAGCCACCATAATCTGTTCCCAACGCTATGATCTGGAGATTCGAATCCGAAGTGGCGGCCATGACTATGAAGGTCTTTCGTATGTTTCTAAAGTTCCATTTGTTGTTATTGATCTCATAAACCTTCGAGAAATCCAAATCCACTTAGAAAATAGCAATGCATGGGTTCAAGGAGGGGCAACGGTTGGCGAACTTTTGTACAAAATTAGCCAAAAAAGCAAAACTCTCGGCTTCCCCGCAGGTGTTTGCCCTACTGTTGGTGTTAGCGGACTCATCAGCGGCGGTGGCTATGGTTTCCTGATGCGTAAATATGGTCTTTCGGCCGATAATATACTTGACGCTCACATAATTGATGTGAATGGTAGAGTTCTTGACAGAGAAACAATGGGTGAGGATCTGTTTTGGGCTATTAGAGGTGGTGGAGGAGCAAGCTTTGGAGTTATCATAGCATGGAAGATAAAACTTGTTCATGTTCCATCCACCGTGACATTGTTCAATGTTCCAAAGACACTGGAACAAAATGCAACCAAACTTATTCATAAGTGGCAGTTAGTGGCAAATAAGCTTGATAAAGACTTAAACATTAGGATCATTTTGGAGAGGGAAAATTCAAATACTCAAACAAGAAAGTTAACAATAAAAGTTACATTTGAATCCTTGTTTCTTGGAGGGGTAGATAGACTTATTCCTCTGATGCAAGAGAAGTTTCCAGAGCTTGGTTTGGTTAGAGAAGATTGTACTGAGATGAGTTGGATTGAATCGGTTCTCTACCTTGCTGGTTTTACGAAGAATCAACCTCTTGAAGTTTTGTTGAATAGAACTCATAATGGTGTGTTGTTTTTCAAGGCAAAATCTGATTATGTTAGAGATCCAATTCCTGATATTGGATTAGAAGGGTTATGGCCAATGTTTTATGAAGACGAAGCGGAAGCGGCGGTGCTAATATTCACTCCTTATGGTGGCAAAATGGACGAGATATCGGATTCCGAAATTCCATTTCCACATAGAGCTGGAAACATTTACAAAATCCAGCACATGGTTTTTTGGAAAGATGAAGGTGATGAAGTAGAAAAAAGGTACATAAATTGGATGAGAAAACTTTATAGTTATATGGAACCATTTGTTTCAAAGTCTCCAAGAGCTGCATATGTGAATTATAGAGACCTTGATATTGGAGTGAATAACATTAATGGATTCACAAGCTATAAGAAAGCTAGTATTTGGGGTTTAAAGTATTTCAGGAACAACTTCAAGAAATTGGCAATGGTTAAGACCAAAGTTGATCCTCTAAACTTCTTTAGAAATGAACAAAGTATACCTTCAATGTCTAGTTTTGATAACATAACAACAATGCATAGTAGTATATTGCCTTGTGTAGAAGGGGTGCAATTAGAATTTCCTAGAGCAGTACATGCCATAATGTAAAATAAGTTGATTTGCGGTTCTATCTAATTTGAGAAGTTTATGAACTGAATCTTGATGTCAACCTCGTTTAATAATTTTGTTTGCATAGATAGGTATTATTTCTTGTCAGTCTTGGAAGGTTGTTTGTGCAGATTTCCTTAGATGAGTTTGTTGTAACAAGTTGAATTTGGATATGGAATTTTGATACAAATCTAAGAAAATGATTTATGATAAATTTTGAAGGGGTGTGCTCACTACAACCCATGGGGTGCTCACACGTCACATAGAAACTCCAAAACGTGTGGAGATTGAAATTTGAGATTGAAATTTCGATGTACCAATTTTATAACAAATCACTTTAGGGAGACATTCAAATTATGTCAATTGAAATGTGTGAATTTTCAATCTTTGGATCTACCCACAATTTAAAGATTAAAATTCATAAACACCAAGCAGGATAACGAATTTGACATATCTTAACATGTATGGGTGTCTTCACGATTATAGCACCAATATTGAAAAATCATATCAAAATCTTCTTCCACTCTCATTCAAGAATTTTTATAAATAATATTCTACTATATTTTAGTTGTAAATAATATTCTACTATATTTTTACATAGAAAGGCTAAAATGAAACTGGAATTATTGGTAATGTACATGTATTTCATAGATCATTGATGATAAAATCTTGTTTAGTTGTAAATAATAAAATCTTGTATGAAATATGAGCATTGCGTCCAAATTTTGGAAACTGGATTTTTTATTAATGTTTTGAAAATTGAAATTTGAACTGATTTAGGGTGAATTTGAGTTGCTCTATGGTTAACGGTATTGCATTTAAGGATGTTAAATAGGCGGTGTCAAGTTTGATGGTGGAAAATTA
Source organism: Lathyrus sativus (assembly GCA_963859935.3). Classification (NCBI taxonomy): domain Eukaryota; kingdom Viridiplantae; phylum Streptophyta; class Magnoliopsida; order Fabales; family Fabaceae; genus Lathyrus; species Lathyrus sativus. The sequence goes on from OZ012741.1 coordinate 608,065,699, forward strand.
TTTATTAATAAACAAGAGTTTGTATACATGAACATATGTTTCAATAGATTCCCACAATGTAACACCTCAAAATAATTATAATATTTATTTAATTGATTTGTTATAATTATTCGTGATTTTCGGAGAATTTTAATGAAATATTATGACGGATGGTGTATTTGTTTTGTGTTTTGTGAAATATTGATGAGCTAAGAGAATAATAAAAATATTTAGAAAATAAGTGATCATTTCCCTTAGAATACCAGACCCCATACTTTGGAGTACCCGAAAGGTATCTAAGTATGCGCTTTACTACTTTTAAATGGAATTCTTTAGGAGATGATTGATACCTAGCGCACATACAAACACTAAACATAATATCGGGTCTAGAGGCAGTAAGATAGAGGAGAGATCCGATCATACCTCGATACGTTTTCACCGCTACATCCTTACCGCTCTCGTCTCAGCTGAGATTCGCACATGCTGGCATTGGTGTATCGATAGCTTTGGAGTTTGCCATGTCAAACCGCTTGAGAAGCTCAAGACAGTATTTCGTCTGGCTCACAAAGGAACCCTCCTGTAGTTTCTTGATTTGCAATCCGAGGAAATATTTGAGCTCTCCCATCATACTCATTTCGAATTCTCCCTGCATTAAAGTAGAAAACTCCCTTAGCAGATTCATGTTAGTTGACCCGAAAATGATATCATCAACATAAATTTGTACCAAAATTAAGTGTTTTCCTTAACGCTTAATGAAAAGGGTTGTGTCGAACTTTCCTCTTGAGTACCCTTGATTAAGGAGAAACTTGCTTATACGATCATACCAAGCCTTAGGGGCTTGCTTGAGTCCATACAAGGCACGTTTTAATTTGTATACATGATCAGGATACTCATGGGATTCAAACCTCGGAGGTTGGGCAACATAAACTTCTTCATTTATATAGCCATTAAGGAACGTACTTTTCACATCCATTTGAAATAACTTAAAATTTTTCGCACATGCGAAGGCAAGTAAAAGGCGTATAGCCTCGAGTCCGGTAACCGACACATAAGTCTCCTCATAGTCGATGTCTTCCTCTTGGTTATACCCTTGCGCGACTTAACACACCTTATTACGTGTTATTACTCCGTTTTTGTCCAGTTTATTCCTAAACACCCATTGGGTGCCAATTACTCGATGGCCTCGCAGAGGAGGGACAAGGTCCCAAACCTCATTTCTTTTAAATTGATTAAGTTCCTCTTGCATTGATAGGAACCAATGTTCATCGAGTAAAGCCTCTTTTGGGTTTTTAGGTTCTACCTGAGAAACGAAAGCGAAATGATAACAGAAATTACTTAGCCTTGATCGAGTCGTCACTCCCTTTGAGATATCACCGAGGATATTATCGATGGGATGATCTTTGGAAGACTTCCAAGATGAAGGGAGATCATCTTTGTTAGACAGATGAACTTCCTCAGTCTCTTCATGGCGTTTATCTTTTTCCTCCTCAACATTGGCTAGGTTAGGTTGATCAATTCCCGTCTCAGCACTTTTGAGTATGTCTTCAGAAGACACACCTGTACCATGAACTAAAATACCTTTTCTAAAACTTCTCGGATAAGACTCATCAAATGTTACGTGAACGGACACTTCGACAGTAAGTAATCTCTTGTTGTATATTCTATAAGCTTTACTTGACTGAGAGTGTCCGAGGAAGATACCTTCATCTGTCTTGGAGTCAAATTTACCTAGACTTTCTTTTCCATTGTTTAACACAAAATACTTACAACCGAAGACATGTAGGTGAGACATATTTGGATTTCGCCCTTTTAAAAGTTCATACGGTATTTTGTTTAGAATAGAGCGAATGAGCACCCTATTTAATACGTAACACGCCGTACTAATGGCGTCAGCCCAAAAATACTTAGGTAACGCACTTTTGTTGATCATAGTTCTCCCTAGCTCTTCCAAAATTTGATTTTTGCGCTCCACAACCCTGTTTTGTTGAGGGGTACACGGAGCGGAGAAGTTATGATCAATTCCGTGTCTACCACAATATTACTCAAATAGATAATTCTCGAACTCACCCTCATGATCAATTCTAATTGATATGATGTTTGTGTTTAACTTATTTTGAGAAATCTTAGCAAATTTTTCAAAGGCGGAGAATGTATCACTCTTGCTAGCCAAGAAGATAGTCCAGTAAAATCTAGAAAAATCATCGACTATAACAAAACCATAATAGTTACCACCTAGACTTTTAATTCTAGATGGCCCAAGTAGATCCATATGGAGAAGTTCAAGAGGTATCATAGTTGAAACAACATTTTTAGATTTAAATGAGATCCTTGTTTGCTTCCCCATTTGGCATGCATCACATAAGTGATCCTTGGTGAACTTGATTTTGGGCAGGCCTATGACTAGATCTTTTGAAACTATCTTATTTAGCAAGTCAAAATTGACATGTGTTAAACGTCTATGCCATAACCATGAGTCCTCACTCATTTTCATGAGACATTTATCGCTAGTCAATGATACTTCACTCAAATCAAGCATATAGATATTATTTACTCTTATACCATTAAACACATCTTTCATTTTATCATTGTGTTCAATTAGGCAATAATCTTTTGAAAACGATACTTTGTATCCTTTGTCACATAATTGACTAATGCTAATGAGATTGTGTTTAAGGACTTCAACTAGCAACACATCGGAGATAGTAGTGGATGAGAGGTTACCTACACTACCTTTTCCAAATATTACACCCCAGTTGTTGTCTCCATAGATTACAAATCCCTTCTTCTTTGCCACAAAGTCAATGAAGAGAGATATGTCTCTTGTCATATGTCTTGAGCAGCCACTGTCGAGAACCCATCTTCTCTCGGTAGTCTCAAGACGTTGTACCTATGAACACAATTAGCAAGAATAGGTACCCAATTGTTTATTGGGTCCTAGGTTGTGAGTGAAAACATGGTTGCATTTAGGCAACCATTAATAAACCCCTTTAGGAACCAAAAATCTCCTAAAGAGACATTTAGCAATGGTGTGACCCTTCTTGCAACAATGCAAACAAGAAAATTTAACTTTTGTATCACTTTTGCTATCATGATTCTTTAAAACATATGTGTATTTTTGATATGGATTAACCATACTCTTTCTAAAATGAGCTTTATCGATAGCAAATGTAATTTTGGGTTCTAGAGCCTTGTTATGTTTGGCCTTGAGATTTCTAACCTCATTTTGCCAAATGTAACAAGTATCACACCCAAAGTTAACAACTCTCTTTTTTATTTCCTCACAATCCACTTTTGTACCTTCCACTATGGAAGTCTTTAATGCCTCTAGTTTCTTTTCGGAATCGCAAATCTTTTGTCTAGGTGAGCAAAAATTTGTTTATTTGAGGCAAACCTTTTAAAGGCTTCTTTCGCTTCATAATGTAAGGTATTAAAAGCAGTTTGCAATTCAGAATGAGACAATTTAGAGGAATTATCATATTTTGCATGTTGTACCTTTTTATTTTTGTTCTTTTGATGAGCTGAGAGATAAAGATTGACGGATTCGTCTTCGTCACTAGAGTTGTCATCCTCGGATGACTCACTATCGCTTTCCCATGGAATATACACTCTCCTTGGCTTAGCTTGCTTCTTATGTGACCGACTTGTATCCTTTCCTTTATCCTTTTTCATCAAGGGACAATCCGGCTTGTAGTGTCTGGTTTTTCCATAGTTATAACACGACCCTTTTGTTTTACTCCTTTTATTGTCGTCATTCTTGGAGTATCTTGATTGTTTTCAAAGGTTGACTAGATTTTTCTCAGAATGTTGGATACCGTTCTTCTTGACATAGCGATTGTATCGCTTCACAAACAACCCCATATGCTCACTCTTTTCATCATCTTCGTCATCACTCGTGTTGTAATCACTCAGCTCTTTTTCGTGGGACTTTGAACAAGAAGCCTTTAGAGTTATGGACTTTTTTTCCGTATTTTTCGTTTTCTCCTTCTTTTCCTTTTTCTCATATTGCTCTATACTAAGAAGTACTTGTTTGTGCTCTTGAAGCTTTCCAAACAATGTTGTAAGGTCCAAAATCATGAGATCATTTGCTTCCTTTATGGTAGTTACTTTTGGTTGCCATTCCTTGTTAAGACATCTCAAGATTTTATTAGTAGCAACATCATTGGTAACTGGCCTACCAAGTGAATAAAGTCTATTGATTCTCGCTAGTTTAACATCATTGGTTCCCTCATAGGCAACTTGCAATGAGTCCCACATAGCCTTAGCAGTCAAACAATGAGAAACCCTATAGTATTCGTCAACACCTAAGGAGGAGATCGAAATGTTTTTGGCTTTCCAATCGTAATTATACTTCTTCTCGTCATCATCATTCCATTGTACTTCAGGCTTAGACACAATCATGTTATTTTCATCGGTCATGGTTATTTCTATAGGACCATTCAAAATAACATTCCATACCTTCCTGTCAATAGAATTTATATGCACATGCATACAGTCTTTCCAGTAACTATAGTTTTCTCCATTAAAAACAGGTGCTCTATTGTAAGCCCCTTTAGGTTCGTTAGCCATTTTCTACTAAGTTATACTTGAAGCACGTAATGAAATGGTGCTCTTGATACCACTTGTTAGATGATGGCGCAGATCTAGAAGGGGGAGGGGGTTGAATAGATCGCTTGCTTAAAAGAGTCGGTGCTACCAATAAAATGGTTTTTAAAATTTGTTTAATAGCGGAAGCTACCGAGGAACTATACACATCTAAAACGAATGGTTACTAGAAAACTGGATATACATTAAGCTTATGGAATATGATAAACAAGATATGAGAATTACTACGTTAATCACACTTTTAATTTGATTATGCTCACTATACGATGTGATTAGTTCCAATGCCTTTAAAATATTGACAATATGAAAAGACAACACACAAGGTTTTTAGTTCACACAATTTATCAAACACTTGGAGTGCAGAGCACTACAAGTGAATTCTGTTTTGAGGGTTAAATGCTCAAGTTATCTCTTATAATCAATGATTGTACTAAGTTCAAAATTGATTCAGCACAACTCAAATCAGAAATAGATTGATATAATCATTTGCACTAAAAAACACAAATATTAAGCAATATAAACGTAAAGAAAAAGACACAACTATTTGTTGAGGCAGTTCCCCCATCGTCCTCGCTCGGGGTACGTCTGCCCTCAATTCTAACAATAGAATTGAGACCTGTATATAGATAGATATAACCTGTTGGTCAATGTTTATACAAGAAGTGAATAGCTACCAAACAAACGAACACAATTGTTGTTGTAGATCTTATTTCTTCTTGCCCCTTGATTCAAGTTGAATCAAGTACTTTGAACGCTCTGAATAAACCTCCGATTGAGATAGTCTCTTTGAACAACCTTCGGTCTTCAAAATCTGGCCCGGCTGATTTCAATCACCCGCGTGTCGAACTCGAAACTCCCACTCACAATCCTCCGTTTACCGTTACTAAATCGACAGAACCTCCTGCTCTTCGATTACCTTCACTCGGCTGAATATGTGATGGAACGAATCATGCAAAACCCCCCCAAAATCTGAGATTCTTAGAGAGCAAAACCCTAAAGGTTTTATTCAAGAAAAACCTATCGATTACTCAACCCAAACCAGATAAACCAACCTTCGGCTTTGGATGTTATCACCTTAAACACGCACAATGCACAACAAAGATGATTACGTGTAATGTTGTGAAATGCTACGAAGAGAATGAAGATGATGAGAATCAAATCGACACCTATTTCACTTTTCTTGTTGAAATTCTAGTAACAGACAGTGGATGTTATGACATCCACTACTGAACAGACTATTAAACTTAATAGAAAACAGGAACTGAAAGCAGTAAATAACATAGAGAATTGTTGACCCAGTTCAGTGCAAATCACACCTACATCTGGGGGCTACCAAGCCAGGGAGGAAATTCACTATAAGCAGTGATAATTGATAGTCAAAATACCAGTTTTCACTCTTCACTTAAGACCTACCCAATGCAACTTCAGCCTAGCACTAGACCTGAGTTCCTACTCGCTTCCCATCAATCACAATAGTGATATCAACCAATTACAGTTACAGATAAAATTGAAGACACACTTCAAACAAACCTTGATTTTGCTTCACAGCTTCAATCAAGAGACACACCACTCATACTTAAAAGCTTAGAGTGATACAATTAACAAACAGCTCAAAAACACACTAGTCCAAAGCAATCATACAATATATAATTGCTTGGCTCATAAGTAAACCTAAGACATAAAACACACGTGAAGATCATAGTACACATACTGAATTCTTCACTCACAAACAGCTCACAAAACACTCTGTAAAATCTCTAAGGCTTCGTCCTCAATCATGATTGCCTCTTCTGTATTTATAGTTAGCAGGTTGTCCTTGGGCCTCAGTGCAGAAATTAGGTTTAACCAAGTTAAACCTCTTTTCATAAAGTTGCGCACGTACAATTAGGTCATATGCATTTTATGTTATCCTCAGCACTGCCTGGCATTTCATCTGAGATAACTTAAGATCACTAAAATGTTTCATGAAATATAGCATGAGCTTCCTCGTGCAATATACCAGAAACTAAAACACGTGCCCTTGATGTCAGCTACCTGATGTCATAACATTCAGTATGACATCCAATACACTTTGCTCTAGCTAAGCAAACTTACCCTGCAGAACACTATACTAGCATGCCATGACATTAATCATGACATCTACACACACAACATTGTTTTACCATACAATACAGCCAATCAAAAACATCTACAAACTCCCCCTTTGGCAAATTTTTGGCTAAAACAATTTGTCATCATATCAGAGAATAAGCAGCTGAAAAGTTCACAACACATATCTAATCATGCAGGAAATCTACTAGCTAATACTACCAGTCAACACACACAATATCAGAGTTATCTACACACATTCACAATATCAGCTTCCATAAACTCAGGATCAACCTATTCACACATAACAAAACACCACCTGCTAGATCAGACTACAGATGTCACAACATTGAGTGAGACATCCTGTGATACTCCCCCTCAGCTTATGCACATCATACATAATCTGCAAGAAACCTGCAGAGCCAGACACTTCCAAGCATAAGCACCTAACAGTAATAACCACACACACACAAGATCATCTTCCTGCTCACACACATACACCTGCACATCTTCAGCACACCTGTAACACATCTCAGAGCAGTAGCATATCATCAGCACACCTGCAAACCTGCTCAGTGCAATCCACCTGTGAAGCATACACACAACGCATCCTACACATCTACACACATAACACAACCTGCTGATAACAAATATTTCTCCCCCTTTTTAGCCACAAAATTATGATCCAACTAATGAATTAGCATAGATCAAATAAGGTTGGAAACACAACAAATGTTAGAGGTATGGAGACCCCAAATTACAAAACAAAACAAAATATCCCATTTTGTCAAGGCAGACACCAAAAGCAAAAATCTTAACCAAAAGGAAAAACTAGCCAATCCATCAGCACCAGCAAGCAGACAAATTAATCTTCCTCCTCAGAAGAACTGAAGTCAATGTCTTCAACATCTATTGTGACATCCTCATCACTATCATCAGATTCTTCCCCTGGCACAACAGTACTATTGAAGCCATTAAAATCATCAGATTTGTGAGGTGGATCAATACGAGCAAGGGGAATGGATATGCCACGCACAGGCCACTCTGTCTGGAGAATTTTAGTGATAAGTTCCCCAATGGATTTGTCGACATATGCCGACCCTTCCTTGTTTTTCATTCTAGCAAAGTCATCAGCAGTGGGAGAAGAATTACCTTGGGAGTGTTGATTGGAATTACCTGCAAAGGATTTGGGATGGTTCTTGGATGGAGAAGCATCTTGATTGAAGGACATTTTGCTGTTGATAAGATAACAATTGAAGAGATGAGGCAGATTCTGAAGAGTAGGAAAAAAAGAGATAATTGTAGGTATAGTGAGATAACTCGATTGCATGGAATGGAGAGCTTTTATGGTCAAGGATGTTGAATGCATTAAAGTAGGGGGTTGGAATAAGTTTTCCCTAATAAGTCTTATTTTAAATTGAAAACTCTCTATTTCCAGTAATTGATATAAGTCCTCACACATGAAAATTCCCAACTTTCCTCTTAGATTCTCAAATTGAGTAGCATCTAAAGCCTTTGTAAATATGTCAGCCAACTGTAGTTCCGTGGCCACATGCTCCAGGGTAATCACTTTGTCTTCCACGAGGTCTCTTATAAAGTGATGTCTGATATCAATATGCTTGGTTCTACTATGTTGAATTGGGTTCTTAGAAATATTGATAGCACTAAGATTGTCACAGTACAATGTCATGACATCCTGAGTGACATTGTACTCAGTCAACATTTGCTTCATCCAGACCAGTTGAGAACAACTGCTATGTACTCAGCTTCAGCAGTGGATAGGGAGACACATTTTTGCTTCTTGCTGAACCATGATATGAGGTTGTTCCCCAAGAAGAAACATCCACCAGATGTGCTTTTTCTGTCATCCGCACAATACCCATATAGAATAGGGGCACATCCATGAGAATACAGCATACCATAATCACACATCCATTCACATATTTGAGAATCCTCTTGACTTGATTTATGTGACTTACTTTGGGATCTGCTTGATATCTAGCACACACACCAACTGCAAAGGCAATATCAAGTCTACTGGCTGTTAGATACAACAAGCTTCCAATCATACTTCTATACAGGCTTTGGTCAACACTAGTACCACCTTCATCTTTAGATAACTTCAGATGTGTGGGTGCAGGTGTTCTTTTGTGGCTAGCATTATCCATGCCAAACTTTTTGACTATGTTTTTGGCATATTTACTTTGGGAGAGAAAGATAGAGTCTTCCATTTGCTTGACTTGCAGCCCAAGAAAGTATGTTAATTCTCGACATAGGCTCATCAAACTCAGATTGCATTTGATTGACAAACTGCTTAACCATTTTATCTGACATTCCACCAAAAACTATGTCATCCACATAGGTTTGAGCAATCATGATTTTTCCACCTTCATCCTTCACAACGAGAGTCTTGCCTATCCCTTTTTTCCTGTATCCATTAGTAGTGAGAAACTCAGTTAGTCTCTCATACCAAGCTCTAGGAGCTTGTTTCAATCCATACAGAGCTTTCCTCAATTTGTATACATGGTTTGGCAGGTTAGGATCATCAAATCCCTTGGGTTTTTCCACATATACTTCCTCATTCAAATATCCATTTAGAAAAGCACTCTTCACATCCATCTGAAATAATTTGAACTTTAAAATGCAAGCAATTCTTAACAGCAGTCTTATTGACTCAAGTCTTGTAACAAATGCAAAAGTTTCATAAAAATCAATCCCTTCAACTTGAGTATAACCTTGTGCCACCAGTCTAGCCTTGTTTCTGGTTACAACTCCTTTTTCATCAAATTTGTTCTTGTAGATCCACTTGGTGCCAATGATGTTTGTTCCTTCAGGTCTTGGAACCAATTCCCAGACTTCATTCCTCTTGAACTGTTCTAATTCATCTTGCATAGCATTGATCCAATATTCATCCGTTAGAGCCTCCTTCACATTTTTGATTCAATCTTGGATACAAAGCATGAATTTGAGATGATTTCTCTAGATCTGGTACGTACACCACTGTTGGGGTCTCCAATGATAAGATCTTTGGGATGATCTTTCAGGATTCTGATAGAAGGTTCCTTGTTGGGAGCTTCCGACTCAGAGTTTGGAGTTACAACTTGAGGATTTTCAGTATTGACCATACCATCAGTAGGTGTCTCAAGGAATGTTCTAACTATTAGAACACAGATTGATGTTTAATATTATCTCTATGTTTTGATGATAACTCTAATGAAATTTTGTATTAAGAAAATATGTACTCTAATTTTGTTCTAGTGTTTTTGTTTCAGATATTAAAATAAATATTCTTATGGAAGCAAAAATGCATCTGAACAGTATTCTACGCAAAGCTCTGAAGCATCAGAAGCAAGTAATCAGAAGACTCTGAGCGCTTCCAGAAGAGACTGTGAAGCAGAAGCTGCAGAAGATTCTGAAGCAGAAGCTGCAGAAGCATCTGAAGCGTAGCTGAAGATTTTGTATGAAGAGTTTAAAGCATTGTTTCAGAAGACTCTGAATGTACTTTTCACTGCAAGTACAGAGGCTCTGATAAACAGTTATGCTCTGATCAGATCACTCATGCTGAAGCACTATTGCTGCAACTCTAATAACATTGAATCTGATCTGAAGAACAAGAAGCACATCAGAGGATCTGATGTTGTTTACATTTGAAAAGATGTCAGCATGTGAATAGACTTGGTACTATTCTCAACGTCCTCTCGAACGGAACTATTCCTTATTTGTGATAGACACAAGGATTCAGGCAAAAGGCATTTCTCTGAATATTCCACTTCTGAGAAAGGAAACGTCATGTGAAGACAAAAGGCTACAACTACTCTACTTGCACAGTCTTCAAGCACTGGACTTTCAACACTATAAAAGGACGTCTTCAACATCTCTTCAAGGTTAACGAACTATTGACAAACTCATTGAAATTATTCAACAAACTCTCATACAATCTTTCTTACTCAAAACTGAATAGTTTTTATTCATTCTTAATCTAAGTGTAAAAATCACAGTTTGTGATATAGCTTTTTAGAAGCAACTTAAACACTTCTGAGTTTACATTAATTTGTAAAAGGTTCCTTAAGAAGACCAAGTTGTGGTCAGGATTTTTTGAGAAGACTAAGACAGTTGTTCTTAGTGGTTGACATTGTAATCTGTTTGAATATAGTGGCTTAAGTCCTTGTGGAGAAAGGCAAATCACTCTTGATAGGGTGGACTGGATTAGTTGAGTTCAACGAACCAGGATAAATATATTGTGTTGTTTTTATTGCCATAATATTTTCTAAACCCTTATTCAACCCCCCCCCCCCCCTTCTAAGTGTTTTTCTCACCTTCAGTTGGCATCAGAGCTCCGGTTCTGTTAGTGCTCTCACTTCACCGTAAACAGAAAAGATCCAGTTGAGAAAACTCTTGATATAATTTGGTTGATACATTATGGCTGAAGCTTCAACATCCAACAACAACAGATATGAGGACAGAGATAGAATCAGCATTAAACCCCCTATGTTTGACGGGGAGAAGTTTGACTAATGGAAAGACAGAACTAAAAGCTTCTTTCTAGGATATGATGTTGATCTTTGGGATTTAGTCATTGATGGCTATGTTCACCCCACTGATGGGGATGGCAAAAAGATAGACAGAAAATCTATGACTGAAGCTCAGAAGAAAGAATTCAGGAATCATCATAAAGCAAGAACCATACTACTAAATGTTATATCTCATACTGAGTATGAGAAAATTACTAACAGAGAAACAATATTTGGTATGTTTGAATCTTTGAAGATGACTCATGAAGGGAATTCTCAAGTCAAGGAAACCAAGGCTCTGGCACTGATGCCTTCAAAATGGAGGAATCTGAATCTGTAGAAGTTATGTTCTCTAGATTACAGATTCTCACAGCTGGCTTGAAAGTTCTGGACAAGGATTACTCCACTGCTGATCATGTTAAGAAGATCATCAGAAGTTTTCCAATCAGATGGAGACCAATGGTCACTGCTATGAAGCTAGCAAAGGATCTGAACAAGATCACGCTGGAGGAACTGATCAGCTCTCTGAGGAGTCATGAGATTGAACTAGAGAAAGACGAGCCTCAAAAGAAAGGTAAGTCAGTTGTTTTAAAGTCTAACAAATCTGTTAAAGCATTGCAGGTTATAGAAGAAAGTTCTGAAGAATCTTCTTCTGAAGAAGAAGATGAATTGTCCCTGCTGCCCAGAAGGATCAACAAACTCTGGAAGCATAAATAGAGGAAGTTCAAGAACTTCAAGAAACCAGATCAATGTAAAGAGTCTTCTGGACACAGAAGATCTAGAAAGAAAGAGGTTGTCTGCTATGAATGCAAGGAACCTGGGCACTACAAGAATGAATGCCCAAAGCTTCAGAAGGAGAATCTAAGAAGGAAGTCTGATCATAAAAAGAAAGTTCTGATGGCAACCTGGGATGATTCAGATGCATTTGAATCTTCATCAGACTCAGATAAGGAATGTGCAAACATGGCACTCATGGCTGACGTAGAAGACCATGCAGAAACATCTGGATCAGAATCAGAATCAGAATCAGATTCTGAGGAGGTATTTTCTGAACTTTCTAGAGCAGAAATTATTGAGAGTTTATCTGAAATTTTGAAAAACTATAGTAAGATTAAGCTTAAATACAAGAAGAGTGAAAACAATCTTGTATTTGAGAATGATCTTCTGAAATCAGAAATTATTGAGCTCAAAGCAAACAATTTAAAAATTAAAAATGAATTAGAAAAAGTTTAACAAGATTCTGAAGTTAAAACTAAGTCAAAATTTAAAAATATTTTAGAAGAATATGACTATAGTTTTCAGAAGTTTCTGTCAAGAAGCCTAGAGAGAAGCAAGATGGCTTCAATGATCTATGGTGTTAGCAGAAATAACAGGAAGGGTATTGGATATGAATCCTCTTCTGAGAAGGATTTAAATCCAACATCTGTTGATAAACTAATCATTAAGCATACTCCTCTGTATTATACTTTTAAGTATGGTCATCTTAATGATATTAAACACACACGTTCTGGTCAGAACATTCCTGTGTTTAAACCTAAAGTTAGTCAGAACAAACCTGTTGTCAGAAGACATAAGTTCAGACAAAACTTTAAGACAACTAACCCTAAAGGACCCAAAAAGATATGGGTACCTAAAGACAAAATAATACATGTTGTAGATATCTTTAGCAGCAAAGTCAAAACACCAATCTTGGTACTTGAACTTTGGCTGCTCGCGTCACATGACGGGAAGAAGGTCTATGTTCCAAAGCCTGGACCTTAGATCTGGAGGAGATGTCAAGTTTGGAGGGAACCAGAGGGGCAATATAGTTGGCTCTGGAACTATTGGCAATGGTAATCTTCCTTCCATTTCTAATGTCTTACTCGTTGAAGGATTAACACATAACTTATTGTCCATAAGTCAATTAAGTGACAATGGTTATGATATAATCTTCAATAAAAATGTTGCAAGGCTGTCAGTCAAAAGGATGGCTCAATCCTATTTAATAGAAAGAGGAAGAACAACATTTATAAAATCAATCTTTCAGAACTTAAGGTTCAGAATGTAAAATGCCTTCTGTCTGTTAATGATGAGTAATGGGTCTGGCACAGAAGATTGAGGCATATTAGTATGAGACGTATATCTCAGATTAATAAACTCAATTTGGTCAGAGGACTTCCTCAATTGAAGTTCAACTCAGATGCTCTTTGTGAAGCATGTCAAAAAGGAAAATTTTCAAAATCTTCTTTTAAAATTAAAAATGTTGTTTCAACCTCAAGACCATTAGAGTTACTTCATATTGATCTATTTGGACCAGTGAAAACTGCATCCATCAGAGGCAAGAAGTATGGATTAGTCATTGTTGATGACTACAGCAGATGGACATGGGTGAAATTCCTAAAACACAAGGATGAGTCACATTTTGTGTTCTTTAACTTCTGCAAACAAGTCCAGAATGAAAAAGATTTTAAAATTGTTAAAGTCAGAATTGATCATGGAGGTGAATTTGAAAACAAATATTTTGAAAAATATTTTAATGAAAATGACATTGCACATGATTTCTCCTGCCCTAGAACTCCTCAACAGAATGGAGTTGTAGAGAGAAAAAATAGAACATTGCAAGAAATGGCCAGAACCATGATCAACGAGACTAATCTGGCAAAACATTTTTGGGCAGAAGCAATAAACACAGCTTGTTATATTCAGAACATAGTGTTTATAAGACCTCTTCTGGAGAAGACTCCCTATGAATTGTGGAGGAATAGAAAGCCCAAAATTTCTTATTTCCATCCTTTTGGACGTGTATGTTTTATGTTGAATACTAAAGAGAATCTGAACAAGTTTGATTCTAAAGCACAGAAGTGTTTCATGCTTGGGTATTCTGAACGCTCTAAAGGCTACAAAGTATACAATACTGAGACACAAATTGTGGAGGAATCAATACATGTTAGATTTGATGATAAGCTTGGCAATCAAAAGCCAAAGCAGCTTGTTAATTCTGCAGATATAGAAGTAACTCTCACAGACTCTGAAGACTCAGAGGCAGAAAAAGCTCAAGTGAAAGAACCAGAAGCAACGCCAGATGCAACTCCATTGGCTGCTCAGATGAACAATTTGAATATTTCTGAAGAACCAAATGTTAAGGGATTATCATCCAGAATCAAAGCCTTTCACCCAGAGGATGTGATAATTGGAAAGAAGGATGACCCTATCAGAACAAGGACTTTCCTCAGATCATCTGCAACATCACTTTTTGGGTTGGTGCCTATCATTGAACCAACTTCCGTGGATGAAGCTCTGAATGATAATGAGTGGATACTTGCTATGCAAGAAGAGCTAAATCAATTCACCAAAAATGACGTTTGGGATCTGGTTCCAAGACCAAAAGGATTCAATATTATTAGAACTAAATGGGTCTTCAGAAACAAATTGAATGAGCATGGAGAAGTTGTAATAAATAAGGCAAGGCTAGTTGCTCAAGGGTATAGTCAGCAAGAAGGAATTGACTACACATAGACTTATGCTCATGTGGCCAGGTTAGAGTCTATACGCCTACTCATTTCTTTTGCTGCACAACATAACATCACTCTTTATCAGATGGATGTTAAGAGTGCCTTCTTAAATGAAATTATAGAAGAGGAAGTTTATGTTCATCAACCTCCTGGCTTTGAGAATGATAAATTTCCAAAACATGTTTTTAAACTTAAAAAAACACTCTATGGTTTAAAACAAGCTCCCAGAGCTTGGTATGAGAGATTAAGTAATTTTCTTTTGGAAAAGAATTTTATCAGAGGCAAAGTGGATACAACTCTCTTCTGTAAATCATTTAAGAAAGATTTGCTAATTTGTCAAATTTACGTAGATGATATTATATTTGGATCTACGAATGTTACGTTAGGAAAGGAGTTTGCTCTTTCTATGCAGGCTGAATTTAAGATGAGCATGATGAGAGAACTCAGATTCTTTCTGGGCATCCAAGTCAATCAAACTCCAGAATGCACCTACATACATCAGACTAAGTATGTGAAAGATCTTCTGAAGAAGTTTAACATGACTGAGAGCAAATCAGGAAAACTCCAATGCATCCTACAAGCACTCTTGGTAAGGAGGAGGTAAGTAAAAAGGTAGACCAGAAGCTCTACAGAGGTATGATTGGTTCTCTTCTGTATATGACTGCTTCTATACCTAATATTATATTAAGTGTTTGTCTGTGTGCCAAATTCCAATCAGATCCTAGAGAATCTCACTTAATAGCTGTTAAGAGGATTCTAAGGTATCTGAAAGGTACTACTAATGTGGGTTTGTGTTACAAAAGGTTTGATGATTATAAATTAGTTGGATTCTGTGATGCTGACTACGCTGGAGACAGAGTTGAAAGAAAAAGTACTTCTGGAAGCTGCCAGTTTCTTGGAAGTCATATGATCTCTTGGTTCAGCAAGAAGTAACCCACTATTGCGCTTTCAACAACAGAAGCAAAATACATTGCTGCTGCTGGTTGTAGCACTCAGATGCTCTAGATGAAGAGTCAACTAAAAGACTATCAGATCCATGAGATTAACATTTCAATCTTCTGTGATAATACTTCTGCTATATGTTTGTCTAAAAATCCTATTTTACACTATAAGGCAAAGCATATAGAGATAAAACATCACTTCATCAGAGACTATGTTTAGAAGGGAGTTATCAGTTTAAACTTTGTTGATACAAATCATCAATGGGCTGATATATTTACAAAACCCCTTGCTGAAGATAGATTTAAATTTGTTCTGAAAAATATAAGTATGGATTTTTGTCCCAAATAAAATGTTTATCAGAAGAAAATTTTCTCAGATGAAAATGTTTTAACTCTGAAGTATTACATCTATTCATTTATTGTTTTTTATTCTATTCATTTGTGTGCAAATCTGAACTAACAAGCCTCAGAGGATCTGAACGTTGGCTAACGTTTCATTTCTCAAAGAAGTTTCAGAAGCACATGCAAGCAAACACGTGTAACTCTGAATCTGAAAAGGTGGAGTGCAAATTACTGAATTGACGTTTGGGGTACAGTTTTTGAATATTGAGTTTCTCGTTTTCCCCCTAATTATCAGAATCATTAATTGCTTGAAATGATTATATTCTTTTTATTAAATGCTATGTGTAAGCGTGTTGAACGTGTGACTCTTGTGTGCCCTAATTTCTTCTATAAATTCCACAACTCTACACATTTCACACTTTTCACTCTCACGAACACCCTTGTATGCATTTCTTCTTGTTTCATTATTTTCATCTCTCTCCCAAACCCAAAACCGTTTGTAACCCTAAAACTCTCTCAAGAACAACAATAGCTACTTCTTCATCAACCTCTGCTCAGTTTCAATCTTCCATGGCTGTTGTCTCATCTTCCAACATGGGTGTTGTTGCATTCAAGGAACCCATTAGAACTTTACTCACATCGGTTGATAAACTTGAGGTACTGTGTGAATCAATTGTGAACTTTGAATCTTTTGCTGAAAATGGGTATGATCTTCATCCCATTGTTGATGCTCAATGCTGGACCAAGTTCTTTGATAGGTTGATGGGACCCGTTTATCGTCGTTTAGTGAAGGAATTTTTTATCCATGCTTCTACTTGCCCTAAGTTCATTGTCTCTTATGTTCTGGGGAAAGAAATCATCATAACTGGAGATTTGATAAAGAAACTCATAGGCTATGAGGAAACTGATGGTGTCACAAATCTGCCAGCTGGGCGTGTTGATATGACTGATATGTATAGAGAAGTTTGCTCATCTGGAGAAGCTTCTAACAAGGTAAATGATTTGAAGCCAGTTTACAAGATCTGGGCTAAGATTTTCATGGGTTGCATTCATCATAGAAAATCTTCCAATTCTCCAGACTATGTTAACACTGATCAGCTATAATTCATGTATTGTCTGAGTCAGAGCACAAAGGTGGATCTATCGTATCTTCTGTTTAATCATCTGTGGACACACGTTAAACAGTCAAAGGAAGAGGTCAGAACCAAACATCAGAAAATGAGGAACTGGATTCCAATGGGAAGACTCATTTCAGACATTCTGGCTGAGAATGGTCTGGTTGGACATTTGGTAGAAGCTGGAATGAAGGAAGAGTTAGCTTCTGCAATAGGAAAACCTCTGAATGGAAAGAGTCTTCAGAGGATGAAGGTTGTTGAAGAACTCACTTCTGCACCAAATCAGATAAGTTATGAAGAGGTCACTAAAAGAAGAATACTAGTGGATAATTTTCCTATGTTCTTCGCTAATGAACCAAGGGAGATTATTCTGAAGTACATTGCAGAATGTCTAAAAGATGGAACTCCTCTACCAGCAAATCTGGTTCAAAAAGCAAGTGAACCTGCACCAGATCATTATGAGGCAAGACACAAAAAGAAGAGAAAGGTTTCTGAAGAAGGATCTTCAAAACCCAAGAGGAAGGCTACTGGTGAAGCTGTTGTTGTTAAACCCAAGAGAGTCAAGAAGCAAAAGGCTAATCCTCCTGAGGCAAGTTTAGATTCTATTCTGGAAACTGTCAAAGAGGTATTAACATCTGGTCCACCTGTCTATGACCCTATACCCTCGCCTTCACCTTCTCCTCCTCGAGTTTCTAACCTAAGAAACCTTATGTAACAGTTCCTCTGTACCCCAACCACAAGCAACTCCATCTGAAAAGTATAACTTTGAACCAACACATTCTCAACCATCTAAAATTCCCCCACCAGAACCACAAACATCTAAACCTACAAAACCAACACCATCAGAACCAACACCACAAGAACCAGAACAACAACGACCACAACCAGAACAATCTATTCCTTCTAATCCTGAACCATAATCTATCCAACCATTTGAAACTTACATACCTGATTCTGATGTTTTAGATATTCAATCTCTGACAACTCTGGTTGATATTTCTTCCACATTCTGTCATTCTTCTGAATCATCTAATTCTTCTGAATCTGATGTTCCATCAGAAGTTAACTCACCACCCTCACTTCGTGGCTATGAACCTAGAACTTCTGAGTTTGTATCTTTTGCTTCATTCAAACCTCATCCCTTTGATCCCCTTCCATATGGTCTTAAACTCAAAAACTTTTATATCAAGAGATAAGCATCTACACCTACCATTCCATATAAACCTATTTCTTCAACTACCCTTCCATCTGTACTTCAAGCCTATCTAACACAACAACCAGCTATCATTCCATCTGAACCTCTACACTCTCATAATTCTGTTTTTATCCCCTACACTTCTACACCTTTTGATGTCATTCCCTATGTATCCAATTTCAAACAGTTCTTGTTTCCCAAATCATCATTCAGATCCAAAGCTTTCATTTCATCTGAACATCCTTCATTAACTTCTTATCCCCGTCCTCTGTTTATTATCCCAACCTTTACCATACCACCCCCACCAGAACAACCCAAACCATCACCTCTAGAAGCCTACCTTAAACCTAAATCCAGGCTTGATGTTGATGTTTTATTTGATAGTTTCAAGAAAGAAATAAGAATGAGTTTAGACTCTGTAAGGAAGGAATGTCTCTCAAGCATTAATCTAGAAGCTTCTGAAGAATGTTGGATTAAGTTCATTTCTAGATTCAACTTTGTGGCTTCTAATCTGAAGACCATTTGCTCTGATGACGCAAAGGTCAGATTTGCTGAAGTTGTCAGATATACGCTATGGAATGTGAACAGATCTCCAACATTGATTCTTGAGGATGCACCTTCAACTTCTAGAGTAACTGCTACTTCTGAGACTATTGAAGAATCTGCTCCTGAAGTCACTCTAGAAACCAATCCATTAGCTCTGATGATTGTAGACCAACCATCTGAATTTGTGCCTCCAGAATCTGCATCTGCAATGGTCATTGACTCTGCTACTACTCCTGCATCTGAATCTGCTCCTACTACTTCTTCTGAAGTTAAGAAAGAGAATCCAGACCTAGAAGACAAGATTGTTGTGCTGGAAGCTGGTCAATCTGAAATTAAATCTTGGATGGCAAAACAAGATGAGAAAACAGACAACATACAAAAATGGATGGCTAAGCAAGAGGAATCTACTTCTGAGATGACCCACATCCTTAAACTTCTTGTATCACGCTTATCTTAGTTCTTATGTTTGTGCACTTTAAGTGTTATTTTGATTCTGTTTCTGCTTTCTCTGAATCATGTTTTGTTCTGAATGTACTCTGATTAACTCTAAATGAATCTGTCTGTTTGATTATTTGTTTTACATCTGTTGATGTTATCAGCTTTATACTATTTTCTTCTGTTAACTTTTTATTTGTCTTTAAAAGTTCTCTTTTTGATTATGACAAAAAGGGGGAGAAAAAGAAATTCTGTTTGTTCAAATATAAACAGTTACTAAAATGAAATTCAGACATAACAAATTATATCTAACATTGAATTTTAGTCTTTCAGAACTATAACGTATCATCTGACAAAATTCATTGAAGTTACCCTGAGAATCCCCAAACCAGACTTTTATTCAAACCAGGTTCTGATTACCAGGCTCTAATAAGTCAAACCAGGCTTTGATCCTAAAATCTAACCAGGCTCTGATTCTGGAAAGAAAATCAGTAAAAGTAAATCAAGCTATTACCAGGCTCTGTTTCTGGAAAGCAAATCAAGCTCTGATTCTGGAAAGTATATTCTATCCAGGATTCTAACCAGAAGTTTTTAACCAGGCTCTTAATCTGAATAGTATACTCATGCAAAAAGGGAAGTATTTTCTTCTATTAGAGTATTCATTTCAGGGGGAGATTCTTTATCTCAGGGGGAGTTATATATTTATCCTTTTTATTGAACAAAATTTCCTATGTTTTGTCATCATCAAAAAGGGGGAGATTGTTAGAACACAGATTGGTGTTTAATATTATCTCTATGTTTTAATGATAACTCTAATGAAATTTTGTATTAAGAAAATATATACTCTAATTTTGTTCTAGTGTTTTTGTTTCAGATATTAAAATAAATATTCTTATGGAAGCAAAAATGCATCTGAACAGTATTCTACGGAAAACTCTGAAGCATCAGAAGCAAATAATCAGAAGACTCTGAGCGCTGCCAGAAGAGACTCTGAAGCAGAAGCTACAGAAGATTCTGAAGCAGAAGCTGCAGAAAATTCTGAAGCAGAAGCTGCAGAAGCATCTAAAGCGTAGCTGAAGATTTTGTATGAAGAGTTTAAAGCATTGTTTCAGAAGACTCTGAATGTACTTTTCGCTGCAAGTACAAAGGCTCTGATAAACAGTTATGCTCTGATCAGATCACTCACGCTGAAGCACTATTGCTGCAACTCTAATAACATTGAATATGATCTGAAGAACAAGAAGCACATCAGAGGATCTGATGTTGTTTACATTTGAAAAGATGTCAGCACGTGAATAGACTTGGTACTATTCTCAACGTCCTCTCCAACGGAACTATTCCTTATTTGTGATAGACACAAGGATTCAGGCAAAAGGCGTTTCTCTGAACATTCCACTTCTGAGAAAGGAAAATTCATGTGAAGACAAAAGGCTACAGCTACTCTACTTGCATAGTCTTCAAGCATTGGACTTTCAGCACTATAAAAGGACGTCTTCAACATCTCTTCAAGGTTAACGAACTATTTACAAACTCATTGAAATTATTCAACAAACTCTCATACAATCTTTCTTACTCAAAGCTGAATAGTTTTTATTCGTTCTTAATCTAAGTGTAAAAATCACAGTTTGTGATATAGCTTTTTAGAAGCAACTTAAACACTTGTTAGTTTACATTAATTTGCAAAAGGTTCCTTAAGAAGACCAAGTTGTGGTCAGGATTTCTTGAGAAGACTAAGACAGTTGTTCTTAGTGGTTGCCACTATAATCTGTTTGAATATAGTGTATTAAGTCCTTGTAGAGAAAGGCAAATCACTCTTGATAGGGTGGACTGGATTAGTTGAGTTCAACGAACCAGGATAAAAATATTGTGTTATTTTTATTGCCATAATCTTTTCTAAACCCTTATTCAACCCCCCCCCCCCCCCCCCTCTAAGTTTTTTTCTCACCTTCACTAACATCCTCCGTGACATTGGTTTCTTCAAGCTGATCATCAATAATAATATTAATGGATTCCATCAAGACTTTTGTTCTGGAGTTGAATACTCTATATGCTCTGCTGTTGGTAAAGTATCCCAGGAATATGCCTTCATCACTTTTGGGATCCATTTTTCTCCTTTGTTCACGATCTGTCTGGATGTAACACTTGCTCCCAAAAACATGGAAATACTTCACAGTTGGTTTCCTTCGTTTCCATATTTCATACAAAGTGGAGGAGGTTCCTTTTCTCAAGGTGACTCTGTTGTGAACATAGCAGGTTGTGTTCATTGCCTCAACCCAAAAGTGCATGGGTAATTTCTTTACATGAATCATGGCTCTAACAGATTCTTGAATAGTCCTATTTTTCCTTTCCACTACTCCATTTTGTTGAGGAGTAATAGGGGAGGAGAATTCATGGCTGATTCCTTCTGATGAGTAGAATTCAGCAAACTTAGAGTTTTCAAACTCCTTTCCATTATCACTTCTGATCCTGACAACACCACTTTCCTTTTCTCTTTGAAGTCTAATACAAAGATCTTTGAAGACTTCAAACACATATGATTTTTCTCTGATGAAACTTATCTAGGTGTATCTGGAGTAATCATCAACAACCACATAGGCATACCTCTTCCCACCAACACTTTCTACCTGCATTGGTCCCATCAAGTCCATGTGCAACAGTTCGAGAATTTTGGATGTTGTAAGATATCCAATTCTTTGGTGTGACACCTTGGTTTGCTTGCCAACCTGACATTCACCATATACCTTTCCTTCATCAATAGCCAAATTGGGAATTCCTCTCACTGCTTCCTTGGATATGATCTTTTTCATTCCTCTTAGATGAAGATGTCCAAGTTTTTGATGCCACAGTTTGACCTCCTTTTCTTCTCTGGCCATAGAACACACAGAGGAGTTGCTTAAAACTTTAGGCTCCCATAAGTAACAATTGTCTTTAGACCTAGATCCCCTCATGACTTCCTCTTTTTCTCCATTGGTCACAATACATTCTCCCTTAGTGAATTTGACATCGAGTCCTTGATCACAGAGCTGACTAATACTAATAAGATTGGCAGTCAGTCCTTTTACCAACAACATATTGTCTAGTTTAGGAACTCTAGCACACTCCAGTTTTCCAACACCTTTGATTTCCCCTTTAGCTCCATCACCAAAGGTCACATAACTAGGGGAATGAGGTTTGATGTCTACCAATAGGTTCTTTATTCCAGTCATATGTTTGGAACAACCACTGTCAAAATACCAGTCTTCTTTAGCTGATACCCTTAGAGAGGTATAAGCAATTAGAGCACCCTCTTTGGCAACCCATTATTGTTTCTTGATGGGAACATTCTGTTTGAGTTTGACTTGATGAGTGTGGATGGGAAATCCATGCAGCCTGAACCAGAAAGGCTTTATGTGACCAAATTTTCCATAGAAGTAACACCTCCATCTTTGAAACTTCCTCTTGATCTGGTTCATGTTTCTGTTCCCTTGATGTTGTAACATTGTTCGTGACATCCGGTTTGACCTATGATCTTCAGGCTTTGGCTTCTTGCAACCCAAGATGGGTCTCTGTTCACCAACAAAGCCTATTTCAGACATGTCTCTAGCTTTCTGACCAACTTGTAGAATTTCTTCTAAAGTGTCAGTCCCATTGTTTAACATTCTGATGGACTTTGACATCTGATAAAGTTTGAAATTTAACAAATTGACTTCACTGTTGAGTGAGTTTATTGTTGCAAGATGTTCCTTCTTCTCAGCCTCTAACTCCTTTATGATTGTCTTTTGCTTCTCCCCTTGTTGGCACACTTCTGCACTTCTGATACACAGTTGTTTATATAAGGCTGCAAGTTCATCAAAAGTCAACTCATCTCCACTAGAATCATCATCAGATACACATACATCAGTTAGTGCAGTGACAAGTTTTGCATATTCTTCTTCTGATTCACTCTCAGAATCTCCATCAGACCAGGTGGCAGTTAGACCTTTCTTTTGCTTCTTGAGGTAAGTAGGACATTCAGCTTTAATGTGACCATAGCCTTCACATTCATGACACTGAATTCCTTTGCCTTGGTTAGCCTTTTATTCATATTTAACTCTTCTGCTGATGTCAGATGAGATGTTCTTGATATTAGGTATGCCCTTCTTATCTACTCTTTTCATGAGTCTGTTGAATTGTCTTCCCAACATAGCTACAACTTCTGATATATTCTCCTTACTTCCACCATTATCTTCATATGAGTCTTCTACAGTATTAGATATAAAAGTTATGCCTTTGTTCTTCTTCTCAGCATGTTCACACATTCCCATCTCAAAGGTTTGGAAAGAACCAATGAGTTCATCAACCTTCATGTTGCTTATATCTTGAGCCTCTTCAATAGCAGTAACTTTCATGGCAAATCTCTTAGGCAGTGATCTGAGAATCTTCCTCACAAGCTTTTCTTCATACATCTTTTCTCCTAAAGATCCTGAGGTATTGGCAATCTTAAGAATATTCATGTAGAATTCATGAATGGTCTCATCCTCCTTCATTCTTAAATTTTCAAACTTAGTGGTCAGCATCTGTAATCTTGACATCTTGACCTTAGAGGTACCTTCATGAGTTATTTTGAGAGTATCCCAAACCTCTTTGGCCAGTTCACAGTTATCGCTACGCGAAAAATGATACAAAGTCGCCACCGAATTTTATTTATCCCACGGAGGGAAAGGGAAATAGCGATAAAACCTTTGGGAAAAGAGCATGGTCATCACAACCAAGTCTTAGGGTTCGGGAGTCGGTTATGTAAGGGGGAAATATTAGCACCCCCTCGCATCTATCATACTCGATGGGAACCTCCTAGGTTATTTGGCGTGAATGGGTGTTTTTACTTAAAAGTTTGCTTGTTTAAAGAAAGAGGGGTTGGTGTTTATTAGAGTGCTCGCCGAGGATTGGGGCCCTTGTGCCTACGTATATTCACTTGTATGAAGTGAAGAATCAGAGCATTCGTAGTTCATGGGACTACAGTGGAAAACGGGATGTTGGGTGGACGATGCTATCGTGCGCATTCTAGCAGTTAGGTGTATTGCGGCTCGCTCTTAGAGTCTTATACGTTACATGTTTGCGGTAGAACAGACGTAACATGTCCTTGGGTAAAGGGTATGAATGATTAAATATGGGAAAGAAAGAAAATTGTGCTTGCTAGGATCATCGCAATCCTATGCCTATGTATTCTCAACATGTGTGAGAAATCAGAGCAGCCGTAGTTCGGCCACTTAAGAAATAATTGTGTATTGGTTAATTTTATACCTTGAAAAAGGGATTTCGGATTGACGCCCTAAGGCAAAAGAAGTTTGATGAGTTGATATTGTTTTTAGGTTTTTTCTTAGGGAAGAATTTATTCTTGACTAGGATTATACAAAAGACTTTGGATAGAGATGAATGTCTCGAATAACCAAGTTGAGTGCCTTGTATTCGAAACATTCGGAACGAGTGTAGGAGGATTCCATTCTCATTCCTTCTCCACCATTTTAAAGTTCATGGTGCATAATTCTAATCGTATATTTTATTGTGTTTTGGGTTTTTTATGAGAAAAAGGATCACTTGATGTTGGATTAAGGTTTATTGTTTGTAAAGATATATTTGAAGCGATACAGACAAGGTCGATGGCGATGCGCAAGACAATCGACTTACAAGGTTAAAAATGGCTCGATAAAATTGAGAGTTTGTTTTTGAAAATGGTTTTTGGAATCAAAAGTCAACAAGGACAATAACAATATTCACACTAAAATCATACAAACATATGGGGTTAGTCGGCTAAAAAAATCGAGACATGCAAAAAAAAACGGCGAACTCCTTGACAAATTTTTTTTAAGGTAAAAACAACAAGAAAATAAACAAATTGATTAGTTCGCGCCGCGAACTGAGAAAAGTGAACATTCTGTTTTTTACATGTTCGCATCGCGAAGGGTGTTCGCGCTGCGAACTGGGAAAGTTTTCATTCTGGTTTTTGCATGTTCGCGCCGCGAACATGAGTCGCGCCGCGACCTGAAGTGAAAAATGCAATATTTCTCTTTTTTTTGCTGTCTTTTATGGTTTTCTTTCCTTTCTATTGGTTCTTAAAAATGGTTTTTTGGTTCCCTTGGGACCTCACACAATACACTCAGCACAAACACACTTAAAAAATGATAATAAATGGCAAGTGCAAAAAAAAAATAAAGAGAGAAAAAGTTTGAAATGGATACCCAAGAGCTTCCTCCTTCTTTGTTAAGCTTCCACTGGTTTGGTTGTGTGTTTTCTTCCTTCTTCCTTCTATGCTTTGAAGGTGCTTCTCCTCAAAGGTTCTCTATGGGTTTCTATGGAACTCTTTTGATTTTTGCTGGTTTTCTTTCTCACTCTTTTTTTTTTTGGTTTTCTCTCTAGGGTTTCTTGCTCTCTTTCTATCTTTTCTCAATGTCTAGTGAATGATTAATGTGTAAAGAATGATCCCTTTGTTTACAGCCCCTTCCCTTCTTATCTCTCCCCTCTAGGGTTTTCCCTTCTCCCCAAACATCAGATTTTTTTCATGGGGTAATGTCTCCTACCACCTTTTCTCATGTCACTCTCTTTCTTTCCATTTCCATGTATATGGCTATGCTGCATTTTTCTGCACTACTTTCCCATGTTGTCTTTTTCTACAACCCTCTACATTGCCCTCAATCTTTTCACCTCTTTGTTAGTTTATGCTTGGACTACCCTCTTGGTCAATGTTAACCTTTGAACATAATTTTGAAATTTTAATTTTTAGATGCATTATCATATGCTATTCCCTTGGTCTTGTGACATGTATATTTTGTGACATGAGGTAACTTGTTACTTCTTGCATGGGGCTGTTTTGGATTATCTTCATATTGCCCATGAATAAGCATGCATAATCTTGATCTTGAAACATTCCAATGTTGAGTTAGCTCTTAAATATTTTCTTTGGATGTTTGCAAGCATAATGTTGGACATGTAAACTTGTTGGGGAATGAAAGGTACCATAGCATGGAATTAATTAGAAGCTTGGATTAAGACTAGGAGTAGCTTAATTTTCTAAGCATTACCAAGAGCTTGAAACTTTGTAACAAATGTGACGCTTTTGCAAATGTCATGAAATTTCTCTTTGTAATAATCTTGAATCTAGTCTTGAATTCATGAATCTTGAACTTTGAATGGTGGATTCCCTTATGTCATTATATAAAATGAAGTCTTAAATTATGCACTTGTGATCTTGACTCATGCTTTGCAAATTTGAACTCCATTTGACCAAGAATTTGAAACCAAATTGGATAAAGCAAACTTGAATTTGGCCTTGCATTTCATGTTCATTAAGAATATTGATCTTAAATATCCTAACATTTTCAAGTAACTTCTCCTTGAAGGAATCTACATGAGTAGACTTTCCATCTTAGATCAAAACCTAGGTGATGAACCTTTTCTCTCAAGTAGCCCATGATAAGCAAATTGTCTCATTTGAAATGAAAAATAACAAATCGACCCAATCTATACCTTATGAACCCACATGCTCGATATGCAATGGAATAATGTGTGATATGACGAATGCAGAGTATGAAAGGCTAAAGGTGAAAATGAGGGTGTGACAACAATGATGCACAAGTCTGAAGATGTTCTTATCTATCCCATTGAATAAAGCATTCTGGGCTTTAGAATTCCCAAGAGCCAAGGCTTCTTGCTCTTTATTCCACTCTTCTTCAGGTATTAACACAGTTGCTCCATCTTTATCTGTTTTCACTGGATGTTCCAATCCTGAGTTAGCTGCTCTCCAAGCCTTGTTGTCCAGAGACCTCAAGAAAGCTATCATACGAGGTTTCCAGTAGTCATAGTTAGAGCCATCCATAATTGGTGGTCTATTTGTGAATCATATATCATTGTCTATAGTACCAGAATTTATCTTCCCTAGATCTCACCCAGA
Organism: Lathyrus sativus; assembly: GCA_963859935.3. Classification (NCBI taxonomy): domain Eukaryota; kingdom Viridiplantae; phylum Streptophyta; class Magnoliopsida; order Fabales; family Fabaceae; genus Lathyrus; species Lathyrus sativus. The sequence goes on from OZ012741.1 coordinate 608,092,847, forward strand.
TAATAACAGGCAGGGTGCCTGCTCTGATGCCAATTGAAATTCTAGTAATAGACAGTGGATGTTATAGTAGATGTTATGATATCCATTACTGAACAAACTATTAAACTTAATAGAAAACAGGAACTGAAAGCAGTAAATAACACAGAGAATTGTTGACCCAGTTTAGTGCAAATCACACCTACATCTGGGGGCTACCAAGCCAGGGAGAAAATTCACTATAAGCAGTGTTAATTCAGAGTCAAATTACCAGTTTGCACTCTTCATTTAAGACCTACCCAATGCAACTTCAGCCTAGCACTAGACCTGAGTTCCTACTCACTCCCCATCAATCACAACAGTGATATCAACCAATTACAGTTACAGATAAAATTGAAGACACACTTCAGACAAACCTTGATTTTGCTTCACAACTTCAATCAAGAGACACACCACTCGTGCTTAAAAGCTTAGAGTGATACAATTAACAAACAACTCAAAAACACACTAGTCCAAAGCAATCATACAATAGATAATTGCTTGGATCACAAGTAAATCTAAGACACAAAACACACGTGAAGATCACAGTACACAGACTGAATTCTTCACTCACAAATAGCTCACAAAACACTCTGTAAAATCTCAAAGGTTCATCCTCAATCATGATTGCCTCTTCTGTATTTATAGTTAGCAGGTTTTCCTTGGGCCTCAGTGCATAAATTAGGTTTAACCAAGTTAATCCTCTTTTCATAAAGTTGTGCACTTACAATTAGGTCATAGGCATTTTATGTTATCCTCAGCACTTCCTGGCATTTCGCCTGAGATAACTTAAGATCACTAAAATGTTTCCTGAAATATAGCCTGAGCTTCCTCATGCAATATACCAGAAACTAAAACACGCGCCCTTGATGTCAGCTACCTGATGTCATGACATTCAGTATGACATCCAATACACTTTGCTCTATCAATTTTATCCTTGATGAATTTTATCTTTGGGAGTCCAACAACTAGATCATGCTTTATCAATTTGTTTAGATGCTCCATGTGGATGTGAGCAAATCTTTTATACCAAAGCCATGCCTCGTTGTTGTTTGCCATAAGACACTTTATCTTCAAGGAAGAGTCATCAAAAGAAATCATAAAAATGTTACTATATCTTTTACCTTTTAGCAAAATGTCATGAGTAACTTCATGTTCTATCAAGCATTCCTCCTTTGTGAAGTTGATTCGGAACCCTTTGTCACACAATTGACTTATGCTAAGTAGGTTGTGTTTAAGGCCTTCCACATAAAGAACGTCTTCGATGATTGTATATGGAGGTGCACCAACGGTTCCAACTCCAAGAATTTTTCCTTTATTATTATCACCGTAAGTGACGTATCCTTTGGCCTTTAATGATAGACTTGAAAATTTGTTTATGTCTCCCGTCATATGCTTCGAGCAACCGCTATCAAGATACCATTGATTAGATGTTGTCTTGAAGCATACCTACAACACAAAATTAAGTAGTGTTAGGTACCCAAATTGCTTTGGGTCCTTGATAGTTAGTACCTTTTTCAACCCACACATAATGCCCTTTAGGAACACCAATATTGCGCACATAGCAAGCATTAGGTGTATGGCCTTTAATTCCACAATAAGAACATGTAAGTTGAAAGTGACTTCTATATATAGGAACATAATTCTTTTTCTTCGCAACTTTTATCTTGTTATGATTTTGATGCTGAATTTTAGAAGTGCTTCCCTTTTCTTTAGCAACTTGTTCACTTGTTCTTACAAAAATGGTCTCATTGGTGCTTGGTTTTGAAAATTTAGAATATCCTAATCCACTTTTATCATTAGGATATCTTTGATGTTTAAGAATTTCTTCCAAGCCAATTTGACCTTTTTTGTATCTTTCCAAAACTCTTTTAAGTTGAACAATTTGAAAAGATAAGGATTCACAATTCCCACATTCGTAACATGTAACTTCTTGATTTGATGTAGATACTTCCTTTTTCCTGAAATGTCTATTCTTTTTAGAAAAAGAGGAATTTTTATTATTATTATTAAAAAACTTACTAAGCTTCTTTACTAGAAGCATGAAATTTTCGTCTTCGGAAGATTCGTCATTTTTGTCATCCTTTGTGTCAATCTTCAAGGCAATTCCTTTGGACTTCTTGTCTTGACTTTCATGCTTCTCAAGCCTTCCAAGTTCCAGTTCGTGCTCTTGAAGTTTTCCAAACAAGGAAGCAGATGTCATCGTTGAAAGACTCTTCTTTTCCGAAATAGCGGTCACCTTCGGTTGCCATTCTCTTGTTAAGGATCTTAGGACTTTCAAGTTGAGATCATCATTGGTGAAGGTCTTCCCGAGAGCAATCAAATGATTTGTTAGATGAACAAATCTCTTTTGTAAGGCAACAATGGATTCACCAGGCTGCATACGGAACATTTCATACTCTTGACTTAAAGTATTAAGTCTTGATCTTTTTACTTCGGCTGTCCCTTCATGCGTTTCTACCAAGGTGTCTCAAATCTCCTTTGTTGATTTACACTGTGATATACAGAAGAATTCGTCCATACTAAGAACGCTTTGAAGTATGTTGATTGCTTTCTTCTCATTCAAAATTCTCTTCTTGTCATCTTCATCATATGAGGATTTTATCTTTGGAGTCCCAACACCATTTACCACACTTGTAGGAACATGTGGACCAGTTTCTACGGTTTCCCATATACCGTCTCCTTGAGCCTCAAGATGTGCCTTCATACGGATTTTCCAAAAATCGAAATATTCTCCAGAAAAGAGTGGTGGTTTGTTACTACTTCCACCATCTTTGAAGACCGGGTTGGTACTTGCGGAAGCCATACTGAATCGTTAGGAACAGGTTACCTTAACCTGCTCTGATGCCAATTGTAAGTTCAGAGTATGCCTAAGAGGGGGGTGAATTAGGCCTTTTAAAACTTTTTCAGATTTTTGGTGTTCTTTAATTTTTCTTTGGTTATGTTCTTGGTGATGGATGCAGTAGAAAGCATAAAGAAAGTGGACACCAAGATTTATAGTGGTTCCCTTCACAATCCGAAGGTACCCCACTCCCCTTTCCACATGAAAGAGATTTTTCACTATTGTTTTAGAAATTACAACCTATCACACCATCAACCGGTGAGACCTACAATCTAACAACAAAACAAACTAGTGTGCAAGAACAATCCTCTTGCAAAACACTAACCCTTGTGTCCAACAATCCTGGATCACAAGTCACAACAGACTATTCTGTAATTCTTTTTATAATTTGAAAGTACAATAGTAATATCAATACAGAGATTGATCTTCTCCTTTAATCAGAATTCACAACTTAATCTCAACACAAGTGTTCAAACAAATGAATGTGAAAGGTTATGCAAGTATGAACACTTTTTGAATGTATATGAAATTATTTGAAAAGTAGTGAATATGATTCAATGATTGTTTTTGAAAATTGTTGGAGGTGTTTTTTGATTTGAAATTATCATAATTTATATGAGCCAAAACACCATTTCAAAAGGGTATATTAAAGTATAATTCAAAAGATGAAATGGTACAACAATTACACAATATTTGAATTCAAAACAAAGCAATTTTTCAAAAAACGTTCAGTGTTAATCGGTTAACCTATATGGTTAATCGGTTAACACTGGAACGTTAGGCCAGAAAATTTAAGTTTTGAAATGGTTAACCGGTTAACCTATATGGTTAATTGGTTAACACTGTTATTTTTCAGAAAAATACTTAATAAAACAATGTTATACCAATTCCAATTGTTAAAAAAACATGTTTATGCATTATGATCAAATGATAAAATATTTGAACACTTGTATATCAATTAAATTAGAGAATTTTGATATACCATAGCTTGTGTCCAAGTCTTGAAATATGATCGAGCAAATGTACATGAAGTTTGAATGTTGATCACTTCCATAATACTTTGATCTTGGTCTTTTGAAAGCTTTTGACTTTTTGCACAGATGAAATGAGCTTGAGTCTTGTTGTTGTCGTCATCAAAACCTTGAAACCTTGAGATGAAGCATGCTTCTACACCACCAAGGTCCCACATACACATACAAATCACCATACATATTTAATTAAAGCACACCAAATATTAATTAATTGAACAAAATACAAAATAATCTGATTAAATAATTTAATCAAATTTTGGGGTGTTACACCTTACATACCGTTTGATCTCGCCAATGTCTTCCTTAGAGTATATTGAGAAACCCCCTTCTTGATCAATAACAAAGAAGACCAAAATGCATTCAAGAAATGATACATGTACCTGTTACAAACAAAAAACTTCACACAAAAACGTTAGATACCCTAATGTACCACTAGTTTCCTTTAATCACTCAATCTTTAGAGATGAAGATCCTCAATAATACAATAGACTAAGGATGAAAATGATTAGCAATGCCAAAATATCTCAAAAACCAATTTAAAAACACAAATTATTAGTCAAGGGATTAGATGAATGTGAATGAAGAACACACACACACACACACACATCTCAAATTTCTGGGTAAATAGGTCTTGGTTCTTAATTGTTATCATGAGCTTGATCGATCATGATGAACACACAAGATTAATCAACTCAGTCTCTCTAATTCACAACCAATAATAACAATAAATTATGCAAGAACAAGATGCAACAAAAAGAAGTGAAATTGATATTGATTACACTCAAGAAGTTGTTCTATAGAAGAAAATAAAAATTCATGATGATGAGTATAAACACACTAAGAAGTAAAGACAAAATTACATCTTTGTCTTGATGGGTTTCACCAATATGTTTCACTCACTTTAACTTTTTATTAAAGAAACAACTATGTAAATCAAGGATGAAAAATAGGTCTTGTGAAGCATTGATTCAAATTAAGAAAAAAAATCTGATTCAAATCAGTTTGACCAGAGTCCAAATGTGGCCTCATGAATACAATTAATTTGGATCAATTTTTACACTTGATTCAGATCACATGAGATTGCGATTCGAATCATGTTCATTTTGTGATTCAGATTAAATGGTCCAGAGGCAATTTCTAATTTTATCACAACTTATGATTTGAATAATGTTTTCCACTTGATTCGAATCATGCAAATAAAAATTCAAATTTTAGAGTTCTAACTTGTGATTCAAGCAATGCATGTTGAAATGACAAAGTAGCAACTTGCTAGGATAAAAAAGAAACAATATCATAGAACAAAATACTCTTATTTAATTGAGCAAGGAGGGTTCTTAGTGGTACAACACATAATAGCCGAAGCGATTACTATACAAATGAAATACGAATAATGTACAAGCACACAAATATAAAATGAGAGACAAATTACAAATACGCAAATACATTATTACAACTATATTCAAATTGACAAAAATATAAAAACAAATAAACGATACCATACGATATCGTGACTGCACTTTCATAAAGAACTCCTCACCGTCTTTACATGAGCTTGCTCTAGAACACCACAACAACCTCAAAACCCTTAACCTTATACAACAAGGTAGAATGTCAAAATGGACAACCCGACCCTAAACGGGTCAGACCTGGTGGGCTCAAGCTTTTTAGGGTTAGGCCAAAAAATCCCTTTTCTAATATCGGATCAAAAATTACTACCCGAGCCCGACCTAAATATGCTTCGTGCTACCTGGTCCTAAACGGAATTTTTAAAAATAAAAATAAAAATTAAAATGCCATAATATTTATGATAAATAAAACAAAAAATTATATTATTTTAAACATAATATATTTTTAAGTATTATATTATCTTTTATAAATACTATAATGTATTTTTAAATACAGGACATATCTAAATTATATAAAATAATACTCGAATATTTAACACAATAAAAATTAATGGAATACGAAAAAAGAGTGTTGATTATTTTAATTTATAATATTTAAAAGAGAAAGATGGAATAGAATAGAGATGAAATTTAGTGAGGTGAAAAAAATTAATATGTAATTTTGAAGTAAGACGGTAAAAATATTAAGATATTTTTTAAAATTTGTAGTTGTGTGGACTTAATAGACTACTCACAGCTCAATGAGCTAGCCCTAATGAATATCAGACTTTTTAAAACTTAGCTAAAAAAATCCTAAAAAATATAGACTCTAATTTTAAAATTCAAGCCATATATTTTAACAACAAGTGATTATCACATATTATACTTTCAACAAATATATTTATCAATAATAAATATATGTCCCAGTGTTTTTCTAATGTATCTTTGAACATAAATTTTGTTCTGGTATGGGCCCAACCTCGGCAGGCCCAATACCGCATACGGCCCAACAGGCGAATCGGGCACGCCGGGCACGTGCATCCCTCAAGACGAGCAGGGCAAGCCGCCGAACACAAGCAACGTCCCAACAACCTCTCATCGTCCACCACACCGGACGAGCAGGGCAAGCCGCCGAACACAAGCAACGTCCCAACAACCTCTCATCGTCCACCACACCGGACGAGCAGAATCGTCCCCGGCTCACCAAAGCGCGGTCCTTGGCTCCTCCCCTCTGCGGGAGAACAACGCGCTCCGGGGAACCTCCCGAGCTCCCCTCCGCGGGGAGAACAACGTGCCCGGCGCACGTTCTCCACGTGCTCCCCTCCGCGGGACACGTCATCAACCAACTGCCCACCTCCGAAAGAGCAGGTCAAACCCACTTTCCGGAGATCTAGGAGCAGTTGGACTAGGGCGAAGACCACGTCCTGGTCTTCACTACGCCACGTAAGCCCTAGCAGTCATTAGGGTTGGGCCTGGTCATCCAGCCCATCTCAAATGACCGTTGGCCCAGCGCTGGGGTCTCTCTATAAATACCCTCTTCCTCAAGAGGGTCAGGTAACTCTTCTTGCCCCTTTTTCTGTACTATTGCTTCCACTCTGCCCAACTTCTTACTTTGGCATCAGAGTGTCTTGCAGGTACACCCCCTCCTCCTTCTCACCCCGGTGAACAGGTAGCCGTCCAGTAGCACGTGGCCATATCATGATCCCCTTCTGATCAGGTCAGATCAGTGGCGCCGTCTGTGGGAAACTGAAACTTCCCCGTTACTCCGAGCAGAAAACCAAAAGTTTCACCAAACCTCCACGATCATGGCTAGCCCACACCGCGACGACACTCCGCACGACCTTGTGCTCAACGTCGCCACCAACGGGAAGCAGACAGGAACGACACGTCCGACGGAAGCCGATGAAAGGGACGGGCAAACCGCTTCACCATCATCCGCGGAACGGCCCCTTCAGGCCGATCACCGCCCCCCGAGCCCGCCAGCATTTCACCCCGTTCCCATCCCGGCGGGAGCAGACCCGACGATGGCCGCTCTCTTTACGGCCATCAACCAGACGAACCAGCTGCTGTTCCAACAAAATGCGAGAATTGGAGCATTAGAACGCGTCGGCCCTCCGAGGTACCCCCAGCGGGAAGACCAGAACGGAGGATCGAGGAGTCCCTCACCTCGACCCAGAAACCGCCGACCCCGGCTGGAGAGACACCGCCCGCAGGCGACACGAGAACGCACCAGATCCCCGGCAAGACACGTTCGCGGGAGGAACCAGAACGCCGCGACGATCCCAACCGAGGACCCCCGAGGCGAGAACTCCGGCAGGAGGTCGAGAACTCGAAACCAGGGGCACACCTTGAACGGCTCATCTCCCCACAGATCCCCGGCACACAGCGACGAGGATGATTACCGTACCCCGTTATCCCGGGAGATCATGGTAGCCCCCATACCCCAGGGGATGGAGAAACCACCGACGCTATCGACATACGACGGCACCTCCGACCCAGACGATCACCTGGAAGACATCGAGGCTATGCTCGACTACCGAAACGTCCGGGGAGCTATCAAGTGCAGACTCTTCCCGACGACTCTGAGGAAAGGCGCTATGACCTGGTACAAAAGTCTGGAGCCCGAATCAGTTACGTCGTGGAGGGTCTTGAAGGACCTGTTCTCCAAGCACTTTACGGCGTCCCGACGTCATCCGAAGACGGAAGCAGTCCTCGGGGCAATCATCCAAGGCCCCGACGAACCTCTCCGAAAATACATCGAAAGGTTCACTCGGGAAGCCGTGCAAGTGACAACCTCCGACGAAATGAAACGTTACTTAATGGAATATGGCCTACGCCACGACTCCAAATTCTACGAGGCCGTAGGCATACACCAGCCCACGTCCCTCCAAGATTTCCTCGACAGAGCCGCGCATTACATCCGATTCGAGGAAACACAAGCGGCCAACTCCGCTCGCGACACTCGAGACAGAGAGGCCCCCCGCGGGCACCGAGACGACGGAGCTTCGAGCCATCGACGAGGAGGAGACCGCCGTCGGGAAGACCGCCCCCGCGAGCCCCGCGAACAACGCGAGCCACGCGGCCCCGCAGGAAGATTCACAGAGTACACAGCCTTGGTCGCTTCGCGCGAACGCATACTGGCCGAATGCGCTAAAACCGAGTTCGTTCAGGGAGGTGTCCGATTTCCACGACCAACGCCGCCCAAACCCAACGTGGACAAGTCAAAATACTGTCGATTCCACAGGACCCACGGGCACGTGACAGAAGACTGCATCCATCTCAAAGATGCGATCGAAATTCTAATCAAAGACGGGCACCTGAAGCGATACACCCGAGGAGGTGAACCTCCTAGGCCAGAGGCTCCGGAAGCCAAGAAGATCGAGGAACTTCCCCCTCCAGAGGATAGCAGCAGGCTCCAGGTCGCGTTGTGCGTCGGCCGCCCCGAGGATTGGTTCGCGAGCAGAGAATTTGGCATCCCCGAAGGACCCAACCTAGTCGACGAGCCAATCTGACCAACCAGCCGATGGGAATACTTCCCCAGAGCTATGGTCATCTCTGATGGAGCCACGAGGAGTCTATCTATAGGATCTGTGAAAAGGAAATTCGACGAACTCATCGCGAGCAACTCCGGCAAAATGAGCACGCTCGACAAATTCCGAGGCCGCTCCAACCCGATCACATTTTACCTCGAGGAACTACCCGGGGGATCTCCCAATTCCAACATACCCTTGCTCATACGTGCCCGAATGGCAAACTTCGACGTCAGGCGCCTCCTCGTCGACGGCGGGAGCTCGGTTGACATCATGTACTCACATCTGTTCACAACTCTCCAGCTCGACGAATCCAACCTTTCTCCCTACGTAGGCTCCGACCTTCAGGGGTTCAACGGGACGACGACGAGACCTTGGGGATACGTAGAATTGAAAGTCACCTTCGGAGAAGAGGAAACTGCCAGGGACATCAGCGTCCGTTTCCTAGTCATCGAATGCTCGTCCCTCTATAACTGCATCCTGGGCAGGACGACGATAGCAGAACTCACCGCGGTACCCTCCACCGTCCACCTAAAGATGAAGTACTACACGAGAAGGGGAGCCGTGGTAACCCTCAACGGAGACATCGAAGCCGCTCGAAGATGTTTCGAAGCCGCGCTGAAAGGCCTAGACTCCATCGCTCCATCGACCAAAAAGAAAGCGTCAAGCGCTACACCAAAGGACAAACCAACAGAGCTGGTCGGATCCGTTGAGCTCGACAGTCGCTTCACCGATGAGCTCGACAATAAAACAAAGACCGACGAAGTCAACGGGCAGCCCCCACACCCAGCGCGCCCCATCCCGGATGGAGAATTCGAACTCATTCCCCTCGGGGAAGACACGAGCAGAACCGTGAGGATAGGCGCAGGACTCCCAGACATCGCGAAACGTCAGCTCCAAGCCTGCCTCCGTGAGAATGCCGACCTCTTCGCCTGGAGCGCCGCGGAAATGCCGGGACTCGACCCTGAGGTCGCTTGCCACCAGCTGTCCATCAACCCAACCGCAAAGGCCGTTGTACAACGCCGACGTCGCCAGTCCCCCAAAAAATCGGCAGCGGCCGAACAAGCTGTAAAAGACCTCTTAGAGGCAAATTTTATTTCGGAAGCCCGGTATTCAACCTGGCTGTCCAACGTTGTACTCATTAAAAAGAATAATGGAAAATGGCGCACGTGTGTTGACTACACTGACCTCAACCGGGCATGTCCTAAGGACGCCTACCCCCTCCCCAATATCGACAAGCTCGTCGACAACTCTGCGGGCTTCAAGCTCTTGTCCTTCATGGACGCGTACTCGGGATACAACTAGATCCCGATGGCCGAACACGATAAGCAAGCCACGACCTTCATGACGGCGTCGGGCAATTACTATTACAACGTGATGCCCTTCGGCCTCAAAAACGTCGGGGCCACATACCAGCGGATGATGAACCGTGTCTTCCGCGACGAAATCGGGGACATGCTCGAAGTATATATGGACGACATGATCGTCAAATCCGGCGCAGAGGACGACCACGCGGCACACCTCCAGAAGGTCTTCAAGACCGCGAGGTCATGTCGCATGCGTTTTAACCCGGAAAAGTGCACCTTCGGCGTCTGCGCCGGTAAATTCCTCGGCTATTACTTGACCGAACGGGGGATCGAAGCCAATCCGGACAAATGCCACGCCTTCTCCAATATCACCACGCCGACCACGAAGAGGGCCATTCAGTCCCTCAACGGCGTACTCGCCTCCCTCTCGCGATTCATCGCGAGATCAGCCCAACACGCCCTCCCGTTCTTCAAACTGCTCAGGAAGGAGACCAAATTCGAATGGACGGACGAATGTGAGAAAGCCCTTTGCCACCTCAAACGCGTCCTATCCGAACCACCAGTGCTGACGCACCCCGCGACGGGCGAAACCCTATACTTATATCTGGTCGTCTCCAACGAAGTCGTCAGCGCCGTCCTCGTGAGCGAAGCCGGAGAAAGACAAAAGCCCATTTACTTTACTAGCAAAGCTCTCCACGGCCCGGAAGTCCGATACCAGCTGATCGAGAAAGTCGCCCTGGCCCTCGTGACAGCGGCACGCCGACTCCGACATTATTTTCTAGCACACACCATCGTGCTCCGCACCGATCAGCCCATCCGCCAGCTACTCGGCCGCCCCGACATGGCTGGACGCATGCTGAAATGGTCGCTAGAACTCTCCGAGTTCGACATCACCTATGAGAGCCGGCACGCCGTCAAGGCTCAAGCTTTGGCCGATTTCGTCGCCGAGATGACCACACCCTCCGACCCTACCGCCGGGAACCACCTCTGGACCATCTTTGTGGATGGCTCCTCCAACTCCACGGGAAGCGGCGCCGGCATCGTCCTCGATAACGACGAGGGTACGGTCATCGAAGTCTCCCTCACACTAGCTTTCCCAACGACTAACAACCAGGCCGAATACGAAGCGTTTCTCGCCGACCTTCGCCTAGCATCCGACCTGGGAGCCAGGGACATCCGAATCTACACGGATTTCCAGCTGGTCGCTTCGCAAGTCCGAGGCGAATACCAAGCAAAGAACGACATCCTCGCCGGATACCTCGCGCTCATCACTGAAAAACTGAGAGGTTTCGACTTAGCGGAGATTCAGCACGTCCCTCGGGAGCAGAACACCCGCGCCGACATCCTCTCCAAACTGGCAAGCACCAAAAAGCGAGGCGGCCACAAATCGGTCATCGAAGAAATCTTGTCCCAACCAAGTACCGGCGCAACCACCACACACCTCGACATCAACGCCATCGGAGACGCTGACTGCTGGATGACCCCGCTCCACACCTACCTCAGCACCGGCTGTCTGCCGGCCAACTCTAGCGAGGCCAACGCGACGAAACGACGGGCCTGCTCGTACGTCCTCCTCGAGGGACGACTATACCGCTGAGGCTTCGCAATCCCACTCCTCAAATGCATAGATAAATCCCAGAGTACGACCGTTCTAGAAGAAATCCACGAAGGCATCAACGCGCAGCACCTCGGCGGAAGATCCCTAGCACGCAAGGCCCTACGCGCAGGCTACTACTGGCCATCAATGCAGTCCGACACGAAGGAACACGTCAAACGATGTGATAAGTGTCAACGACACGGGGACATGCACCTCGCCCCCCCGACCGACCTCACGTCCCTCTCGTCTCCGTGGCCGTTCGCCTGGTGGGGGCTGGACATCCTCGGCCCCTTCCCCCTAGGTTCATACCAGAACAAGTACCTCATCGTGGGAGTCGATTACTTCACCAAGTGGATCGAGGCCGAAGCTCTGGCCAAAATCACCGCCCACAACATACTCCGATTCTACAAACGCAACATCCTCGCCAGATTCGGGGTCCCGCTCGCCATCGTCACCGATAACAGGACACAATTCACAGACAAAAACTTCTGCGACTTCGTCACCAAGCTCGGAACCAAACATCACTTCGCCTCGGTCGAACACCCTCAGACAAACGGCCAGGCGGAGTCGGCGAACAGAGTTATCCTCAGAGGACTCAGACGTCGACTCGGCGACGCCAAACGAGCATGGGTCGAAGAACTCCACAGCGTCCTCTGGGCATACCGCACCACTCCCCACTCAACCACGGGGGAAACCCCATTTCGCCTCACGTACGGAACCGAGGCCGTGATACCGGTCGAAATTCGCGAACCGTCCCGACGAACGGAAGCTCCCCTGGACACCAACGACAACGACGACTCCCTCCGAGAAGAGCTCGACCTCGTCGAAGAAATCCGCTCAGGGGCAACCCTCCGCGAAGCCCGGCTGAAGCAACAAGTCACACTTCGCCATAACAACAAAGTCATCAAACGCGATTTTCAAACAGGCGACTTAGTTCTACGCAGAAACCAGAAAGACTCCCATGAGGGCAAACTGGCTGCGAACTGGGAAGGCCCGTACCGAGTCTGGGACAAAACGGAGCACGGGGCCTATTACCTCGAAAACCTGCACGGTGAACACCTAGCTCGACCATGGAACGCCGCGAAACTTAAGCGGTACTACAGTTAAAACATTGCCCGCGACGACCCATCGTCCCGACCACTGGGGGGGGGGGGGGGGGGGGGCGACATGGTACCACCGCACACCCCCGCGTCCACTAGCGACCAAAGAAAAGCAAGCCCTGCCTCTCGTGTGCGCGGGCAGACGGCCTTGCTCGGCAAGGAATATCTCGACCGAGACTCCTCGCCGTCGTACCAAAAGAGGCAGGACACCCAGCTCGCGATGGGACGTCCACGCTCTGGGGAGAACTACCCCCGAAACGGCCCGGCTACATCGCCGGCCAAACCGGCCAGTTCCCTGCACTACCGGTAACAAATTGTCGAGCTAAACACACCGAGTGCACACTTAGAAAATTTACAAGAAATGTCATACACATCAGAGGCATTCAAACAAATACGAAAAACGAGCATAAAACGACATGCAAATAACGAGCGCACACTTAGAAAATCCACAATAAATATATTAAACAAAAGCGGGCACCAGCCCAGTAGTCAATGGTACAAATACAGAGCACGCAGGCCCAAAGAAAGAGATAACAAACATCGGCACGCAGGCCATAAAAACAACGAGCACGCAGGCCCGACAACCTATGCTTCCTCGTCCGCCCGATCAGCAGCCACGGGTTCCTCCTCGGGGATAACAAGATAGGGATCGATCACCTTCCCATCAACAATATCGTGGTACGACCCTATCCCGTCCACGGCCAACACGACACCAGGGTTGGCGATCTGAACCTGCTCGACAACACTCTTGAACCCGACCTCAACAGCCTCCAGACAGTCGCTCTCCAACACCCGGATACGAGCGATCAGGTCAGCACGAGTGATTAACCGTCGATCCCCGTCTGTCTCGTCCTCGGCCGGACGAACCGCGCTGTCCAAAACTTCCGTGCGGACCTTCAGCGCCTGCACCTCGGCCGTCGTTGTCCCCAGTTTTTCCTCCAGCGAAGTTACCTTCCCCTCAGCACCCTCTGCCCGTTTCCGCTGCTCAGCAACATCCTTCTGGCTCTTCTCCAACTCCTCAGTGAGCTTGGCCAACCGCGACTGCGTGAAAGTGAGATCCCCTTGCAGTTTGGACAGCTCAGCAGCGGAGCAGCCCTCCTCGTTCAGCACAAGAGCCGTCGTGAACGTCCGCATCATTGCAGCCAAGTCCTCAGCCAGGACCCGTCGACGAGTCTCTCGATCGGCCTGACGAACAGCCTTCACCTCCCCAGCGGAGACAGTGGGAGAACGGACACCATGAAAATATCCCGGATGCTGGTGGCAGGGAGGGACGACATAACCTTCCTCGACGACGCCGACCGTCAGATCCACCACTCGGGGCTCCTCGGACCTCTGCCTCTTGGACGCTCCTTGAGACGCAGGAGATTGACTCTCTTGAGGCGAAGAGGACGAACTTTGCCCCCCCGGCGTCGCGACCTCCTGTCCGACCAGCTGGCTCACCCTCGTCCTCGGGGCCGCGGCGTTCCTAGTAGCACGTAACTGCTTCACCCGCTCCTCGACGGAAGACATGTTCGCTGCAAAAACAAAGAAAAGAGTTAGCGACGGTCAAAAACCCCGACCACGGGGAGAAAAACGAACATTCCTACCTAGGTAATCCAGAGCGGCCGCCCCGGTCGCACAGCCGAGCAAGGTCTTAGTATTTATCAGACGCTTCTTGGTACGTACATTCCCCTGCGCGTCAAGGATATACCGACCGTCGGGCGTTACCAGCTTCGACGGAGGGAGAGACCGCACAAAGGCAATTATTTTCAAATAGGCAGCCATGTCCTTCTCCTCGAGGGTCCCCGCCCGGACGATATACCTATCCGTCCCTCGGCTGAAATGCTCCGCAGTCCACAGTAGATGTATCTTAGGAAGCCACGCGCGGAATCGCTGGCCATCTACCGTTCGCTCGCCCTCATCGAAGAGAGTGTCTGAGCCGTGCTGCGTAATCGGCTTGACGAGGTAGAACCAATTTTTGAAATCTTTGACAGAATCGCTATACGCTTTGAAAATTTTTGTCGATTGCTTAAAAGAAACCCATCCGTGGCGGCCATTCACCGTCTGCCGCTGCAGATGGAAGATGCGGAAAAATAACGGCACCGTCGGTTCCACCGAGAGGTAGAAACACACCACCTCGAAAGCCCGGATGAAAGCCAAGGCATTGGGGTGCAGTTGGGACGGGGCAAGGCGCAGCCAGTCAAAAAGCCCCAGATGGAAGGCGGAGAACGGTAACCGGAGCCGAGCTTCTTTAAAGTAGAATTCATGCATCGGGAACATCCGCCGCCCATATCGCGAGCAGATGCAGTGATGTTCTTTTGGTCGGTACACCTGCCAGTGCTGTGGCTCTCCTATAGGCGTGTCCTCGACCGTGGCGTACACGTCGGACGCGTCGGCCACAAAGCAAGAAGGGGTAGAAAGCGGCTCCTCGGCCGCCCACTCCTCGGACGGGGCAATACGATCATCGTCATACTCCGGAACCTCAGGTTCATTGTCTTCGACCATTATCCCCGACACCAGAGCCGACATCTACACCTGAAAGCAGAGGACAACGGTGAATTCGATAGCCAGGATCAAATCCACCCTTCCACCGCAAGTCAAGTGAAAGGGCGACAAAGGCCGGGAAGCGACGAGCAAACACTCGCTCCTCGTCTACCCTCCTCGGGGGATCAAAGGCCGACCCCTCATCCCCCTTCGGGACAGCCATCGGAGAAGGTACTTCTCCCCGGGGCATTCATCGGAGAAAGCCCCCCGTCCTCGGGGCGTTCATCAGAAAAAGCACCCGTCCTCGGGGCATTCATCGGAACCAGCCTACCCTCCCCGGGACACTCATCAGAAAATTCGCCAGACACGGTGGATCTCGCGTCCCTCCTCGGGGCGTTCATCACGCCCCGACCACACGTTCCAATTAAACGACGGAAATAAAAAAGGAGGGAAAAGAAGAACTCACTTGTAACGGCGGCGGACGGAAGAAAAGATCAAAAGGTACGACGGCGATCGGCGGCAAGCGGCGGACGAGCAGAGACGACAAAGCTTAGCAGACACAACGGCAGAGAAAAGTAGCAGAATGAGCGGGGACCCCCATATTTATAACCCGGCGCGGGACTCGAAGCGACCCTAGGCTCATTAATGACATAGGGTAGCCGCCCCTACGACCGCTTAACGCAAGACACGTGGCGGCAACCTGACAGTCGCGTCCCTTCACCTGCTTCCTCCCCGCTCTGCCGACGACCGGAGATCTTCGCACAAGTGCCCGTTCCAGATGTGGCGACCTTAAGTCCTCGCTCTCTCCCCAGAGCTTCGACTTGGGGGGCTCCTGTTCCGGTATGGGCCCAACCTCGGCAGGCCCAATACCGCATACGGCTCAACAGGCGAATCGGGCACGCCGGGCACGTGCATCCCTCAAGACGAGCAGGGCAAGCCGCCGAACACAAGCAACGTCCCAACAACCTCTCATCGTCCACCACACCGGACGAGCAGAATCGTCCCCGGCTCACCAAAGCGCGGCCCTTGGCTCCTCCCCTCCGCGGGAGAACAACGCGCTCCGGGGAACCTCCCGAGCTCCCCTCCGCGGGGAGAACAACGTGCCCGGCGCACGTTCTCCACGTGCTCCCCTCCGCGGGGACACGTCATCAACCAACTGCCCACCTCCGAAAGAGCAGGTCAAACCCACTTTCTGGAGATCTAGGAGCAGTTGGACTAGGGCGAAGACCACGTCCTGGTCTTCACTACGCCACGTAAGCCCTAGCAGTCATTAGGGTTGAGCCTGGTCATCCAGCCCATCTCAAATGACCGTTGGCCCAACGCTGGGGTCTCTCTATAAATACCCTCTTCCTCAAGAGGGTCAGGTAACTCTTCTTGCCCCTTTTTCTGTACTATTGCTTCCACTCTGCCCAACTTCTTACTTTGGCATCAGAGTGTCTTGCAGGTACACCCCCCTCCTCCTTCTCACCCCGGTGAACAGATAGCCGTCCAGTAGCACGTGGCCATATCGTGATCCCCTTCTGATCAGGTCAGATCAAATTCATCTCATGTTTTTTTTTTATAATATTAATCAATAATAAATATTTATCTTGCGCTTTTTTAAACATTGATGATAAATACTTCTCTCTTGTTTTTGTATGTTTAGGAATGATAATTTTGTTTATATAATTATCTATAAAAAATATTGTTTCATATATTTAAGTGAAAAATATTTTTATGTTTTTTCTAATAGAAAAAATATAGTCGAGTGAAATTTCTTATGTGAAGAGAAAAAATATAGTAATAAAACCCCTTATATTTATTAGTATATATATTTTTAATTTAAGATTTAATAATATAATATAAACTATAAAAAATAAAAACAAAAATCAAAGGGAAAAATATAATTAATTATACTACAAAACATATATATTCAATTTAATATTTTTTAAATTCAAATATACTAATATCAAAGGGAAAAATATAATTAATTATACTACAAAACATGTATATTCAATTTAATATTTTTAAATTCAAATATACTAATATAATATAATAAATTATAAAAATAAAAGAAAAGAGTATAATTATAACTCTTCGATTCTATTTATTAAAAAAAATATTTTTAATTAATGTATATGATTTATTATATACAGTAAATACATACATTACTCTATGTATATGGTCCATTATATATATTAAATACATTAATCACTTGATGTATATAGTCCATTATAAAAACTAAATAGAATGAGTCAAAAATTAAAAAAATATATTAATGAGTCAAAAATCTAAATATATAGTACTATTTTTCTTATTATTTTTCTAACTAAATATATACTAAACAATAATTACCAACAAAACTTTTTTTATTTTATTAAAGTGAATAGAAAAATTAAAACTAAAATTAAAAGCTCTTTTTTTTTTATAAATTTATTTACCAAATAGATTCTTAAAACATTCACTCTTCTTAATCAAACATTTCTTAAGGTTTAGAATATCTTTTTGTTCCAAAAACTTAATTGGACATGGCACCAAAAATTGAAAACTCATTCATGAGTAAAAGAAAAAAAAAACGGTTGTCATTTGATGCTTATCATGACTCCATGTAACACCACGATGACACCTCTGCGGGAGTTCCGTGAGGTGCTCTTCTTTATTCTTTTTTCGTAAAAAAGAAAAAAAAGAAAAAAAAAAAGACATTTACGATAAATTATTTTCTTTTCTCAACATTTTAATTAAATAAATAATAAAAATTAAATCCATTTTGCGATTATTATAAACCGTACGATAGAACAGAATATGCTCGATTGATTCGTAGGTTTTAAAAAACGAAGCACGTGAAACCAAGGCGTACTCCGTGCCACGTCATCATTTACAAACATAAGCGTGGAGCGTGTTTCAAACGCGCTACTTAAGCGCGTCAGAACAAAGAGTTTGTTGTGGGAGAACATGGGTAGATTGTAGCGTAAAAATGACTCGAACATGGCGACTGTATGGTTTCACTTTCTCTCTCCAAAAGCAGATTAGAATTTAAGAGAGAGAAACACTAGCACCCTCTCACCCTTTTTCCTTTCATTTCCTCTCCCTCTCAATTTCCCTCTCGATTCCATCGCCTTTACTTTCGATCCTTTTCCTACAACAGAACCCTATTCTCCTCTTTCTCTTTTTTTTCTCCCTCTTTCTTAAATTCTCTTCATTTTTCCTTCCATTTTATCATTTTCTTCTTCCTGGTAAGATCATTACATCTCTTTCCCTTTTGCCACATTTGTTACTTGTTGAATTTGTTTTCTTATAATAAAAAATTGATTTTATTTATTTATTTATTTATGATTTATATGATATAATATTAGGTTGTTGATTGGATCTAAGATGGATGGATAATGCTTAGGTTCATGTTGTGGTTAATATTATATTATAGGTTTATGTGTGAATCTTACTTTGTTAGTTGTCTTTGCTTGCTGTTGTGTCTCACCTCGTTGTTTCTTTTGACTTGTATGAATCTTATCATAATATTTGCTTTTGTGGTTATTTATTGACAGACGCAAACTGATTTCTCCAACTAAATTGTTGGATTCATTCACAACTCTATTTGCTAGCTGGTGAGTTTTTTCTTATCCTTGTAATTGTTTGATGCATAAGTATATATAACATGGTTTGTTTACAGCAGTTATAAAATGAGGCTTCTTTGTTGGTAGAATGGGGGCTATTTCGAACATTCTATGCTAGTATTTCAATTGCATTGAATACCTACACTGTCTTAATGTGTGTGCTCTTCATCTTCTGGATGTTTACTGGTTGGTATTAGTATAGGTCTGTTTTTTCGTTGTGTCTGGCATGAGTTATACAAACAAAATGGCGATGTTGTTTATTCTAATTCAATTATAAGAAAAACGCATGTTTTCATTTTGTAAAGGCTATCTCATTATTGTGATGGTTTGATAACCAACTAGTTTGTTTTTTCTCTTCTCGTATAGAACTCGTTATATTCTCTTTCATCATATTAGTAGATTGGATGTTATGAACTAAATTTTGTGGTTAGAGAAGTTTTGCCTAAGTGAATTTTGTAATATTATAATGCACCTGTTTAGTAGATCTGGCTATAAGTTTTGTTTATAAGCGATCTGGCTGGTGCTGTTAGGTACTATAGACCAAAATTCATAGTTTAGACTGTCAAAATGTATAAGAGTCATTGATGTATGCTCTTATGTATGTTACTATCCTGGCAGATTATAACCACATCTGTGATTATAAGCGATCTGGCTGGTGCTGTTAGGTACTATAGACCAAAATTCATAGTTTAGACTGTCAAAATGTATAAGAGTCATTCATGTATGCTCTTATGTATGTTACTATCCTGGCAGGTCCTGTGGTATCATGCACCCATGACCCTCTTAAATGTGGTTATGCCTAGATTTTAAAGGGATTAGGCATATGCAATTCTCCCGGTCATCTTCTAAGAGGATTCCAATCTGCTACTTTATTCTTTAAATAACCGGTTGTTCTCCTGGGTGTAGTATTGAGTTGCAATCATACTTTTAATTATTAGTGTCATTTTGATGTATTACTCCATGTCCAGATTCTTGACTTGATTGCTTCCAAGAATTGAGGTCTTTCGTGTTAATTTAATGAGTCAACTGATCTGCAGTGATTGGTGGAGCACAAATTATTTAGTCTGTCTAACCACCTTGTAGGCATCCTGCCTTTGTAATGTTATTAAAGTAATCATTGGCCTCAAAGGACAGAATATGTTTTTTCTTTACTTGAGGGGAGCGTTTTTCTCGTCTGTATAGTGCCTTGTGGATATGAAGAACTGAACAATTCTAATAACGCCAAATTTAACACGAGTTTCAAGGTTACATGTGATTGCTAGAATGTTGACTTTTTTAGCGATGAATTTTTTTTCTATAGCACAACCTACATGTAATGCATCAGATGTTGCATTTGATATCACCGATATATCTATGCATTTATTATCAGAACTTTTTAAAATAATCATTAAAGGATGCATTTTAGATTGGTATATATAGATTGCTTCATATGAACAAGTATGTAAATTTCTATAACAAT
Organism: Lathyrus sativus; assembly: GCA_963859935.3. Taxonomy (NCBI): domain Eukaryota; kingdom Viridiplantae; phylum Streptophyta; class Magnoliopsida; order Fabales; family Fabaceae; genus Lathyrus; species Lathyrus sativus. The sequence continues at coordinate 608,113,166 of OZ012741.1, forward strand.
CTTTTCTTTCTTTATTGTAATAACTTTTTCTTTTTTTGTGAATAAGGGGGCCTAGCCCCAAACATGAAAGGTAAAGGAAAGAAACAAAAAGCTAGAAGCCTCTAGGTAAGGCAACAAAGCTCCTATCTGCCAACATGGCAAAGGAGGCAAAACCAGGAATCAATCCTAAAACTGGGTAAACTGGACTTTTTGGATACTATTTTGCAAGCGTTTGATGAAAGGTTCAAAGATTATGGTGAGATCAGGGAAACTTCCTGTAAGTGCTAGCATACTTAATTAAGAAGAAAACATTTTTAAACCCAAGCGAGAAATCCCCTGTTTAGATTCTTTGACGGGACTCTAGTTGACTCTATTTAGGTTGTTTTTCATATCATAATTGAAGAACTACCAAGTCTGAGATTTCTGAAAATTTAATAAATATTTAATGTCTGTAGGTTGTTTTAAGATGAGTACGTTACAGCATATAAGTGGTCACACAAAACTAGATAATCTTAGGAATGTAATATTAGAGTGATAGTTGGAGATACACCTCGTGTGGAAAAATTTGAAGTCTCTCGCATTATGTCGCTTGAACATGAACGTATTTAGAGAAGATAGTCAGCAGCATCAGTAGGGAGTTGCATTAGATGAACGATTGTACTATAGATTTAGGTAAAAGAAGATCAAAGAAAATATTAGCCAAACTATTAAGACGGAATCCAATGCTCTTTCTGTACACATGATCCAATTACCCATCTGTCTAGGAAAAGCCTAGTGTGAAAATTTTCCTCTCTGTATATAGTTTACAGGCACTAACTAAATGTCTGTCAGTAGATTCATAGAAATATCAAAGTACTCTGGTGTAATAAACTTCTGAAGTAAAATTGGTCGAGTAATAGTTTAGACAATTCATAGAAATATCAGTTCACTTTTCATAAGGAATTGAATTTTTGAAAGATAAGTAAGAGACATCTTTTGGAGTGGTGGAACAAGGTACATGCTTGGGAACCGATTATTTGCACATAAGTTTGGGCTGTTATGTTTCACTTCAGAAAAATTAACAAATATATGTTTGTAGAATGCTGAAAAAATGCTGTTTTTCCTTGACAAAAAATGATGTTTTTCCTGACAAAATGATGTTTTTCCTTACATCCTTTGTTTTGCTTCTGTAGGAAATTAAATTCCTGTTTTGTCTGCACCTTTTATTTTTTTCTGGAGGATGGGTTTTTAATTTGTTGAGTAAATTATTTTATTTTATATAATTTGTAGGTTAGTCTCTGAATTTTTGTAGTTTACATAAAACAAATATGTTAATGCGAAGGTAGTTCCACTGTATGATATCTAAGTCCCTGTAATCAGAGTGTTCTTTTAACTGTTTTGTGGTTTAAACTTCAGGTTCTGTTGGTGCTTCGAAAATGGCAAAAGGAAGCAGAGGACGATACAGGGTTGCTTCTCGTCAGTACAGGCTGACTCCATACCCACTGGCTCGATGCAAAAGGGATATTTGTGAGGAAATGTGCCAAAAGAAATGCTCTAAAGCATTGGATAAGAAAGAATGCGAAGATGTAACATGTTCTGTGTGCATGGAATATCCACACAATGCCGTTCTTCTTCTTTGTTCTTCTCACGACAAGGGTTGCCGTCCCTACATGTGTGGAACTAGCCTTCGTCATTCCAACTGCCTTGATCAGTACAAGAAAGCTTACACCAAAGTAATTTCTGCACGTAATGGACAGAACGTACTGGGCAGTCCATTTGTGCGCCATGATTTGAACTTAACTGATGAGAAGAATGAAGTTACTGAACTTGCTTGCCCCCTATGTAGGGGTCAGGTTAAAGGCTGGACAGTTGTGGAACCTGTGCGAGACTATCTCAACGAAAAGGAAAGAAGCTGCATGCAGGAAGACTGCACGTTTGTTGGGAGCTATAAGGAGTTGAAGAAGCATGTGCGGGCAGAGCATCCTTTGGCACGTCCACGGACGGTAGATCCTGATGATGAGCAGAAATGGAGATGGCTTGAGTGGGAGCGTGAACGCGAAGATGTTATTAGCACAGTGACATCAGCCATGCCCGGGGCAGTGGTATTTGGAGATTATGTTATAGAAGGTCGCCATAATAATGACTTCGATTCAGATGATGAAGAGGGTGCTCTTGAAGCGGGTAATGGAGATAGAAATGGTAGATTTCAAATGGGTATGGAGGCTATGAATTTCTTCCTCCTGTTACATGCGGTTCGGCAGGGGAACGATCTCAACAGCATAAGTAGACGGCTGAGGCCTGAGCTGGCCCCCAACAGGTTAACCGATCAGAACGAGGACAATGAGCTGGATGTCATACTGGATGTCTCGGATGATGACAATGATGATGGAAGCTACAATGTAGGCAATGACGATGGTGTATCCCTGGTTAGCCGGCTCCGTCGGCAGGGTGGTGGCAGAGTTCTGTTGAATCGTTCAGGCAGGAGGCGTAGGCGTAGAGAAGCACATGGGACGATGGAAGGAAGTTGATGATTATGCGCAGAGGAGGTTGGAAAGGGGCAAGTTTCTTAGGTATATATTAGTTCAGAAAATTCAGCACAACCATTAGTGGTGGTGGCTTTAATAACATTTATAGGGTTTTTCTTTCCGAAGAAGGAAAATCAGAAAATGGGCATTTTTATTTGTTGTAATTTGTCTTTCATGTACATGTACATTCCTTACCTTCCTCCTATAGTGTTTATTGCTTTTGCACATTATAATGTGAATTTCACTCATGTAAACATTTGATTGTATGGAAATCTTTGGCAAGAATTTGATTGCCATGAATGTTTCTCAGGGTTGAGCAGTAGCAAATTTATTACAGGACTGTCACTCTTTCAAAAATCAAAATTTGCAGGTGAAATTCCATATAATAACTTGTTTATAAGCCAAAACTTATGTACTATCCGTGTAAGAACCAAGTTAATTTATTGTCTTATGATCACAAATTCCCTTGACAAAAGGTAATATATCATATTTTGTTCTTACAGTAATGTATGCGTCTTTGACAAGCTTGCCTAAGATATTTTATATTATTGTAGACTGTTGAAAATTACATATGCTTTGTCGTCTTGTCTTTTGTTTTTGGCATATTCACTATGTGGTTTTGTGATATGGGTATGGCTGAATATTTAATTATACACCCTTTATACACACCTTTATATATGATAAAATTTGCCTTTTTCTTTTTATAGGCGAGACAATTCATTTATTGTTACTCTTATTTATAAGCTATGCTTCTTTAGAGCAATTTTATATTTATATACTTAGTGTGTGATGCACCGGTGTAGATTCACGGACGTTTGATTCAATAACTGTTATTTGCAGATGAATACTTGTTTCAGGTTGCCAACAGTCCCGATATAATTCAATTATCGATATGGATTCACATATCGTTTGATCCAACAACTGTGGTATTTTGTGTTATTTGCATATAGATAATTGTTTCAGGTTACCCAACCACTTAATAGGACCAACCCAATCTAATTTTAGGCGTCCACCGGACAAGTGAATCCTCACAAAGTACTGCTATGAAGTAGAGCCGCACTTTCATCTCAAATGTTAATATGCATCTAACATCTTGTGTTTTACGTTGTATCCCTTGGTGAAAAATTTAACCGTAATTCCTATATACGTGTGGTTCTACGTCACGGGAAGGTATTATTCATTCATATATGTGGAAATTCCACCTCTCACGTTTTAATAATCTTACATGTACCTTTCTCTTCGCTCACTAGAGATACATGTTACCTACCGTACTAAAAAACTTTCTACGATGGTCATTATCAACGTATAATACATTTTATATTTCACTCTAGAATGGTGACACCTTCTATAGGAATTATATTCTAATTCTCACAAATTACCTTTACATTCTCACAATCTTTTCTGTTGTGCCACCACAACTATTTTCTATCAGCCATTCCAGGCACCATAATTGTTTTCCTTATCAAGTTCTGATCACTCTTGACCTCTTTGAAACTGTTTTATGTAATCACCTTTAATAGTAAGATCTAAGACGGCTCGATCTACCACTTATCATAACGCAATTTCCGTGCGTGACGTCTCTATCGAAGATTCAAATGTGTCAAGACATTTTCGTGCCAATTACAATATAAAATCTACATTCACACCAAGATACTTCGATCTTGATCACTTCATCAGTTGTAGTACCACGTCAAAGTCTGATTCTTCAATCGATTGGAGAGTCATCTCTTCAAGCCTCCCACACAACTGAAAATATACATTCACCACATACATTATTTAATGCAGAATTTTGAAATCCTCGGAGAATCCGCAGAAGCTGACAATTAAGGCAAAACCAGGGACTTTGACGAGTACATTGAGCATGTAAACACTATGTTTGATTATCACCAAAACATGAGTGTGACGAAAGGTAAACTATTTGTAGTGACTCTCAAAGGAGGCTCCTAATGTGGTTCAAGACTATGGAGGACAATTCCATTAACTAATGGAGGAAGTTGTATGATGAGTTCAAATCACAGTTTATTGCACAAAGAAGTAATCGAAATACAGTGACAATCCTTAGTGGAATCCATCCGATAAAGAAGGAGACCTTCAAAAAAACTAAAACCGTAGATTTACAAAGGTGACTATTGAAGCATGATGAGAAAATGATGGTCTGAAATGTTGGATGTTAAGAAGTGTTGGATTTGGGAAGAAAATGGAGAATACATGTAGCGAGGACATGATTATAACACTCTGGTAATTCAATTAGAATTTTATTTAATTTTCGGCGTGCTTTGTGATTTGTGATTTATTATCTATTATTATTTAGAGTAATAATAAGATAAATTAAGAATTTATTAATATAAAATATTAAAATAATAAAAAATTGAAGGATTGTGATTAATTAGAGGTTATGGAGTAATAAATTAAGCTAATGAAATAAAGGAGATAGAAAAAAAATAATTAAAATTAAAGGGAATTAATAGAGATAAAATAAACTAGGGTTATTTTATATAAGAATGAGGGGAGTTTGATCATACCTATCAGGTTAGGAAAAGAAGAATATGGAGGCCAATCCTAAAAAAAAGAAGTGCAAAAGTAGGATCTCCCATCACCAAGAGCTCAAGATTTCTCTGCTTAATCGAAGGGTAATGGGAAGGGAGAGATTGTTTTATATTTGGTGTTTAAGTTTTGGGATAGTGAGGATTCCCTTAACTCCTTTTATTTTACTATTTGTTTCCTTTGGATCATGTGAGGTTTGTGCAAAACATCTATATTAGAATGTTTAAGTGTGTTAAACCATTGTAAAATTATCTGTGTAAATTATGTGTTGAATTGGAAGAATTTGTGTTTCCTTGATGTTCATATGTTTATGTGATTAATTGATGAATGATTATGTATAACTGATGATATATGTGTTGGAATTTCATCCTTTATAATGTGAAAAATTGTTGTATATTCGTATGTATCAGATTATAAGTTTTGGACTATCAAGGGATTGGAAAAAATTGGAATTTGAGACTGGTTTGGTTGAGAAAATGCAGAAAAAAGCATTCTACCAGTGATGACGGACGTCACCTAGGGGACGTTTCAACCGTCATTGCGTCAGAGAAGATGACAAGTCTCACATAGCTGACGGGCGATTTCCTAGACTGTCAGCGCCTCGTGATAGGCTCTATTTCCTCCATGACCGTCAGCGATGACAGATAAGCATACAAAGGGGGCGACGACCGTCATGGTCGTGACTGACTGACCATCAACCCTATTTTGACTTATTTTGATGTTTGATTCGATTTTTTGTAGAGGTTTTGACTCCTCGACTTTTTCATATTTAAGTGATAATTACGGAGAAAAAAGTTTTGTTTGTTTATGATCAATTTAATTGATAGTCACCTAGTGAATATACAGTGTTGAATGTTGATGGTTTAAGTTCAAGGCAAACCAAGGGTTTAGCCTTAACTGGCAGTGTTTCTTATGTTTAGGTTCACCATAAACTGTACTAGCCCTAAATGACAATGTTTTATATGTTTAGGTTCATAAAAACCAGTGTTTGCCTTAATTGGCAGTGTTAATAATTGACGTAGGAGGTGTAACACCCTTCTAACCCCATGGAAAAATACATAATTAATCAGAGTAAATTAACATGCTTTCACAAAAGGGCGTCACACATAATTTACAAACCGCAACATTCACCTGTCATACTCATGTAACATTGAAATAAATAGTCATGCTATTAAATTTTCACTTTGCATGCAGCAGCAGATTCAATGGATTCAATTTATTTACATAATTCTCTTCACGGAACATTCATGTTCATCACATAATCATCAACACTTAGACACAGAGGCCATCATCATAATATTTCAAATACAATTAAAACACAACTTAGAATACATAATATATCTCTAAGGCATAAATCCAGTGATCCCAGTGTTACATAACCAGAGCATAACTCGACCCAACATAATTAAAATACAAAACAACTGCACCAGCAGAGACCTCGCAACTACTAGCAGTACAACTCCAAGATACCTGCACGATGTCATATAGGACATCATTCCAGCAGAAGGGTGAGAAATATTACCATAATAATCAAAGCACATAATCATATATAAATGCACAAGTACAGAATACATATATTCCACATTTTCTCACCACAATGCATATTAACATAATAATAATGCATATAATAGATTTCCATAGCATCAAATACACATTGTATACTTCTCACCACAATACCTCACAATCCACTAACATACATCGCAATGTATATATGTATAAAACCAAGCATTTCATCATGCATACATTCACATTTGCAATCAATCCACATAAACATATACATTATGTTTAATTCTCTACAATTCATATAAACATATTCAATCATGTTTAATCATCAATTCATCAGTCAATATCTTTCACAATTACTCATTCGCAACCCACATTTCAACAAGTCATACACACATGCATATTTCATATAACACTCATAACCATGCCATGTGGCTCATATAAAACTCATTAATTAAGCACCAATCCCCTTTCAGGATTATGGGTACGTCACTTATACCCTACCAAGAACAACATCTCAGTTATTCTACCCCGGTACTTATTCCACTAGGAACGACATCTTAGTCATTCTACCCTAGTGTATATGACCACGACACTATACCTCACCAGGAATAACATCTTGTTATTCTACCCCAGTGCTTACTCCACTAGGAACGACACATTGCCATTCTACCCTAGTGAGTACGAATCGTTCACATATACATTATTATCTACATCATTCTCACATTTACCAATCAGTGCATATATATTTACTATTATATTCGCAGGCATTATTCACAATTCATCATGTACATCACATTGCATATCTATGCATACAACTAAGCATATTCATCAATCATGCTTCTACAATTCACATCATTTTCACATAAACATTTACAATTATGTTTATTCATAAATCTCAATTATACAGATGATAAATGCAACTCATAGAGACCGACTCACGACTCTATGCAGATGCAAATGCGGTACCGACTCATTCAACAGGTTCAATTGAAAAACCAAATGGAACCATCGCTTGTTACCGAAGTAACTCCCCGTCGGGCCTACGATGTTCACCCATCGCTCACACCCCACATGGGCACACGATGTTTCAGGATTGCTCACACCTCACACGGGCACACAATCCGATTGCTCACACCGTACATGGGCACACAATCGTTCTGCAGATTCTACGCGAAATCAATTATAAACCATCGCTCACACCCCACATGGGCACACGAGGTTTCTGCAGATCCTACGCGGGATCAATCAACACAAGAATGCATATCATGATGCTTCAGGTGCAAAATGACTCAATCAATTATAAATCATCGCTCACACCCCACACACGAGGTTTCTGCAGATCCTACGCGGGATCAATCAACACAAGAATGCATATCATGATGCTTCACATGCAAAATGACTCATGACATTCTTGAAATGCATACATATTCGCAAATATATTTTTCATGCATTCTTCACATTCATCACATACAATAATCATACATTCACAATGTATATTGTATTCATCATTCATCACAATTACCATGCATTTTTATTCAATTCTAAACAATGCACATAATTTGCCCAAAGGCCACGATTCACAATCGATTCATACACTAGGATTCACGCCTTATGGCTACCCACAGCACGACAATTAATAACACACAAGTTGTTCATACGAGACGAGACCGATCGCAACCGGACGCTCTAGCTAATTAAGCTTCTCTCACTCAAAATCATTAATTCAGATTAATCGGTAAAATTGGCTAAAAGTCGGCTAAAAATAATATTTCTTTTCACCAAGTTATAGAATATATTATTAGCTTCAGTTTGATATAAAGAACGTCAAAATCCGATAAACGGTGAAAAAGTTATGAATTTTCGAAGTTTTGAAAAATAATATTTTCTCACACTTACATGTTAATCGGTTAACGCATATGGTTAACCGATTAACCACTCCAAAAACTCAGTTTTTAGGCTAAAAAATCAGTTTTTAGGCCCCTAACACTGTGTTAATCGGTTAACGTATATGGTTAACCGATTAACACCTGAAAAACTTGGAAAAACAGCTACGGGTTTGGGCTTAAAAGCCTCAAAAACCCGACCGATTAAATGGTTTTCACCCGATTAAATGCCTATCCATCCTTACTAATCATATACAGACATTTTAGGGTCATAAAACTCGAATTTCACGACATCCGATTTCCCCTCAAAATCTTAACTTCAAATTAACCGAAAATGGTGAAACTCATAATATCACCCGATTTTCGCCAAACTAGTTTCAATAATCTTAGCCTAACATATCCCGACTAAACTACGAAAGTTATTCCCGATTCTAACCGTTCAAACATCGGTTTCTATCGATTAATTCCAAATCCGACCTAGAATGAAAACTATACAAGAACACCTAAACAATCCAACACACATACACAATCATACACATTTATTAGGATAGTAAGATTTCACACCCTTACCTTAGATTAATCGAAGCCAGAGGATGTTCTTGATGAATCCAAGCTTTTCCTCATCTCCTTCTCTTTTCTCTTCTTCCTCTTTCTTTCTCTTCTCTTCTTTTATGTTTTCTATTCTTTTCTTTTCTTTCCACTTCCTCATATATATCTTTCTCTTTATTTCTTTCTAATATATTTCCTCTCTCAAAACATCTATCAATCCATTTAAACAATCATCTAATTATTCAAATAATTAGAATAATCCAAATAAGTCAATTAATTAACACAAATAATTAATTATTGAAAATTGGGTTGTTACAGGAGGCTTGGATGAAGAATAACATTTGTTTGTAGCATCATGCATCATATCTATTGAAGTTAGTTTAGGAGTCTGGTCCATTGTTTAGGACTTCAGTTCAATGTTTAGGATCAGTCAGTAACATACATCTGATATCCAGTGATGATACCACATGCATGAGAGTAGAGGAAATGAGCATTGCATATTTTATTTTTTCGATTGTATAACTGTATTGACTATAAATAACGGTGTATACTATCCTTGCTGTTTTTACACCATTTAATTTATGAAATATAATTCCAAGCCCTTCTTGTTTCCATGTTTCTACATATGTACATTATGTAGATAATTCTTAGGTTGATACTGAGGAGTGATAGTCTTTGATTTATAGAGGATGACTTAGTTGGTCTCCTTAGTTATTTTTGCTTCTATTTTATGTTTTCGTCGGACCTTGTCGGCTATTAGTATATTCCGGCTTTTGCTATGATATTGTTACACCAGGTTGGGAATACTTGTCATATAAGTTGTTTAAACTGATTTCTCATGCTATGTTTGAAATTAAATTTTCCACCATTGAAATGAATGTTTAATATTTTGTGAATGTGACACCCTTATCGCATCTTAATATTTTCTGCAAAGTTTTACAAATTATTATCGAGATTTAGAAAGAAATAATTTTTTGAGTACACTCTATTGAGAACTTAGAGAGAAAGAATTTTGCAAGAATGTGCAAACACACAGTTCAAGGAGGCAGGAGTAAAGTACACCCATCGCCTGAAAGAGTCAGCACAAATTAACAAGTCTAAATTCTATAGAGTTCATAAGAGTCACAAGCATAAAACTAATAAATGTATTCATTTAAAGGATGAGGTTGAAGAATTGATTTAAAAGGGAAGACTTGACAGGTATACCAAGGATAAAGGGAGGAAATACGACTGCAAGAGACATTGAGATTTTCCCCGTAGGTCTAGATGGCGGAGCGAGTAACCATAAAGAAAAAAATTTCCCTGAAAGGATGAGATATCCCTGAGAAAAATGACAGAGGAATTGAAGACAACACTAAGGGAAAGACAATAATGAAGAAAGATAGAAAAATAATGGTGACAGATTAATAAGGAGACACATAATCAAATGAGAATCCAGAGCGGCCCATCATGGAGTTCAAGGATAGAGAGAAGATGGATGACATTACCATTGAGATATTTCCACTAGTGATTATGGTCATCATAGTCAATTTTGACGTGTCCAAAATCCTCAACGAAGGACAAAGCTTACACGACACTTTGCATGCCAAACTTTTTGAGAATTTAGTCTTGAATAATGATAAATTATAACATTGCAAGGGAACATATTTGAAAGCATTCAAAGTTTGAGTTACCCTCCCTTGGGGTTTTATTGAGCTCATGGTCACATTAGGTGTAGGTAGAAATTCCAGGACGATGGATGTTTAATTTCTAATAGTTCCTTATATGAGTGTTTACATAGGCATTTTGATAAGGCCTTTCTCTACAAACCTTAATGTCCATGCATTCACCTTCCACATGAAGATGAAGTACCACAACGTTCATAATGAACCTATAACCATCTATGTAGACCTGGCACAATCCCGTCCCATTCATAAATCCCTTCAGAGGAACATAAGATAAAGAAGATGGCCAGCTCTTATAGACAACACCTTTAGATGTCAACGTCATAAAGTTTGACACACATCGAGAGGAAGCCACATCTGAGGACGAGCTTCATACTCAACAAATGTAGACTCTCTCTCTCTCTCAAATTGGGTGAAGGAGATAGAAAAGTGTCTTGATAAAAAGCAGCTAGAAAGGATGCTAGTAGTTGCACGGGATTTATGGAGTGATAGAAATTTACTTCTATTTTAAGACATACAGAATTATCTTGTGGATTTGGTGAATAGAGTAATCATTTTATTCTAATAGTATAAAAAGGAGAAGCTACAAATTGTGCAAAAATTTATTGGCATGCACCACCCCATGGTGTTCATAGTTTTTATACTAATGTTGCTATCTTAGACCAACAAAGGATTGAATGCTTCATCCAGCCCTTCCTTCCCTCATTTGTCCCACGTGCTCTTTGATGTCGAAAATACTATGTTCTGGGTGACCATGAACACATTGCTTGAGACCTTTCTTTCTTGTGAATGGGTACAAAAGAAATCAATTCTTCTCATCACTCCTTCCTTGGATTGGTAAACTACTACCGATAATTTGTGAAGGGTTCTGCAAGGGGCTTGATCGATAGGAATCAAGGAAGAGTGTATTTGTTCATTTAGGATTAAAAAGGCTTTAGGAAGACAATAATATCACATACTTTCCTAAAAGCTTAGTAAGGGAGTCGTAAGTCGAATAGCCTTATTCATATCAATTATTTTGAGTGAATACTCGAAAGAATGGACAACCCATGTCTCAGAGAGACATATTCCTCTCAAGGCTATGATGAAGATTCTGAAGTCGTTCCTTAATGGTGATTTCATATCCGTCCATTTTTCCAATAACTCGATAAGAATAATGAAGTTTGAGGCTAACCATCATAGTTTAATTGAAGATGATTTCATTAAATGTCTCAAAGCTAATGTTGACATACTCGCTCCCCTAAGAGATGCCTAACATCAATCTTAATGTTGTATGTTATCAAATGAATACCGACCCTTCCATCAAATATGTTTCCTAGAGAAAATGGCTTTAGTCACCAGATAAGGCCAAAGCTATTGAAAAACCCTTTAAATGGATTTTACAAGAAAACTTCATTTTAGATTTGAAGTACGGTGAGTGGCTATCTAAAGTAGTGCTAGTCAAGAAAGTGTATGGAAAATGACATATGTGTGTTGACTACATTGAACTAAATAATTCACGTTCAAAAGATTTGTACCCATTACCAAACATTGACAAGTTGGTGGACAACTCAACAGATTACAAGTTACTATCATTTATGCATGCATACTCTGACTACAAATAAATTCATATGCATGAGAATGGTAGAGAAAAAAATTCCTTCATGACAAAGCACACCAATTATGGGTATAATGTAATGCCTTTTAGTTTGAAAAATACAGGTGCAACTTATCATAGGATGATGAACAATATTTTGGATGAAGATATCAACAACATGCTGAAAGAATACATGGATGGTATGATAGTTAAGTTCAATGAAGAATAGTTGCACGAAGGCCATCATACCAGTGTATTTAACTATGTACGATAGTATAATATGAGACTCAATCTAGAAAAGTGCACCTTTGTAGTCATGGCCAATAAGTTCTTGGAATTTTATTTAACGGAAAGTGGCATTGAAGCCAATCCGAACAAGTGCAATGCGATAATCAAGATATAAACTTTGAATACAAAGGAGAGGATAATGAGATGCTCTAAGCTATACAAAATTTATCTCAAGATCCTTCTAAAATTCAATTCCATTCTATAACTACTATATAAGGATGTATAATTTGACTCAACACTAGAATGTGAGTAGACTTTTACTCAGTTGAAGTTGACCCCCTCCAAACCCTAGTACTATCAAGCCCTATGAATAAGGAAACTATGTTCACCTATCTAGTCTTCTCCATTGAAGCAACAAGTATCATACTCTTCAGATAGGTAAGCACAAATCAAATTCTCATATACTTCATTTCCAAAGCACTGTCAAGTCATGAAACTCACTGCCAAGAGATTGAGAATATTACCTTGACCCTGGTTGTGGCATCAAGGAAGTTAAAGTGCTACTTTCTAGCATATTCAATAATAGTTAGGATAGGCCAATAATTGAAGTAGGTTCTCTTCAAACAAAACTTATCTAGGTAGATGACAATGTGGTCCATTGAGATTTCAAAGTTTGAAATCTCTTTTTAACTAAATAAGACACTCAAAGCGCAAGTTTTTACATATTTCATTGTAGAGTTGAAATCGTCCACCTCTTTTGAGTCGGTTCAAAGTGAAGATTCTTTATAGATGGATCTTCAAAAATAAGAGAAAGTGGATCCATCCTCATTCTTAATTGTGATGAAGATATCATAGTGGAGGTGTCCATACATATTAAATTTTCTACCATCAATAATTAAGCAGAGTATGAGGCTTTCTTTGTTGGTCTCACACTGACACCAGAGTGGAGAAGATCTGGCTATAAATAGATTCCTTTTTCATAGTATCTCAAATTAAGAGGGAGAAATAAACTAAAGACCCATCATTGTAGTGTATGTAGTCGTGGTAAAAGATAACTTATGTTCATTCCAGATATATGAGATTACACACGTATCATGGGAGTATAACACAAGAGAAATTATCTTATCTAAGGTTGCAAGTACAAGGATGAAAGTCACCAACCACTCTTTCATTCAAGAGACACTTGATAAATCTAGCATCACCATAATAGTACTTGTGGCCACCATGACGATAAAAATGACACAGGCGTCATGAATCACCTTCATCATGGCGTATATTAAGAATGAGACTCTGATGATAGTTTGTCATTACATGAATTTAGTCGAAGAATCGGATCAAAACAAATTAAAGAGGAACTAAAATGAAGAAGAAAGATCAAAGATTGAGGAAAAAATAGCTAAGTGTGAAGAAGTTGGACTTAGGGAAAAATCAGCTGAAAAAGGGAGCAAAATGTGCAGCTACTCGAATAATCACGCGCAACATCATACGCAATAGAACTGTATTAGCTACATCGCGCGGGCGATGCTGGTCATCACGTACGTAATGTCTCCTTTCTCTGGGCTTTTTCTGATGCGTTCTGATCCATTCTAAGCTCTTTTTAAGGGGATTTTCTGCACTTCTGCAAGGGTTACGAAAATTGGCACAAAAAGCACGAGTTTTACGGTACTAAAAGGGATTTAGAGATAACTTATAGCCATTGGAGGCCAATCCTTCAATGGAAATCATATGATATTCTTCTTTATTAATTTTGGTATTGTAATCTGAATTATGAGTAGCTAAAATCTTCTATGTTAGGTTGTGTTTGATGAATTTGTTTCTATGTTGTTGGGACACATGTTTATTTTACTTTGCATGAATACTTTTTGATCTAAAATTCTACTCAATTGATTATTGTTTGTAATGCTTTTTATGTGAGATACTATTAATTTTGAGCACATAAGAAATACTGACCATTAATTTATGCGTTGGACCTAGGACACCCTCGGATCTAAAGTAGTATTTATGTTCATTATTTTATTTTCTTTGTTTAAATCGTAGCTTATTCTGTTTGCTTGTTGAGTTTGTCTTGGTTGGAAAAAAAAAGAAAAACATGGGTGAGAGATTAACGTGATGTGAGGTTTTAAAGGTTTTTACAACCATGTTTTTTTTTGTTTACACATTAAGAAAACTGACCATGAGAGTGGTATTGATTTTCTATTTCTTTTTTCGCATGCATTCGGTATTTTCTTTGTGTTGTTTAGAACTTTGTAGAGCTACATGACAACATGCTATTGGACATAGCCAAAAACAATAATAAGTTGAGAGATAGCAAAAGTGAGGGGGGATCCATTAATATTACTTCTTTTTTTCTTCTTTGTTATTTTTAAAATATTAATTTCTTCTTTATTCTAAAGTTTTGGTTTAGTTTTTATTTGTTTGGGTTTGGGCCAAAAGCCAATAGCTTGATAGCACCCCGTACTAATGCATACACCCATTGTCATTTCTATTTATTTTTATTATTTACTTGAATTCTATTATTTAAATTAGTAGTTAATTAGTTGATTATTTTGTTAATTGATTAGTTGATTAGTTTAATTAATTAATTAGCCTATTCTTTTTTACTTGATTAGTTGAGTAGACTTTTGAGTATTTTTTTTGTTAAGTAAATTACTTGATAAATTGTTTAATCGATCTCCTTGTGCTTAGTCGATTTAATTAGGTAATATTTATTCATTTTTATACGCTCATATGTTAATAATCATGTTCAACATCTCGCATCAATATCGCCGCATTTTCATTCTTATTTATATTCACTTTGAGATGATGTGTTTTGCTTTAGCAACTCATTTTATGATGGCCTATAATGATCCAATGTTGTTACGCTTAAATTGAATTTAGATTCTCTTTTTTTGAACATCTTCGTGTATGCAACTTTGATTCGCGTCTTTGCGTCATGATCTTGATCCGTGCATGTTTTCTTTTTCTTTACTTCTTTTGATTCAATTGAATGCGTGATGGAAATATGGCGTGTACACTCCTTTTGTTCGCACTTTGGTTTACTTTTTATTGACTTTATTGATTATCCTTACTGCAATTCTCATTCAGAAAAATGTATCCCTCACCCCCGGGTTGTATTGTTTGCTTAATTTTATCGTTTTTCTTTTGATTGTTTTGTCGTCTTAGTTATTTGCTAACTCAAGATTAAAATAAACCACTTTAAAAAAGAACATAAAGTAAGCACTCGATCCAACATCGATTAATTTTTCACTTCAAACCATTTCTACTATCCTAAATTCTCAAACATTTCACCTTCAATCCTTTTCAAACCCTTAAACCATTTTGTCAAACTATTTCGCGAACGCTAAGCAAATGCTTGATCCAACATCAAGTTCTTTTTTCCAAATCAAAAATAAAAAATACTTAATTTTTACTAAATGCTTTTCAATAAAGATAGAAAAGGAATATGGTGGATACCACAAGCTCCAGAGGCTAGGATTCAAGATGGATATCTCGCCCATCTGAGCTCTCGCCATACCACAAAACTTTCAACGCGACTTCTGCAAATAATTTCTCAATCAAAATCCTTAAAACATCTAAAAGTATCAAACCTTTTTACAAACAAGATGGAAAAGGAACGTGGTGGACACCACGAGCTTCAGAGGCTAGGATACGAGATGGATATCTCGCCCATCTAAGCTCTTGCCATCACTCAAAATATATCCAACACATTAAACATTTTTTTCTTGACGCCGCGCGATCAAAAGCCCTTTTCACAAACGAAAGTTATTTTGTCTTGAGACTATGCAAGACAATATTTCGTCCACTTATATGTGTGAGTAATCTAGTGACGTTTTCCTGCGAATGTTGATATGTTTATCCATTTGGTCGAATGCCAACGTTCCCTTCTTCACTGTTTTGGGTAGCAAGCAAAGTTTTTTTTGTCGATTGTGACAAAATAGATTTTGCTAAAATCGACCAATAAAGAAAATTTTTCTACCAAGGACTACGTAGCTTTTAGTTCTCCATCGCATTCGAAGATACGTAGGAGCGAGGTTCTAAGTCTTGTAAGGCACCCTAATGAAAATAAAACCTTTTTGTCATATTCTTTCCTTTCAATAACTCGAGAAGTCTAACATTCTTAAGCTAAAACTAACGCGCACAACTAACCAAATGGTTACTATTGAGTACAACGAACATGAGGGGTGCTAATACCTTCCCCTTATGTAATCGACTCTAAAACCTTGATTTGATTGCAAATACCATATCATTGTTGTTCTTTTTAAGGGTTTATCATTATTTTCCCTTTCCCTCTTTAGGAATAAATAAATTTTGGCAGCGATTTTGTTCAGTCTATCCCGTGAGTGTGCGATTGTGCTTTGCGAGCATCGTGTTCTCTTTTTCTGAGGTGCGACAGTAATATGCATTCCATTAGCACAAGATGTCAAAAAATATTTGAGTCCCAAAGGTATAAAGTTAAGTTGTGATGAAAATATTCTTGACAACTTGAACTCAAAATGACATATGAATAATGGTTGTTCAAATCATATGACTGGAGATATAAATATTTTATCTTATTTTACTCTTACGAGAGGAGAAGTTTCTTCTTATGGTAAAAAAAAGGTAAATCTGTTGGACCTGCGTCTATTGATAAGATTCATAATCCTACCTCTGAGATGTTTTGATTGTTGATTTTTCATAACATGATTCAATTAGTATTTAGTAAGTTGTGTGACAAAGGTAATGTAGTATTGTATAATTCTTCTATGCACATGGTCTTTAAAACTCCTAATAAAAATTTATCTTTTTCTCTATTAAAACTTTTACAAAAAGACCATGGCTAAATAAAAATGCGTTCATGTTACCTTTGATGAACCAACCTCATATGGTTGTAGAGTTAAAGTTCTTTGTTTGTGCAGATATTCTAAGAAAAATTCTCTTAGAAGATAAAGATGAGGAGAAACTTAAAGAAAGGAAAATATTGAAGGACCATCATCTTGGTGGACAACGTATGAAAAGTCTCAAAAGAGGAAGGCATCCTTAAACAGATCAACTGAAGGAATGTTAATTACAAAAAGAAATCTAAATCTCAACGTCAACCAAGATTAAAAAGGTCGACAAAATTTTTCTGCTCAATGAACTAGTTCCAAAGTTGGATGATGCCTCTACATGCTTATTTTTTTATTTATCATGTAGCTCATCCTTTCAATTTGAGATTTTATTGGATTGTATGTGTTGTTTATATTTTACTCTTCCTTTTTTGTCCTGCCTTTTTTATGATGACAAAGGAGGAGAAGTATACTCTCACGTGAGTAAAGTATACTCTCTTTATATGTTAGGTATAACTTAAAACTCAGTATATTATCTATCTATTTTTGTTATCCCACCTCCCTGAGAGATGAGTTGTCATTATCAAGAATAGTGAGAACATGGTTCTATGTACTGTACAAGTAAGGTCTTCAAATGGTTTTTATGGTGACAACTGAACAAGAAATATTACATATAAAGTCTCATCAATAAATAAGAAAACACAAGATAAAGTGTTTGAATTTCCAGTTGAAAGTGCTAAACAAAATTTAAATCAAACGCTAGACAAATTTTAATCAAGTAGAAGAACTTGGAGCTGTGAAGATGTGAAATTGAAGTTGTAAAGTTGTGAGATCTCTCTTGATCTAGTGTTTAGCATTTTATCTTGATTTTTACCACTTAGTTATAAATGAAACAAGAATAGGTATTGAGCTACTAATTCAATTCACACAAACACACAAAGTATTTCAAACCTCTCATCTATTTGATAAAACTTCTTTAAACCAATTTGAGCAAGTGCTTAAACAATTAATAAGCATAGTTGATCAATTAAGAAGGAATAACTACAATGGTTAATTGATTAAGAAACTTGTTTGATCAATTAGGAATAAAAATATACATTGTTTAAATGAATAGTCTTTTCTTCTAATTAGTTAAAACAACGTGTAATGCCTGTTAATCAATTAAGAAGGCTTGTAATCGATTAAGTGGCCTCAAAATTTAAATTTTCCTTTTTGGATTAAGCTAATTGATTACAACATGTTTTTAATCGATTAAAACGTTAAAAATTATATGGATTGTTGATAAGTTTATTTACAATCTTACTTCTCTTGTGACATCTTTTATAATTGACTTTAAGGTTGCAATATAAACTTGTAAAAAGCTTGGATTAAGGTTGTTGAGTTGAACCCCTGTAAAACCTCGAAGTTGTTTAGGTTGATTCTAGGCAAAAGCTAAAGGTTGTTTGTGAAAGTTTATTGGGTTGCTTATTTGTAAAATCTCAAGTTGTTTGCGAAAGGTTATTGGGTTGAACCTATGAAAAAACTCAATTTTTTTTATTGAAAATCTTAAGAGGAAACTCTTGGAGACTAGAGTAGGTCACGTGATTTAGGTTGAACCAGAATAATCTCATGTGTGAACTTTCTATCCCTATCTCTATTTATTTACGTCATTTATTTTATTACATTGCTTATTTCTTTGTCACTTCTCATTTCAATAATTTTGCTCCTTTATCTCATTTTATTTCTCTCTTCTAACATAAATTGTTTTCAAATCAAAGCATTTTTACAAACTGGTTTTTGAAATTAAAATATCACAATTCACCCCTCCCCTCTTGTGTTTCGAGTCGCTTGTTCAACACATAGGGGCCTATACCATGGAAACTCTCCATGGAGAATCTATTCCAAGAACATGGAATGCAGATAAGCTAAATTACTATTACAAATAAGTCGCTTTTCATGTTGAATTCATAGTCTTATGTAAAATATCTACAATGTAAACTTCCGCATTACAAGTTAAATAAATGATGTTTTTAGCAAAGGTTTGTTTTTAATTATTATTTGCGTGAATAACAGGATAAAACTTGAACTCTTTATGCTGGTGTAACACCCCAAATTTAATTGGAGTATTTTAATTAATTATTTAATTAAGAATATTCGTTTTCGGTGATTTTCGGGTGGTTGGTGAATTATTAAGAAAATGTGCATTTTTGGGTATTTATTTAATTAATAGCATATAATATTAATTTATTAGTATTATTATTAATTAAATTGAAATAAGGGAAATAAGGGCAATTTGGGCGATTGGAGGAGTTAGTGAGGATATTATGGGAAAAGCCCAAATTGTGAGATTTAACAAAATAGAATTCTAAAGGGAATTGGGATTCGTTTGTTAACCGTGAAAAGAATGGAGGCCAGAGCTCTGAGGAGGGAGAATTAGATGCAAAAGCTTCGGAAGATTCCTGGAGTAATCGTGAAGGCTGTGAATCGGCTAAGGTATAGGGAGTATTGCTTTTCATAGTTTTCTATGTATAATTTTCGGTATATTTGTGGTTGATGTAAGGTTTAGGGATTTGGAATTAATTATGGGAAATAGGGAAGTAATCATAAGATTCTGAGAGGATGGCCAAATGGCCAAATGGTATATATCGTTGAATATTAACATAAAATTTGTGGAAAACCTTAGGCCTTTATGGCAAAACCCGTAGGATTAGTGGTCAATATTTCTGACTGTCTGATATGTAATTGTGGGAAACCTTATCGGAAACCTTAGGTCTTCGTGGCCAAAAACTTGACATTGTTATATGTCTGACCCTGAAGGGATTAAATATTGGATAGTAAGTAATTTTAATGTCGTAGGGTGTAATTGAAGGAAAAATTGTGACATGTTGTCCCTATAGGAATAAGAATATTCAAATGTGAGTAACTCTGAAGTACTCAGAGTAATTGCAGGAAATAGTGTTTTAGGCATTGCAAATGTTGT
The DNA here is from genome assembly GCA_963859935.3 of Lathyrus sativus. Taxonomy (NCBI): domain Eukaryota; kingdom Viridiplantae; phylum Streptophyta; class Magnoliopsida; order Fabales; family Fabaceae; genus Lathyrus; species Lathyrus sativus. The sequence continues at coordinate 608,133,363 of OZ012741.1, forward strand.
CAGATGAGCCTAATAAACCATATAAGTTGTGTTGTTATTGCTGTATAACCTTAGGAATGTTTTAGTGATGTTTTGGGTACGTTGAGTGAGTGATTCGTAAGAATAATTGAGTAAAAATCAGTTCCGGAGCGTAACAGCGTCTTTCTGTCCGTCACGACTGTTCATGTTTTTGATCGAAATTGTTTTAGACGTAACTTTGGATCCGTAAGTCCGTTTTGACCCCGTTCGAAGCGTTGGAAAGCTAATAAACATGGCTATAGCATAGTATAGATAAGGGAATTGGTTTCCCAATATTTTTACATCTAATTATGTTTGAGAAGTCAATTGGGTATATGTTCTAGTAACGAATCATGTTCTGGTTCAGTGATGTCTTGATGTTTTGATGCTGCGATTTTCCTGATGAATTACCATGGGGGTAACTGTGATAATATGATTAATTAACATGAGTAGGACTGTGAAGTTTATGTGATTGATAGGCGATAGTGTGAGGATTACCGCGAGTATAATTTGATAAATTAATATGAGATAATATGGGGTAGTATTATGAATTAATATGGGATAATATGTGGTAATATGACTATGAGCTAATATGTGATTTGTACGTGATTATATGATGAAATGATGTGTGAGATTAATTATTATGATGATATGATGTTTGATGAATTATGATGATTTATGTGATGATGATGATTATTATGATGAATTATGTGATAACATGAGATATGATGATTTATGTGATGACGATGATTATTATGATGAGTTATGTGAGATACGGTGATATGTTGTGTAATGATGATTACTGAGACGAGATATGATAGTATGATTTATGATGATTATTATAATGAAATATGATGATATGTTGTATGATGATGATTACTGTGATGAGATATGATAACATGATGTATGATTATGATTGTTACGATGAGCTATGATGACATGATTTATGATGATGAATATGACGATGAGATATGACGTGTAATGATGATGAATATGATGAATGATGATGCACCATATGCTGTTATTATGAGGATTATTGTGAAGTGTACATCATACATTCATGTGCATCCGGACTTCGGTTCAGGACTTCGATTACTTTGACTTCAATCCCACTGTGTGGATGTGAAGTATTTTGACGTGCTCCGATCCTATTGATGGGGATCTATGGAGGGTTGATGGCCCAGTGTCCATCGAGTTGTGATGATTGGTACCACATGCATTAAGTCTATGTTGCATCTGTATTTATGAGCCTTTGTGTATAAATTATGACGTTGTGGCCTTTGAGGCATATTTGAAGGATATCAATGTGTTGAATATAACTATGAGTAATATGTCGTTTATGCATTAATTGTTATACATTGATTATTATGAAATGTTTTACTCACCCTGCCTGTTGGAATGTTACCTCCACATGGGTAACATGCAGATGAGCAAGTTTAGCCGTGGACGCCGTCGAGGAGTATTTTGAAGTTTTAGAGTCGTTAGCCTTTATGGTTAATTTAGAGGGTCTTGCTCTGATATGTAACATCGGATTGGGTTCTTTGAGTTGATTGTATATCATTGGGTTGTTTTACTGATGTTCCCTTATGAGGAAAACATTGAGTTATGTTTGAGTTCCGCTGTATATGATGTTTTGATATATTTTGAGAAAACCCGTGTGTTACGGAGTATTGACCAATTTTGTTGACTTTGAGAAATGTACGCCCTTTTGTGGCTTTTTAATGAAAGTTAATATTTTACTCTGAAATCCGTGTTATTTTTCCGTAATATCTGTGGGGTAGAATAAGGGTGTTACATTAGTGGTATCAGAGCAGGTCGGTCCGTCCGGCCAAGTTGTCTAATGTTGTTGGTTCCCTTGTATGCGACATGTGTGTGAAAACATTGTCGGTACATGTTTGTTTTCTAACCTTTGTCTGCAGAAGTGGGAATGCTTCAAGTGGGGGAGAAGCTAGTGCTTCTCCAGGATGCTGCAAGTGTGGAGTTGTGGCTCAGTGTGTCGATGAACGCTCTTATAGTTTGGCAAAGATGGTTTGTACCCCATCATGATTTTCGGCTGTCTATTGACAAATTGAGGAACTGGTCACCCTTAATCTCTTGTTGATAGTAGTTGGGATTATGTTGGATGGGATAGACGTGTCTTGCAAGCTTGAATGGCGTGGGCAGTGATTTTTTTTGAGTTAAGCTAAGTGCTTAAGAATTGCTTTGATGAGCCGGTGCGAGAAGGTAATGAGATGTTTATTTTGATGGAAACTTTGAGTGTTAATGAAAGTGGGGAAGTTGTTGGTTTGCCAATTAATTGTTATTGTCCGGAGTTTTTCCTGATGAGATAAGTGATTTACCGCTGGAATGTGAAGTGGAGTTGTGATTGGCTATGTTACGGAAACTAGTCTGATAATGAGAGCTCTATATTATATGTCTATTTGAATGGGTGAGGAATTAAATTGATTGAGTAGTTTTGAGACTTGTGTCTGGTGTGTGTGCTAAGGCAGCAGATGGTAAGGTAGAGTACATGGTGGACAATGATTTCTGGTGATTGTGAGAAGAGGTCGGGCGTGGAATGCAATATTGGTATACTTGAGGTTTAAAATATTTCGAAGTTGAAAATGTGTTAGATGACTTCCTAAGTGTGAAATTGATGTTGTACGTTGAATTCCGAGGTTGCAGCTTTTTACGGAATCGAAATCGGAGATACGGAAGTCATTCAACGGTCGAAAATAGAATTTGGATTGTCATGTTCGCCGAGCGAAAGGTCCTGGGCAAAAGAATGTTGTTTTCGTATTTTTATCATAGCGGGAGAACCGTAACTCGGAATGGCACACGGTTCGAAGCATTGGAAAGCTATTCTAATGCTCTATGTGATGGTGAAGTAGTGGCATAGAATTAAGTTATTTATTGATGGACTATATTCGGATTTTGTAGTAAATGCAGAAAGTGTGGTTCGTGTTTCCACCATAACTCACGAATTGAGTGTCCGTTTGGAATGAGATTTTCCATACTTATTTGAGCGAGTCAATGGTTATGTTAATCGATGATATTTTGATATATTCAAATAGTATAGAGGATCATGTTGAACATCGGGAACATGAGTTATCAGTGTTGGAGAAGAAGCGGTTATATGCCACTGTGAAGAGAGTTTCAAAGAGTTTTTGGGAGAGTTGTCAACAACTTGTGTGTTGATTTTTTCCGAATCCGACCAGACTATTTGTTGTGTTTTGTGATGCTTTGTTGATAAGATTGGGAGGTATGTTAAGTGCAACATCAGCGAGTTTTCGTTATGCTTTAAGGAAACTTAAAGTATATAAGAGGAAATAATTGGGACTTCTGAAGGATTATGGTTTTGGATTGAATTACCATTTGGGTAAAACAAACGTGGTAGCTGATGCATCGATTTGGAAATCTTTGTATATACTGATATTGATGGTAAAAGAGTTAGAACTGATTAGACAATTTCGTGATGTGAGCTTGGGTTGTGAAGAGACTTCTTATGGAGTTAAGCTTAGTATGGTGGAGCTACTAGTCGTATTCTTGATGAGATTCGAGAAGGTCAAGAATCTGGTTTGAGTTAGTAAATTGGTTGAATTTGATGAATTAAAGTCGAAGGGTCAAATTGCAGATTGATGAAAATGGTATCAGGAGATGTCGTGATAGAGTTTGGGTTTCAGATATTGTTGAGTTGGGATAAGAGTATTCTTGAGGAAGGACATTTAAGTGGATTGAGTATCCGTCCCGGTGCTATGAAGATGTAACCGAATTTGAGGAAATTGTTTAGTGGCCATAGATGGAGAGAGAAGTGGTTGAAGTTGTGTATGCTGGTTAGGCTTGTGGAAAGTCGAAGTTTGAACATCAGAGACTGTTGGACCTGATGCAACTGTGAATATTTCTGAATGGAAGGGGATAGTATTTCTATGGATTTTGTGTCGGGTTGCCGAAGACTGTGAGATGAATATGATTCGCTTTGGGAATGATGGATGGATTGATTAGCTCAGCTCATCTCTTACTAATAAGGAGTAATCATTCTATGTTGAAGCTAACTATGATGTATATTGAGGAAGTTGTGAGGTTGTATGAGATACCGTCGAGTGTTGTGTCGAGTAAAGATCGGAGATCTTCATCGAGGTTTTGGGAGAATTTGCCAACACTTTGGGTACCATGTTGAGATTGAGTTCTGCCTATCATCCGCAGGAGGATGGACAGACAGAGAGAACTTTCCAGTCTATAGAGGATTTGCTGAGAGCTTGTGTGTTGGATCGAGGTGGATCGTGGGATAGTTATTTGCCGATGGTTGAGTTTACCTGCAATTACAGTTATCATTCTAGTATCAGAATGACACCGTATGAGGATTTGTATGGTGGGAGGTGTAGGACTTCTTTGTGTTGATATGAGTTAGGTGAGAGTCTTGTACTCAGATCTGAGATTGTGCAAGAGACAACTGAGAAGATCAAGGGGATCTAAGAAAAAACGTGTTTTGAGAGTTACGATGGTAACTGGTGTTGGCCGAGCTTTGGAGTCTCGAGAGCTCACACCGTGTTTTGTGGTCTGTATCAGAGTGGCGCAGCGGAAGCGTGGGAGAAGTGGCATGTTAGACTGTTTTACCGTTGTCGCTTGTGAAAATTGTTGGATGTGATTTATGTGTCTAAGTTGAGGAAGTACTTTGATTCAGATGGACGATGTACGAGTGGGAGGTAACTTAACTGTTGAAGTGTTGCCTGTTCGGATTGATGAACGAGAAGCAACTATAAGGTAAAGGGATTGCCTTGGAAGAGGTAATTTTGGGGGGACCAACTAGAGAAAGTTGGATTTGGGAACTTGGAGATCAGATGAGGGAGTCGTATTCGACTCTGTTTTCTTGAGGTAATTTTCGAGGACGAAAATTCTTTTAAGTGGGGGAGAGTTGTAACACCACAAATTTAATTGGAGTATTTTAATTAATTATTTAATTAAGAATATTCGTTTTCGGTGATTTTCGGGTGGTTGGTGAATTATTAAGAAAATGTGCATTTTTGGGTATTTATTTAATTAATAGCATATAATATTAATTTATTAGTATTATTATTAATTAAATTGAAAAAAGGGAAATAAGGGCAATTTGGGCGATTGGAGGAGTTAGTGAGGATATTATGGGAAAAGGCCAAATTGTGAGATTTAACAAAATAGAATTCTAAAGGGAATTGGGATTCATTTGTTAACCGTGAAAAGAATGGAGGCCAGAGCTCTGAGGAGGGAGAATTGAATGCAAAAGCTTCGGAAGATTCCTGGAGTAATCGTGAAGGCTGTGAATCGGCTAAGGTATGGGGAGTATTGCTTTTCATAGTTTTCTATGTATGATTTTCGGTATATTTGTGGTTGATGTAAGGTTTAGGGATTTGGAATTAATTGTGGGAAATAGGGAAGTAATCGCAAGATTCTGAGAGGATGGCCAAATGGCCAAATGGTATGTATCGTTGAATATTAACATAAAATTTGTGGAAAACCTTAGGCCTTTATGGCAAAACCCGTAGGATTAGTGGTCAATATTTCTGACTGTCTGATATGTAATTGTGGGAAACCTTATGGGAAACCTTAGGCCTTCGTGGCCAAAAGCTTGACATTGTTATATGTCTGACCCTGAAGGGATTAAATATTGGATAGTAAGTAATTTTAATGCCGTAGGGTGTAATTGAAGGAAAAATTGTGACATGTTGTCCCTATAGGAATAAGAATATTCAAATGTGAGTAACTCTGAAGTACTCAGAGTAATTGCAGGAAATAGTGTTTTAGGCGTTGCAAATGTTGTCAGATGAGCCTAATAAACCATAGAAGTTGTGTTGTTATTGTCGTATAACCTTAGGAATGTTTTAGTGATGTTTTTGGTACGTTTAGTGAGTGATTCGTAAGAATAATTGAGTAAAAATCAGTTCCGGAGCGTAACAGCGTCTTTCTGTCCGTCACGACTGTTCATGTTTTCGGTCGAAATTGTTTTGGACGTAACTTTGGATCCGTAAGTCCGTTTTGACCCCCGTTCGAAGCGTTGGAAAGCTAATAAACAGGGATATAACATAGTATACATAAGGGAATTGGTTTCCCAGTATTTTTTACATCTAATTATGTTTGAGAAGTCAATTGGGTATATGTTCCAGTAACGAATCATGTTCTGGTTCAGTGATGTCTTGATGTTTTGATGCTGCGATTTTCCTGATGAATTACCATAGGGGTAACTGTGATAATATGATTAATTAACATGAGTAGGACTGTGAAGTTTATGTGATTGATAGGCGATAGTGTAAGGATTACCGCGAGTATAATTTGATAAATTAATATGAGATAGTATGGGATAGTATTATGAATTAATATGGGATACTATGTGGTAATATGACTATGAGCTAATATGTGATTTGTACGTGATTATATGATGACATGATGTGTGAGATTAATTATTATGATGATATGATGTTTGATGAATTATGATGATTTATGTGATGATGATGATTATTATGATGAATTATATGATAACATGAGATATGATGATTTATGTGATGACGATGATTATTATGAGTTATGTGAGATACAGTGATATGTTGTATAATGATGATTACTGGGACGAGATATGATAGTATGATGTATGATGATTATTATAATAAAATATGATGATATGTTGTATGATGATGATTACTGTGATGAGATATGATAACATGATGTATGATGATGATTGTTACGATGAGCTATGATGACATGATTTATGATGATGAATATGACGATGAGATATGACGTGTAATGATGATGAATATGATGAATGATGATGCACCATATGCTATTATTATGAGGATTATTGTGAAGTGTGCATCATGCATTCATGTGCATCCGGACTTCGGTTCAGGACTTCGATTACTTTGACTTCAATCTCACTGTGTGGATGTGAAGTATTTTGACGTGCTCTGATCCTATTGATGGGGATCTATGGAGGGTTGATGGCCCAGTGTCCATCGAGTTGTGATGATTAGTACCACATGCATTAAGTCTATGTTGCATCTGCATTTATGCACCCCACACTATGATTGAAGTTTGGATAGTACAATCCAAGTGCACTCAGTTATTTAGTCTTAAGATTAAAAAAAGGGTAATGTTAACTTGTGCCCTTGTGGCACATGTTAAGGAAACCACTTTTAGTAAATTTGTATTGGAAAAAACAATTTAAATATTAATTTTATACTTTAATTTAAGTTTGTACACAATTTCCAAAATGATATTTCTTAATTTAGTTCTTAACATGTGCCCCAAGGGCACAAGTTAACATTACCCTTAAAAAAATGACTTGTGAATGAACTTAATTCATGCCATCATGCTAGACAGAAAACAGTTGCCATGGCACCCGGGTAACCTTTTAATCTTAGGTTAATATACCTATCAAGTTCAAATTGACAAATTTCTGTCCAATCTAATGCTATAAATTGTATTTCTACTTACTTTACTTAAAGAGGTAGGCCAAACAACTTCCCCCACCTTTCTTTTCTTCTCCACTTCAAAACATAATATAGAGAAGACATAAAAGAAATTAACAAACTTCAAATAAATTAAAAGTCAATTAACTAGGGTGTGATCAATGATTGAGATAGATTAATTGAAGTGGTATTCAAACTTCCATCACTTGGTCTCTAATGCATGGACCCCTCTTTTGTCTCCCTATAGTAGGAAATTTGCTACCCCCTATATACCCTATACCTCATTCCAACACTCAAATCCTCTAATTCTTATTGCTTACCTTTTATAAATTCCTCGTCACCTCTCCCAAATTAGACTCACCTTTTTTTCTTCTCCACATCCATAAGATTGAGTATAACCTTAGTTAACTAGACCAAAAATTTCAACCAATTATCATCATCTTCACTACTAGATCCATGTATCCACCCATGATCCATGTTACCAAAATCACACCAAACTCCTATCTCTTTCCTTTTGACCACATGCCATGAATTCTAAAATCATATCACTTTTTTCAAAATCACCGAATTTTAACTTCTTTCATCCAGCTAGCTAGCTTTAGACAAATCCCAACCAAACACACCTGAATAACACTACCTTTTAAACATCAAATATCTCAAACCACAATAACAAAAAAAACCTATATATACACACATATACAAACACTTATCTCAACATATACAAAAACATCTTGTGATCAACCTCAATAACACACATATACTAGCTCAAAACTAGAGGCTAAAAGGTAAGTTGCATCGCAGTTCAAACCATCATTCATCAGAAATTTGATATGTCAGCTGTCGTGGCTGCCGCTGCCTCTGCCGCTATCTCCGGCTACCAAAACTCCTCCTCGAGCAGCAGCAACCATAGTGAAGAGCTAATAACTTCACAAAGAATGCAAGTTTCTGTCACTCCACCACTAAGCAGGTATGAGTCACAAAAGAGACGTGACTGGAACACTTTCGGTCAATACCTAAAAAACCATCGTCCACCATTAACACTCTCGCGTTGCAGTGGTGCACACGTTCTCGAGTTTCTTCGTTACTTGGATCAGTTTGGAAAAACCAAAGTTCACTTTGAAAACTGTGCTTATTTTGGAAACTCACATCCACCAGGTCCATGTCCTTGTCCTTTGAAACAAGCTTGGGGTAGTCTTGATGCTCTTATCGGTAGGTTACGCGCTGCTTTCGAAGAGAACGGTGGTTCGTCGGAGATGAACCCTTTTGGAGCACGTGCAGTGAGATTGTATCTTAGGGAAGTTAGAGATGCTCAAGCTAAAGCTAGAGGGATTGCTTATGAGAAGAAGAAAAGGAAGAAGGTGAATGTTCAAAGTCAACAAAATGGGTCAATGATGGTGGATCAGAATCATGGTATAGTGCATTCAGGGTATGGTCATGGTGGTGGTTATGTTGATCAATACTCAATTTTAAATGGGATACCTTCTAGGAATTCTGCTGCAGTTTCTTCTTACTTCTCATCATAGAGTGTTTAAGATATATATATATATATACTTTGATTATTATATATTATGCATAATATTTCATGCATGTGTTGGTAGAAGCTGTAAAATCACAAGGGTCTGTTAATTATTTATAGCCTATTATCAGTTCTAGTTCTATCCTATGTTTGGTTTTTAGAGTAAGGAAAGTTATGAATTTGATTAATGATATTATTTGCCATACATGATAATGCAACCATTATTAGACTTTAATTTTTTCGGCTCTGATTTTATATTTATTATAAAAAGTATTCTTTGCGCGCAACTGCATAGACTAATCTCTCGAACGGAGGAGGATCATAATAGACAACAAATGAGTATTATTAGACTTTAATTTTTTCGGCTCTGATTTTATATTTGTTATAAATGAGTATTCTCTGCGCGCAACTGCAGAGACTAATCTCTCGAACTGAGGAGGACCACAATAGACAACAAAGTTTTTCCTCAAGAGATTTGACATTGTTGCATGTTTAGAACTGAGCTCGAATCCAAAACCTTTTGTTAAACTGAAAGAAACTCTTACCATATCAACGAGTTTTTAGGTCGATTTTTAAATACACAATATATACATAAAAACAAAGGGCATAAAGATTTGATATCTTGTAAATTGAGAGGTTTTTATATTTAAGGAGGGAGTAGTATATTTTTAAGAATTAATGAAGATTTTTTTTGTTGGGAAAAATCAAGGCAAGGATTTTTTTTGTCAGATGATGATTATTTTTTTATTGAATATGTGTTGAGTCTAATTCAACCTCTACGTGACTCTTTTAATAAAAACTTACAAATAGTTAAAAAGTTATTTATTTGTATGATGAAAGTATTTTGTAACTACAACTGCAAAGTTAAAGAGATTTCTAAGTTTTTTTAAAACTCATTTAAAAAGAGATTTATAAGTTTTTTTAAACTTGAACTGATCAAGTGATAACTAAACTTGAACTCATTTAAAGATCTCATTAAATCGAGCAAATATTAGTTAACATGATGTAAGCGTATCAGAATATTTTCAAAACAATATTGAAAGTTCAAGAGAAATATCTAAAATTTCTTTGCATTATACCAGGAATGGATAACATTTAACTACTAGAGGTCTTACTTTGTGGTGTTAAGAATCAATCCATCCCATCTGTTGAATGGTGGGGAATATATTTTTACGGTATTCATTCAGCAGAATCAAAGTTTGAATGACCGGCATTAATGAAAAGCTCCCACTGCTTTTCATGGAGAAGATGATGAAGTGGAGGCTATGCTTCAAGCTTTCTCATTCAACCTGTTTTAAGAGGGGTTTGCAAAAATTCATTCAGAACTTTGGTTTTTGTACCTTTGGAATTTCTAAATATGCACAAAGCATCTAAACATATAGTTGATTTGAAACCATATCTAAACATATAGTGATTTGAAACCATATCACCACCACGGTGTAGGGATATTAAAGGGACAGGGACGGGATTCATCCACGTTCTGACCCCATATATATATATATATATATATATATATATATATATATATATATATATATATATATAACAAATTCAAAGAAAAAAATTAAAATAATTATTTAGATCTCTCCCGATATATGAATTTTAATTCTTTTATATAAAAAATTATATAAAATGACAAATAAACTTACATTTAAATTTAAAATGATATAAAGCCGAAGCTAGGAGTAAAATTAAAAAGGATGAAAAACTTAAATACATCTAAATATTTTTCTTAAAAGGTCAGTTTCTTTTTAAACAAATTTGTTTATATATGAAACCGAAGGAAATATTAATAAGATATTATGATATTTTAGACAAGCTGGAGAGATTTCTTTGAATGTTTGTTGTCCGTGTCCTTAAAGCATCTTGGAGAGAACTTTGTTCGCTATCTCTGTCCCTGCAAAAGAAAATTCACCATTTGGAAGCCCAAAATGGGGCAATCCTTGAGGGGGATCCCTCCGATCGAATGTATGTTGACATTCCTACCAAGGTAGTGACCATTTTAAAACGGTGATGCAATTATTTGCAACAATGCAACAATTTTATTTTATCATATAATAAAAAATACTTTCTGATACATCAGTCGTACAGTTTATGCATATTATTTATAATCTAATACCCATTTGAATCTGCAGATAAAAGAAACTGATAAGAACGTATAAGGTATGTCAAATTTACATGCTCCATGCCAGTAGGAGTAACCATTTGTTCTACAACCACCATTCAGCAATGTCTATTAATATTGTACATCAAAAGCAAACAGGAATTTGCTGGTTGCATTGTATTGAGACTAAGACAACAAAAAGAATAATAGAGAATAATCACACTCAAGCTGAATATAAAAAAATATCTGTAAGAACCAATAAATAAAATATTACTCAGTCCAAAGCATTGAAGAAAATAGTAGCAAGGATAGCACACATTTCTGAGCCAAAAACCCATAACTGCTACACATAATATAGACACCTCTTCAGTGACGCCAGGAATTCAGGGGACAAATTTAATGTCTTTGAAGTATTCGTGGTCAAGAGCTCCCCTGGCAGTAATTCTTCTGCTGGGATCCAAGCGAAGCATACTCTGGAATACATCATACAGCACATCCATATACTAGTGTAAGAACCAGTTAAAATCAATGAAAACATCTTAGGGAGGGAATAAAACATGCAAGTCTGAATAGTGAGAAATCAGCTACAATTGGACATTGTTTTGCCAAATAAAGGTAGTGTTCATCTACAACATTATGAGAAACATTACCATCTAAAAAGTATCAAATTTAATGCTGTCACTTACAGATAACAGATCAAGACCAGATGGCTCAAGACTCGGGACTAGAGTTGCCAGGTCCTACAAAATACAAAATAAAGTTAAACATGGCAATGGAACCCTAGCATTATTTAACGTGAGTTAAAGATACATTTAATTACCTTAGATGGCCACTTGGGAAAGGCTGATTTAAAATCAGGCAATGAAGTCACTCCAGGCCATGTATCTTCATTTGGTGTACCCGTTATTCTTCATATAAGGAACAATGTATAAAATTATAAGTAGACATTATGTACTGTTTATTTGTTTGTTACATGCTTGTTTGAAAGGAAAAATATATTGGCTGCATTATATTAGATTACAATACCGGCGGTACAATGGTCCCTGCACTATATTTTGAAACGACAGAGTATACACTTTGATCACAAAACACTAACAAAAAATTCTAGTAAAATATGTTGCAAATCTCTAAAAGGGTCTGTTTGGTTCGCCCATTTTTTGTCATAAAGCCCAAAACTAGATTACAAAACATAGCCCAAACTCCAATTTTATCCACATAACTACCAACCAAATGCAAATGGTCTTAAATCTATGAGAAATGTCAATGTAAAGTACATGCATAGGAGAGTTCATACCACTTATTATTTGCATTCATCTATCAAAGTAATACATACAGTATTCAGGTCCTTCCATCAGAATCCCTATCAAGACTATTCTAAACTATTAAAACCTGGAAAAGTTTGTAACCTAACAATCATTAATATTAATCGACAGTTGGAAAATCCCAGTACACATCTGAGCCATAATTCCAATTTAAGTGTAGAGACTTTTAATAGATTTAGGAGGCATTCTTTGTCCAATTTGTATCTAACAAAATTTTCTATGATATCTAATTAACTATAAAACTTATGGCAAAAAAGCTACATACCTGAATATTTTAAACAGTTCATCAATCTCAGAATCCCCAGGGAAAAGTGGTCGCTGGTTTATCATCTCTGCAAATATGCATCCCACTGACCAAACATCAACCGGGGTAGAATAGTGACGGGACCCAAGCAATATTTCTGGAGCTCTGTACCATAGTGTCACCACCTAAAAAAATCACCAAAACCACAATGTAAAAATAGGAATCAATATCAAGTTATAAAATCCCATCTACCATTATACCGTTTCAAAAGATTTTTATGTTCTTATAGAATCTACTTCTATAAATCTTTTAATTAGATAACTTCAAGCATCTGTGTTTGAAAGAAATATAGACTACCTTGCCTGGTACACACATAGCAAAAGACAAAAAGAAGGACTGACAAGGGATTCTTGCTTCCCATGTTTACTTGTAGAACTCACTAACTTGTGTACTCCATGTATTTAAACTTGTAAATTTATAAGAATGGCAATAATCTCAAAATTAGTTAGATGGATAACATAAAACAGACTATATTATTTCACAGATCCCATAAGATGATTTCCTGAAGTTAATTTGGGAGTTAAATTCATTATCTTGGTAAAGAAATGTTAAAATTAGCAATTCATTAGGGCGAAAGACAAATAATACATAAATAACAGCAACCATCTAGCCTTCTCCCAGTAGATGAGTTGACAAAATGGGCCAATAAATGGCATAGGGTTCTGTCAGTGGCCATTATAGCAAAATCATCTAGAGAAAGGTCTACACTGCTCTCTGCTAACTACATAGGTCTCCCTTTACCACTTTTAATCAAACTATCTCTCATTTGATAGACGTTTCTCACTAGCCAGTGGCCTACTATAGCCACAATTATCTTCTCAATTGATCAAACAATCCTACACGAGTTTTCATCAGTTTTTCATCAATTTAATAATAAGATACCGAGGAGGGTCCAACAGTTAACAAATTATAGTCAGGGAGAAGAAATGATAAACTGACAAGATTTATTGCATTGCTTTAGCATTATAAAATCTTAGAATTTGGTTGGGCCTAACTCAACCTTATAAAACCAGTTTGTAAGGTGAGGATTGCCCCCACTAATAAACACAACACATGTCATATCTCTAAGCAATGTGAGACTAAATTCACCCCGAGGGTCCAACAGTTAACAAATTATAGTCAGGGAGAAGAAATGATAAACTGACAAGATTTATTGCATTGCTTTAGCATTATAAAATCTTAGAATTTGGTTGGGCCTAACTCAACCTTATAAAACCGGGTTGTAAGGTGAAGATTGCCCCCACTAATAAACACAACACATGTCGTATCTCTAAGCAATGTGAGACTAAATTCACCCCCTTCAAACCCAACACAATGAAGGTTGGAGGCTGCAATGAAGGCAAGCCAAGTGCCGCAATTTAGGCAACTAGGGGGATGCAGGAAGCCGAACAAATGATCTAGGATAGGCTCTTATACCATCTTAGAATTTAGGTTGGGCCTAACTCATCCCCACAAAACTGAACTTGTAAGGTGATGATTGTCTCCACTTATAAACTATCACATGTCTTTTTTCTAAGAGCAATGTGGGACTAAATCCATCCCTTCAGACCCACAATGAAGGTTTTGGAGCCTGCAAAAAAGACAAGCTAAATGCCGCAATTTAGGCGACTAAGGACAGACCACAACGAAAGCGGAAATTTCAACACACACCCTCATGCTCTAATACCATCTTAGTATTTGAGTTGGGTCTAACTCAACCTTACAGTTCGCATTCAAAATTATTCAAACATTAAAGTTCAGCATGCGTACTTAATTATTTTCTTGTGCATCAGCCCATTAATTTCAATTTTTTAATATCTCCATAGATGATCAATTTCCAAAAGCCAACATAAGGTAGCAGCACACAAACCTCATGTGTAAATGTCCTAACAGGAATTCCAAATGCTCTAGCCAATCCAAAATCTGCAAGCTTTAGCGCATTAGAGCTGCGATCTATCAACAGATTTTGTGGTTTCAGGTCTCTGTGAAGAACTCTATGAGAATGACAGTAAGCAATGCCACAGAGAATTTGATAGAGGAACATCTGCAGAAAGCATCATTAAACAATTCAAATTCCAAAGTAATTGGTCCACTTTGCCACTATTATTAGATCGTCTCTTTTCCAATACGAGATAAAATACATTCATATTAATGATGTGTCATATTAATGATGTGTGATAAGGTAGAAGTATTTAATGGTGATAAAAACTGCACAGTTAAATGGGAAGGGAAACTAATACAGATATGCTCAAGCGCAGATAATTCATTTCAAAGTTGAGGCATGCAATAAAAAGGGGGGCTTAAATCTAATGAAGGACAAAAGATGCAAACTAATACATCATTTTTACAGTCATGTGACGCTTTGCACCAGCAAAGAAGACTAGAGTTCCTTCTAATCAACTTGTAACTAATGTGGGTAATATTGGAACATGCTACCAAATAGAAAATAGATATGTTATGATCAACGAAGCACGGACATGATACGTGTATCGGATACCATACATATCCAATACAGCGATACGTCAATAATTGAATAATATAGGAAACGATATGTTTAAGATACATATATAAAAATTAAAATTAGACATCTAGGTGAATCAGTCTAACAAAAATCAAACATGTAATATAACTTTTAACACGTTACTAGATTGCTGAAAAATGTGAAAGATTTGAAGAATGAAAATAGGAACTTGCAGACGAATCTAAAACTTTCCTTTAAAAATATAAATAGTATTAATAAAACGTAAAAAGAAAGTAATAATTAATCTGAATTAAATTTCAAATATTCGGTAATTGATAAGAAATTATAGGAATAAAACTAATCTTAAAAAAAAGACAAGTATTAGGAAACAATTAAATGGGGTATTAAAGAGAACTACCACTAAAAAGTGAGTGAATGACTGATAAAAATGAAGAGTCGTGTATACGCATCATATTGGAGCCGTATCGCCGCCATATCGGAATTTTTAATTTATTAATTAAAATAAATAAATTCAGATACTCCTTCGATACGTATAGGCATCGTATAGCAGTGTATCGACGTATCAGATACGATTCGGCTGAGATTTTGACATATCCGTGCTTCATTAGTTATGATTAGTTCATACATCCAGTTTACTTTTTGTCAAAAACAAAGAATTCAATTTGAGTAGCAAGCACCTTCAGTTTCAGTAATTAAAAGAACAGATAATCCTACTTGATTTTCGGTAAGCAAGCCCAGAAGCACTTAGCAGGCCCAATCAACATACTAAAGGCCAAACATAATCAACCTGTCACTCATCTTCATAAATAGGAAACTATTATGGACAAAGTCATACCAATCAACAAGCAATCCAACATGCAATACATCACAAAATTCAAAAGACATGCATAATATGTATGCACCTGCATTTTGACAAGCTATAGTTATGTTGCCCACCAAAATGTTAATAAATCACCATTGGCTATCATATTTGATTCATTTAATTTTTAGAGAGACAGGCATGGGGATACAAAAACCATTCAATCAATGGCTGAGTTGTATTTTTTGCTACTTAGTTACTTTTGTAGTCACAAAAAAGCTCAAAGTTTCTAAAGAGAACAGAAGTAGAAGAGTAACACACTTTTACTTGTCGTTGATCTTTGGAAAATTCCGGAGATGAATCCATATGCTTCTTTAGATCTAAGTCAAGGTACTCAAAAACAAGATACAATCGCTTCTCACTATGCACAACATCCTGCAACCTGCCATCCACATAACCATCAACCATAACTCAAAAAGCAAATAGTTAAAGAAGCAGAATAACATTAGGACACCAATGTATGAACTATGAACTAATTGAAACAACATATCCAATAAGACTTAAGTCAACAGGTTTTCCTGTGCCACCCAATCCTAAGTTTAACAGTATAAATGAAATTAGACTATCACATTGGCCACAAGACAGGGACAGAATCTTGAAGAGCAAGAATCACACGACAATGTAGGTAGTATTGCAGTGCACATACGCAGCACTGGGTGACCAGGATAACACAAATACACATTCAATTCGTAAAGGCATAAACTATCAGCAACATCATCATACACTAGTTTAGCCATGCCAGAATAATCACACAGATAGACAGCATTGTTCATACACAGCACCGGATTGACCAGGAATATACAAAATACATATTCAATCCGTAAAGGCATGAACTATCACCGATATCATCATACACTAGGTTAGCCATGACAGAATAATCACACAGATAGACAGCATTGTTCATATGCAGCATCGGATTAACCAGGAAAATACAAAGACTTACTCAGTTCACCAAAGCATGAACTATCACTGATATCACCATACGCTAGTTTAGCCATCTCAAAATAATCACACGGCCATATACGAGTGTAATCAAACCCTTATTTCCTTACATTATCATAACTTAAACACCAAACACTAGTGTTCTGTGCAGATCTATAGCTGTAACATCAATGTACCAAAAACAGCACAAGAGAAACATGCACTGAGACTCTAAACCTCGCACTAAACACTAACCATCCTAATTTCAAACATAACATCATTGCTTAATGCATCATTACAACATCAGCATCCAACACATTATTAATCAGAATACCTAACAATGTTTCGGTGCTGCATTTCTTTCAAAAGAGAAATCTCTCTTATCGCAGTGCTAGGAACCCCCTCATCTTCCTGTTCGAGCCGAATCTTCTTCAAAGCAATGGTCTCATTGGTAACACGGTCCCTAGCCTTGTACACTACACCATAGGTACCTTCTCCTATTTTCTCAACCTTCTCATACTGCAAAAACTCACGAAATCACGGAAAACAATCGGAGCAAATTTTCATATTCACGAAGAGAAACTAAAAGTAAAAGCGGATTTAACTAACCTGTTCCATCGTAGAAACTCTCTGAGTTCAAAGCGATGTTCTAATTCTACGTAAAACCAAAGAGAAATAAAAACATGGAGTGAAATCAGAGATAATACGAAACGATTGAAGATGAAGAAGACGACGAAGAAGAAGATCTAAGCAGTTACCGGAGCGAGAAACGGTTACACAGACAGCGCGGCGTATGGTCCTTCCAGTCTCATAGTCTAGTCTCAGTCTCCGCCTCTCTTATGTTCAGTCTTTTTCTATTCCTCTTATTCTCTCTCACCCTCCTCTATTTTACTTTTTTTTTTATTATAAAAATCAAAATTATTTTTCAATTTTAATTTTTGATTTTTTTTTTCTTTATCTCAATAAATTTATTGTTGTAAGTAAAATTAGTTAAATATCCGCGCAAATATAATAATTTTATTGTTAAAAATAAAATTAGTTAAAACTTAAAACTACGCGCAAATATAAGGCCGATTTTATTATTAATAATAAAAGTAGTTAAAAATACGCGTGAATACATTTTAAATATTATGTAATAAAATTAGTTGGATATTTGCGCTAATAAATGTTAAATATTACAATTAATAATATTAAGCTAAGTTAATCAATTTAAAATGATTAATTTATTTTTATTTCATTAGTAATGTATTATATTCAGTTATCACTCAGAGAGCGATCAATTGGTTAAGATATAAAAGATAACATTAAATTTCTTAACCTTTTTGATAATTAACTGATCTCATTTAAAAAAATAAGATTTTGGAAAATAAATAAAAAATATTCTCTCTCACACACCTTCATTAATAGAAGAGATCTGCAAAACTTAGAGGAAAAAAATACTAAAATCATTGTGAAGATTAAGTTTCAATAATAACATATCTAATGGTTGGTCGTTACAATAGTGGTAATTGATAAGAACTTCAAAGTTTAAGGTTTGATTTGATTTTGCTAAGTATTTTGTTTATGGCTTTTTTTTCTTTTTCTTTCTTCTCAATGATTATGAATTTTTGCATTGATTTTAATGGATTTTTTATGTGTAGATTTTTTTTAATTTAAAAATTTAGTACGAAGTAAATGAATGAAAATTTGGTATAACTTAATTTATGGGTATTTTGAAATTTATAAATAAATTATTTGTATACTCCAGGTTTTTTTAAATAAAATTTTTTAATAAGATTTTCCTTTTAGTTTTTCGATGGGGTAAATTTATTTTTTACTAAACTTGTTAATGGAAAGATACTTAATTATATATTTTTGAAAAACGACAAAGTTTTTTTTACGTTGTTTGAGGTTTTTTTTTTCATATTGGATGGAATGACCATTTTTTCTTACATAAATCAATATATTATGACCGTGTATTCATTTTTTTTTATGTTTTGCAAGTGGGTCTTAGTATTCTTCAAAACCTAGTTGGATCTTAGAAATTTTTGTCGCAACAAATAAACATTCTTTCATAAATACAAAATAAATGCAGAAGGATTAAAAAAATAAAAAGATTAAAAAACGCACTCTACTTGGTTTAGTCATAACATGATATATTGGGTCATGCTTGCACCTATTTGTCTAACTGGTTAATGAATGATGTGCTTGTCAAAAATTACAGGTGTACATGTTCCACCTACGAGGACAAGAAGACTCAGAGGCCTTAGTAGGTTTATGACATGATATGGTGGTTAGAGTTTGTCCACGACAGTGAGAAACCTTGTACGGTGGTGCTTTGAGGTAGTTTGAGAGTCCTGCTCGCGTGAGGTGATAAGTTCTGCTGATGACTGATGAGGCTAGAGAGCAAATGTATGGTCATGATATATCGTGGTGTTGTGACTTTAGTAAGGATTATACTTTTTTTGGAGTGTAAGAAATTATTTTCTCCTTCCCTTTGGGGGAAGGAGTATTTATATAGGCTCTTTGAACCTAAGGTTTGAGTCCTCCTCAGTGGTATTAACTGTTTCACCTCTTATTAGGGAAGGTTATTTACCACCTATCTTTAAGGAGTTAGTGAAGACTTCCTATTTCTTGACTCATATGTCATGGATACCTCTGGGCGATCTCCGAGTCATCGCCTGGGCGATACAGTTATCGGGCTTGGGCGCCATAGTTTAAGACTTCAACAAATGGTACAATACAAATAATGAAACAATTGAGTTAAATGCATTTGTAAGCAAAAACGTAGAGTAGTTTTGTATTAGTTGAGTTAATGAGTCAAGCAATAAATTTGGATATTGTGAATGTGGGTTGATAAGTCAAACAATGGATCTGGGCTTTCTCTTCTTTTAATTTGATTTGTATATTTTTATAAATTTAAAATGAGTAATTGATATTTTTTTAATTTATGGGTTTTGAATTGAAAATAGTGGAGGTTTAATAGAGATAATGAATATGAAGAAAAATATTAGGGAACAAGATGAAGAAAATATAATTATTGAGCGTTCACTATTAGATGCAGTAGTCAAGCAAAATCTAACCGTTTTCTTTTTCACAAAAAGATCAAATGGTTAATATTACAAAAATCAATGAGGATTTTGATGGATCACCAACAATGTTGGTACACCTTAGACTTTTAGAGTTAAAAGTTAACGAAATTGATTAATTTAACTAACAAAAGTATATTTTAGGGAATAAAAAGTATTATTTGTTAAATAAAGGATAACATGTAACTATTAATTAAGTTAAGGGACCAACCGACTAATTAAGACTTAATTTTACAAACATTTATTTTCTCATCATTTAACAACCAAACAAATTAACCAAAACATCTTTGTTTGACGAGTATAAAATTAAACTCATTACAAGTTTCAATCTCTGCGTTTGATATTTTGTGATACTTACTATGTTATTACTTGAAGCGATTTAATGCATTTGTTAAATCGTACATCACACCCCTTATACATAGAACCAAAGAACATTTTCCATGCATATAAGAAAGAAAGAAAGAAGTTAAGTATTCACTCATAAAATAGGTAGTCTAGAAGCATACATGTTAATACACCATCACCAATTTCAATTTTACATAGTCTTGTGTAATATGCATATAAGCAATTAAACAATAACAAAAAAGAATGAAGAATATAGATGTCTTGTGTAATTTGTCACCAAATAGAACACCTAAATTTCAAAATAGAACACATTTTTGTCATTGTCATTGTGTTGAGAAGGAATGTATCCCTAGCTAATTTAGAAGGAAGCTCAATCCATTATTAAAGTTGTATTTGAAATTTTGTTCTAAGGAATAAATGTTGGACATGATGTCAGAGACAACATGTACAACACTTTAAACCAGATTGACAAATACTAAGAAATTAAAACAGAAATCAATAAAGAACACAAGAGAATTGTTAATCTAGTTCAGTGTAACATCACTTACATCTAGTGACTTCCAACTCAAGAAAGAAAATCTAATCTCAATAGCATTAGTACAATTAGTCTTAGATGAATAAACCTTGTTCAATTCCTACTACTTGTGTCTATCTATTATGTGTTAACTGGTTACACTGGTCAAATAATCACTTTTCAAAATTGCTTTTTAATGGCTTCTAATGCTCAACCAATCTTCTTCGACCCATTTTATCATAGTAAAATAATATCTTTAATTACCCATTCACCTTCCAACAAAAAAATGTACTTCTCCTTTCATCAAATCTATCTATTAAAACCCACATTTCTCACACAATACCCACAACTCCCATAAACACTTAAACTCCCTACAAATCACTTAATCTCACCATCAATCCTAATTTTTGTCCCCTTTAAAGCTTTTCATACCCTATTAAGCTTTTCATCCATGGCTCCTTCAAGAAAAGACAAGGGCAAAGCTATAGTTGATTTATCTGAGTTCCATCCAAAAGACTTTATCTACTGGACCTTGAAAGGTTGGTGCAAACCTCCAAAGAGAATAGGTTATTGCAAGGGTTCCGAAATAGGTCTCTCACTCCACCCAAGTATGGTAACTTATTTTATTTTCCTCCTACAAGCTTTGATTTTCTTGCATTTTTTTATTATCAAGGTTTAGGAGTAGTAATAGCTTATTTTGGACCCATTTACTCTTATTTGGTCAGAATCTTTTACTCAAACCTTTCAATTAACCATGGATGTATTGTGTCCTTAACTGTCAAGGGCAAAGAAATTTTGTTGACAATTGAGGAGTTTGAGAAGTGCTTGGATGTTCCTTCTGAAGGTGAACGAATACGTCAAGGATTTACTTGTGATTGAGATAGTTATGAGAAACACAAATATTATTTCAGCATCATTCATTTCTCTGAACATGAGCTTTTCACCAAGAGAGCATGAAATTCTAGATCTGCTCTAAATCGGCTTATTTTGTACTCTCCCTACTTATCTGTGAGTGAATGTATACTTCATTACTTTATTCACTACTACAAAATGTATATACAATAACGCAAAAGTTATCGCGGTGGTACGAAGGACCGTGATGACATCTATTACTTAACGTGCAAACATTTTATTTTATTTACTTATAAAAATTTTGATATAATATACTTGCGGAGGAAAGATACAATCGTAGTTCTATAGTTACCCTTTCATGAGTTTGAATCTCATCATCCTCAAATGTTTTATTTCTTTAACATTTAGTCATGCTTTTGTATTTTTATTTATTTTTAATTTAAACATCCGATGTGACATATTTATCATTTTATTTTAAAAATTTTAAATAAATGTGATACCACCACAGTTGCGTAGCTGAACCGTTGTGACATATTAATAACGCGAAATCATATCGTTTATTTGGCTTGATTTACATGCATTTATTTGTGACTATGATTAATTTATCTTGATTTATGTTCTGTTATATGATTAATTTACTTCGTTTAGCAGATTGGGGAGAATTTGGACTAAAGAAAGAAAAGAAGAAGAAATGGAAGGAAAACAAATGGAAAACAGCAGATACGGATTTTGCTGATATGACGGTCGTCACATGACCCTTACAACCGTCATGAGTATTATGACCATCACATTTCATGACGAGCGTCACGCGGACAAAATATCAGTACATACAAATCAGAAGTAGCCACGATCACTCTCAACTTAATTTCTTCCTACACTTTCTCCACTCACTGCCCACTACTGGAAGTTACTCTCACTCCCTCCATAACTCACCCATGATCTCTGGAAGTTGAAGAATGAATTATATCCTATAAATAGACCTTAGATTCAGAGTTTCTAGGGGAGCCTTCGACGTATCGAAGTGCTGCCGAAATTACCAATTGAAGCTGAATTTACGTTCTTGCATTATTTTCCCGTTTCCTTTTCCTTTTATTCCCATTTGTATGGTTTTATTTATTCCTGTACCTTTTACTTCTTGCCAAAGTAGAATCCTGCCGACATTGTGGGGGACTACCCAAGGATTTGAGATCAGTACAATTTACAGGTTTTTATTAATTGAATGACTACTTTATTTCTGTCATAATGCATGCTTTATTATTCAGTTGTTTATGTCTATTTCTGTTTGCATTAATTATCATGTCTAGCTAAATTAGTTTTATCGGTATGTAACCGAATTAGTAGGACAAGATTCAATAGTAACCGGTACCTTCCCTTTTTACAAACAACCTTTCTGGCCGTAGTTTTTAGTCTTAATTTCTAAATAAACGTTCGTCACGACAGCGAGAACTTATTTAAAAATAGTTTTGCCACGACAGTGGGAAATTCATAAAGGTACGAACCAACAAGCGATAGCTGCGGCTAAGACCAGATAGTAAAAACTAGGCATTCGTTTTAAAAATAGCGACGGCACTTTAAAAGGGATTAGAACTTAATGGTTTTCAAAAAGTAATTTTAACCCCGAACGGGATAGCGACAACATAAGTTCCGCCTTAGAGTTGCGACTAGCGTCAACAACCATCGTGAGACAAAGGTCTTTAAACCGTTATTTTCTTCTTAAAAGTGTTTGCAAAGAGTAGAAAGCATCGGTGACCTGTCAAATCCCCGATAACTAAGTTCTTGCATACTGATATCCCTTTACCGCTTTTTCTTTAAACCAATTATCTTTATTTCCTTTGCATTTAATTTCATTCGCATTCAACTTTCCTAATTCCATTAGCCTTAGCTTTACGCCGTAATAATAGATAATGGTAGATTGACATTGGTCTCTGTGGGTTCGACAATCTTTTATATTACTTCGATATTTCCATGCACTTGTGGACGCATCAAGTTTTTGGCGCCGTTGCCGGGGACCAACAGTCAATATTGTGATTCCGTTGTTGCATAGTATAGACTAAGGCACTCTTATCTAAATCATTATTTATAACCCATATTTCCCTTATAACTACCACCCTCAATATTTCGAGGAACCACAAGATCCGTTTAAATCGGACCTCGAAATATTATTAGAAGATTTCAATACAACGCATTCTCATCCAAATTCCCTCTACGATGACGACTCCCAATATTTTGAGGAAACGCAAGATTTCGATACATCCAACCTTGAACTATTACTAAAAGAATTCGAAGAGACGTTTACTCACTCTAGGATAGAATCTATGATGGAGCGCTTTGTGGGGACACAAACTCTCCAAAATGAAGATTTTAGAAAACAACATCTCCAAATTGATGAAGACCTTAAGCAGATGAGCATTATAGTCGATTCCCTCGCGACTCATAGCAAGGCTTTGGAGACTCAAACCTCTTTGCTTACACAAACATCTCTAGGACCCTTCCTTGAGAGCCATGTGAATGCTGTAACCACTAGTAATGAAGAACAAATAGAAGATCCTAGGGAGAGTGATGATGAGTATGAGGAGAGTTTTGGTGAGACAAGCATAATTATTGAGAAAAATCCAGCGGCACCACCCGAAAGGGAGGTTGTCGAAGAGATAGAGAAAGAAGCACCCATTGTTGCTCCTCCTCCCTATACCCCACCTAATTCTTTCTCACAATTGGTTGTGGAAGCTAAGGTAAACTCCCAATCCAAAACATATGTAGAGGTACTGGAAAATACCTACACCAATGCACCTTTGTCTAAGGTACCTCATAGGAAAAGAAAATTCGAGGACCGTGAAACTAGGGTCATCATTACTGTTAAAAGGGTAAGATTAATTTTTGAGGTGGTGGATGAAATAACTAAGCCCAAATTTGAAAAGCTGACACGCAGGATAGATCCAGAACCACCACCACGCATTCAAAACAAGGAACCACCCTACAGAAGAAAGAAGCGAAAAGGTGAGGGATATGAGCGATGGCTTGATAAGTGGCCATGGAAACCGAAGACTATTCAAAGTTCAATCGAGGAACCATTCTCGAAAGAACCACCATGAGTACTTGCACTCCTTAGCCGTCGAGCTATCGACGTTAAACAAAGCGCTGTGTGGGAGGCAACCCACAAGGCTTTTATTTTAATTTGT
Source organism: Lathyrus sativus (assembly GCA_963859935.3). Lineage (NCBI taxonomy): Eukaryota > Viridiplantae > Streptophyta > Magnoliopsida > Fabales > Fabaceae > Lathyrus > Lathyrus sativus. The sequence continues at coordinate 608,158,217 of OZ012741.1, forward strand.
TTGTTTACATTTGCAGAAAATAAAGAAATGTATCACATGTTACGCTTTAGCTATATCTAGGCGAAAACTCTCTACATGACGATGAGTTGTGCCCACAGACATTCCTACGAGTGTCGCTGCTGGTGGTGACACTAATGATGAGTACTTCCTTTGGAAGTAAGTAATATGATGAGTTGGTGCAAGAATTACACAAATGAAGGCATCTCAAAATGCTCGTCGCCGAAGTAGAAGTGATCAACAAAGACATGGACATCAAGAGCAAGACCATAGTGGATTTAACACACAGTAGCATTCATACAGGTTTTATCTTTCCTTTTTCCACCTTTTATTAAAATATTGAGGACAATGTTTGGTTTAAGTGTGGGGGAGGAACTCTACCGCTTTCATTTTATCACTTTTTAGCTTGATTTACTGTTGTTTCTAATATGTCAAAGTCTGTGCATGTGTTGTCGAGTCTTTATGCGTGGTTTTCGCCTATTATTCAAACTTTCCCAAATTTTCAAATTTTCAAAATTCTAACCTCCAACAAAAACTTTTTGATTCATGACATGGTACTCTGAAAGTATATAGGCTGTTTAGGCTATGTTAGAAAAAACTTGGGAAAGTTTTGATAAAATTGATATCATCCTGACACCCTTAACCCCCTAAATATGCAAAATCAACTTGAGTACCCATTACGTTGAGACCTTAAAGCTCCAATTCTTTTAGTAATCCCTAAGTAGTTTATTTAAGCAGTCAACACCATCCTAACCACACTAAGTAAGAAACCGATGCAAATAAGTGTATGATCTCTAGTTTAAAATAAGAAGAAAAATTATGAAGAAAAAGACTTATTCCTTCTAAGTTAGGTGCTCCTCACCCGATCACTTAGCCCAACGGTACAAACCTTTTAAGTTCAATTGATGCTTAAGCATGTTTGCAAAGAAGAATGAAATATCAATGAGATCATAGTCACTAACAAGTTTACTTACCATGAATGTGTATGGATAACGGGCTTAATGTGATTGCATTAGAATGAAATGGGGTGAAAGAAAGTGTGAGGTATACGTTGAGTTATAATGGCATGACTCAGGTTAGTTTGCATAAGTAGGGAGTTTTTGAAATTGTGTCATCACGGTATCCTTGGTATTGATATTTAGTACTTGTCGATATAACATTAGCCTAACAGCCACGTATGATTAGAGTCTCACCGTGTCCTTGTTTCAAATTATGCTTATTTCTTTTTCACCGTGTTGGTTGATTGCTTGAGGACAAGCAATGGTTTAAGTGTGGGGGTGTTTGATAACGCGAAATCATATCGTTTATTTGGCTTGATTTACATGCATTTATTTGTGACTATTATTAATTTATCTTGATTTATGTTCTGTTATATGATTAATTTACTTCGTTTAGCAGATTGGGGAGAATCTGGACTAAAGAAAGAAAAGAAGAAGAAATGGAAGGAAAACAGATGAAAAACAGCAGATACGGATTTTGCTGATATGACGGTCGTCACATGACCCTTACGACCGTCATGAGTATTACGACCGTCACATTTCATGACGAGTATCACGCAGACAAAATATCAGTACGTACAAATCAGAAGTAGCCACGATCACTCTCAACTTAATTTCTTCCTACACTTTCTCCACTCACTGCCCACTACTGGAAGTTACTCCCACTCCCTCCATAACTTACCCATGATCTCTGGAAGTTGAAGAATGAATTATCTCCTATAAATAGGCCTTAGATTCAGAGTTTCTGGGGGAGCCTTCGACGTATCGAAGTGCTGCCGAAATTACCAATTGAAGCTGAATTTACGTTCTTGCATTATTTTTCCGTTTCCTTTTCCTTTTATTCCCATTTGTATGGTTTTATTTATTCCTGTACCTTTTACTTCTTGCCAAAGTAGAATCCTGCCGACATTGTGGGGGACTACCCAAGGATTTGAGATCAGTACAATTTACAGGTTTTTATTAATTGAATTACTACTTTATTTCTGTCATAATGCATGCTCTATTATTCAGTTGTTTATGTCTATTTCTGTTTGCATTAATTATCATGTCTAGCTAAATTAGTTTTATCGTTATGTAATTGAATTAGTAGGACAGGATTCGATAGTAACTGGTACCTTCCCTTTTTACAAACAACCTTTCTGGCCATAGTTTTTAGTCTTAATTTCTAAATAAACGTTCGTCGCGACAGCGAGAACTTATTTAAAAGTAGTTTTGCCACGGCAGTGGGAAATTCATAAAGGTACGAACCAACAAGCGACAGCTGCGGCTAAGACCAGATAGTAAAAACTAGGCATTCATTTTAAAAACAGCGACAGCGCTTTAAAAGGGATTAGAACTTAATGATTTTCAAAAAGTAACTTTAACCCCGAACGGGATAGCGACAACATACGTTCCGCCTTAGAGTTGCGACTAGCGTCAACAACCATCGTGAGACAAAGGTCTTTAAACAGTTATTTTCTTCTTAAAAGTGTTTGCAAAGAGTAGAAAGCACCGGTGACCTGTCGAATCCCCGATAACTAAGTTCTTGCATACCGATATCCCTTTACCGCTTTTTCTTTAAACCAATTATCTTTATTTCCTTTGCATTTAATTTCATTCGCATTCAACTTTCCTAATTCCATTAGCCTTAGCTTTACGCTGTAATAATAGATAACGGTAGATTGACATTGGTCTCTGTGGGTTCGACAATCTTTTATATTACTTCGATATTTCCGTGCACTTGCGGACGCATCACATATTTTTCATTTTGTTTTAAATATTTTAAATTGTAATATATTGGCGCTTCTTTATGAAACTTAATTAAGCAAATAATATATCACCACGGTTCTGGTTTTTGAATGTGGTGGTATCTTTTATTTATTTTTATCATAGCTAACTAGCTTGTCTCTTCAGTAGCCATTCTTTGCATTGAATAAGGATATTATACCAAACATCATTTCAAGCCTAACATTCAGTGTTGAGAAACGAAACACCATATCAACCCTAACATTCATCGTGCATCATTTTCATCAGTTGTTCATCAGCTCATCATTTTCCATTCGTTGTTCATTTTCAACCCGTAGTCATCGCGAGGAGGAATACAGCACACCAACGCCAACACTAACATCAACGTCATTGTCAATGAGGAATATAACAACATATCATACCTAAAAAAATATGATTTTCGCGATGCGTAAAATGGGGTTGCGCAATCACGGATGGACTTAGGAGAGTCACCATCGAACTTTATTTATTTCCATGAACGGAAAGGGAAAACATTGAGAAAACCCACAGGTGAAAGGATAGGGTATGGTCATCGCAACCATATTGGATTCGGAAGTCGGTTATGTAAGGGGAAGGTACTAGCACCCCCTACATCCATCGTACTCGATGGGAACTATCTAAGTTGTTTAAGCATGAAATGGTATCTGATATCTCTAAGTTTGCTAAGGGGAAAATAATTGATTGCTTGGGGAAAAATAAAATATTTTTATTATTGAGTTCGTCTAAGTTTACAACTCAGTGCCTATATATCCCAGAGAGAATCAAAACTCCATAGTTCTTGTTGAAAAAGTTTGGGTTGTTGTGTGTTTTTTCATAGACAATGTTAAGCTCACATTCTATTTGTTTGTGGTAGAACGAAAATAACATAACCTTTTTGAAAGAGTTTTAAAATGAAAATCCAGAAGGCAAAAAGGTTTGGGTTTGTGAGGTGTTTTATCAGGGTTTGAAAAAGAGTTAGAGATATATGTCATACTAAAGTCTATGACAATAGGAGCGAGTATTTCGTACAAATGATCTTAGCGACTCACGTACAAAATGCCCTAAGAAGAGGTAAGGAAAACTCTCGCTCATCTGTTCCCGTGTACTTAAGGCTCATGATGCATAACACGTATCGTATTCGTTAAATATTTTTGAATTTTTTAAGGCAAAATACTTGATCGAAAAAATAGCAAGTGTATTATTTTTGCCGATTGTAGTTAAAATAGGGGTTTAATCCCCAATATCGATCTCAAGGACTGCGTAGGAGAATATAAGCTCTATAGTAATTCAATTAAACAAAAGTAATTGGGTTTTGGATATTATTTTTAAAATTAAAATTTATAATAATAAAAATAAGGCAAAAGGATAAAAGTGGTGTTTTGACAGATATGAGAGCATACTAGAGGTAGTGTATGAATTGCCTTGTAACAATATCAATCCTTATTTCAAAGACATAACTCAAATTATCAAGTTCTTGACTGTAAATTGTTTACTTCTAAATCCTTAGTGAGAAAACCTCTTAATTGCATAACCTAATTACTATGTTCGTAGGCAATTAGTTTGAAATCAAGCGTTACAAATAATGTCAACAGTGTTCCAAATACAACAGGGTATTCCTAGCCCTAAGTAATATCTACTGAAGCATTATTATTCAAAAAGCGTTAACGAAGGTTTGTCCGGCCAAAGGTTAACCGTAAATCTAATTCAATTTGTCTGATTGAAAAAGCAATAAAAACATTGAACGATAAAACTTGATTAAGAAAATAAGCACTTTATGTCATTCAAATAATAAGAACAATATCATTACAGAAACAATTCAGGGACACCCCCTAGCATTGGGGGGTTTAGCTGCTCATAATAATTAGAGAAATTACAATCAAATTCATCTTAAACATTAAAAGAATAGTGGTTACTTTGATCTTCAATTGTGAAGGCTCATGAAAATCTTCGTTCCTCACTTTCTTGGATTGTTCCAATCTTGATCGTAATATTTCTCCATCATCCAAAAAGCCCTTTTTTCCTTCTCAAAATGCGTCTTAAATATTCCCATGTCCAACACAGCGGTAGAGAAATACCCAAATTACCCTCAGGAATCACAAAGGTCACAAAAACAAGAAAATCGGGATCTGACACGACCAAGCCAACACGGGCCGTGTCAGGTGACACAGGCGGCCGTGCTGGCCCCCTAGATATTAGATGCAAAGAAATTATACCTCAGACTTGCTAGCATGGGCCGTGTCAGGTGACACGGGCACCCGTGTCAGCCTACTATCTCTCACTTCATCATCTTCTCTTTGGGATCCTCCTGACACGACCCATGTCAAGTGACATGAGTGGCCGTGTCAGGCCACTGTCTCTCTTCCAAAAACTCCTCCGACTTTCTAAAATTTCCATTTTCTTCACCTGAGTCTTTTGGCATTTTCCACATGGACCTGAAATCATCAAAACTACAACAAAACGCGTAAAATGCAACAAAAAGTGAAATAACACCAGAAAACATAAATTTCGAGAATAAAATAAGAACAGTCAAATTTACTCAAAAATGATAAAAAGAACAGACAAAATATTATCGATTCGTGGATGAAATGCCAAATAAGTGACGGAAACATAATAAAAATGGCGACTGATCACAACCTCAAACTTAGCTCATTGTTTGTCCTCAAGAAATGCTCGAGACAACAAACAGGTCACCCCAAAAACTACAAAGTCGACTTACCACAACACTGCTGAAATCTTTCGCGACTCTCTTTTCACCTTTTTCGTCAAGTTTCTTACTACCCCGATCTGAACCTTCTGTTACGCTTCCACATCAAAGCACCTCTTTACCTGCCAGCTTTTTCACACTGTCACCAAAATCTCTCTTGGCTAAAGTGTATACACTCAACAGTTAGAGCATGCAAAATCGACTCATAATATTGAATATCATCTTTTTTTCATCACACACACACACACACACACACACACACACACACACACACACACACACACACACACACACACACACACACACACACCTTTTGAGGTATTTTAAGATTGTAATGGGGCTAAGGGTTATGGTGAGATAAACAAAAAAAATGGGAAAACAAGTGGTTTTGGACTCAGAGTCGGTGTCGTCATTTTCCACTGTGTTATTTTCACTGTTCATGATTAGGAGTATTAGGCACCTTTTCCACTTTATTTTTTTTTCTCATAATCTTCTTTTTTTTTTTTTCGATCACAAATTACTCTTTTTTTTTCAATTGCACTTACCTAGTTCTTTAGGTGTCTCCACCCCAAACTTAGAATTTTTCACAACTCATAATGGCAACACCTATCTGAGTGGGGTAGGGAACTGTTTAGGCTAATGGTTTAAATAATGTGGTTATAAAAAAACAAAGGGAAAATTGCTCAAATTGGGTCAACAAAGGGTAACATACGAAAGGTGGCTAGAACGGCTCTAGATTAACAAACAAAATTGCCTCGGTGTGTATAAGTGTGCAGTGAAATTTCAACTAATAGTACGTAAGCTCGGAGCGAAAAAGACATACCTGGACCTCTCTCATGATGACTAATGTGTTTGGCTTATTTGTCCCTCACCATGTTTGGTCTAGCTAAACAGGTTCCAAAGTGCTTCTAGTATGGTGCAACTTCATATCCGATTCAGGTGCACAGTACTCCAAAAACAGTCTGGTGTCATAGAGTCATGTCTAATTCTTTTATTCAGCAGTATCAACATTTTGGGGTTTCCTGGAAAGCTAATAGGAGTTGAATCTTCTCATCCATGGGTACACATTTCATCCCTCAATCGGCAACAACACCATAAATATGTATATAAACAACACAACATACCAAAATCAAAGTAAAAACAAACAAAAACTACAAAAGATAATTAAAACAAATATAAATACTGAAAATAATAACCCCCCCCCCCCCACTTGAACTAAACATTGGCCCCAATGTTTCAGTACAAGCTAGGGAGGGGAACATATAAAGCCTTACTGCGGAGGAGGGAATTACAACATCAGTTGTTGCATCATGGCACGCATCTCGTTCATGAACGCCCCTTGGCGAGCTTGCTCTTCACCCTGTCGGGTTTGCTCCGCTCGGAGATACCCGATATCGTGTCGCACCACGTCCAGTGGTCCTCAGCCATGGATGATGATCCAGCACCTGTATATGTGAGCATCTTAGGGGAAGGACCAAAATGCTTTTATTCTTGAACATCATCCTCATCCTTCTCACCTACAAAAACATTCTCAACATTGTACTCGTCCTCATCTTGGACAACACTCTTATAAATCCAATTATTCTGGTCAGAAATACTTACTCTGGCAGGGTTAGGGAGAGCAATGACAAACCTGTTTAAACTCATAACAACATAATAAGCGAGGGTGATAAAAATCATACCCTGTTGGATTAGGGCAGCCATATCCAATCTATTCTTACCTGCCACTGGTGTATCATTTAGCGCAGCAGGGTCATAGCCGAAATGTGCAGCTATTTGAGTGATCATCCCTCCAACAGAGATATCCCCTTGAGTCGCCCTCCCTACTCTGCCTAAATAATATGCTGCAAGGGCAGCTACACTCACCATCTCCATGTTAGCCATAACATATAGAAAAAATAGCTCTATCTATGTAGCTACCCCTGTGATATTACCTCTGCCAAACAAAGTGTATGTTAAACCTTTCTAAGCATATCTGAAGCACAGATTTTGGATCTCAGAGGCTTTCACACCTTTTGCAACATATTCTATTTTTCCTGTTATAGCCGTCCAAAATACCTTAGCATCAAACTCTTTCGGAACAGCTCTGGGTCCATATAATGGGAGTCGGAGGATGCCTCCTAACTCCTCGACAGTGAGTTCATGGTTGATGTTAAACAAGCGAAACTTCATCGTACCATAGTAGTACTTCATCGTACATGTCCACTTTTTTTTCAAATGAAATTCAATAGTGTTCAAAAATTCTAAAGTTATACGTTCAAAAGTGGTAGCTTCTAAATGCATAAACTCAATCATTCTTAAGACATGGAACATCCTGTAGATTTCAACACTTAGACCTAACTCAGATAAAGTTTTGTTACAGATATACCTTGTCGGCGTAATCTTACGCTTTACATGGTATGAGTAACGCTTCTTATGTTCTGGGTTGTCAAAGATGATATCATGCGCATTTAGTGTCTGAATGGCCCTTTTTCTTGACCTTGATGGTTCTGGCACCGGTTGCTTTCCTTTTACCAGTCACCTTGGAGGAATTTTTGTGTACCTGCAACAAAAACAAAAATAAAAATAAAAACGAAATATGGGGTTAGTAGAAAAAGCTTGCGGAAAATGGTAGATGGTAGAAAATGGAACACTTTTTGTGAAGACGGACAAGAGTTTGGGCGAAAGGAAAGATAGAAGGTTGAAGCTTTTGGTTATGGTGGTTATGGTTTTTTTTAATGAAGGATGAGGAATAGGAATGTAGAAGATGAAAGGTAGGAGAGAGATAGTGAAAATTTGATTTTAAGAGGGTTAGATGAGGTTTATTCGGTGATAAAGAGGTGTGGGATCGTGTGGGGTCCACCATAAATGAAAGAGAAAATTCAAAATAAGGGTATGTGCCTGCCTGACACGGGGCGCGTCAGGGATTTGCCTCCAGGTTCCATGCACCAAGCAATCCTCTTGTCCCAGTAGAGTTGACACGGGCGACCGTGTCAGCCTACTGAAAATCCCATTCTTCAACTTTTTTTATAAGTTATGACTATCTTGACACGGGCCATGTTCAGTGACACGGGTGGTTGTGTCAGGCCCCTATTTTTTTTTCACATTTTTGCTAATTTTTCATGTTTTTTCTCCGTTTTTTCTCAGGTGCACTCTATTTTGCTTATGCCTGCTTAAACATCTCCTTTATTAGGGTGTCTTCGCTCTCCCATGAAGGACTCTGTGAAAACCTAAACAAATCCTAAAAAACAATAAAAACGAAATGGTTAGAGATAAAACGCGTGGGTTGCCTCCCACGAAGCGCTTCGTTTAACGTCGTATAGCTTGACGGTCGTTCATCTTATCCGGTAAGACAAACGTCATCAATTTGTCCAATCACTTATTCATGGTAATAAGGCTTTACCCTTTAACCATTCACCTTAAAAGTGTCCCCATTGGCTTGATTTTCTAATTTGACCGCTCCATGGGGGAACACTTTATTAACCACTGTCACACCCTAATTTTTGACCTTAAGATCCCACCTCCTTGTTTTTTTGTATTTTTTTTAATCTTTATTTCCTTTTGTGTGTGAGTTTACTATGACTAACAAGTGTATGCAGATACATTGATCTCAAACCTAAGCGACGTTAATCCTCACAAAAATCTCTCTCCTTACGCCACCCTTGGATAACATTTTTAAGAAATATCTTGAACTAGCTCTCTAGTTATATCCCACGAATTAAGATTGGTTTCGCGACGCATATGCTATCAAGGTCCTCGATTGAAAAAGGATTTGTCAGGACAACAGATTCGGTACAAGGCACGGGTCATGATGAAGAAGGAGGGATGTGATCTTAAGCAAATTATTCTCTAGAAGTCAAGGGCTCCATGATTATGAAGTTCAAGGCGTCTTACCATTCAATTACAAATATAAGCATAAAGAATTTGGGATCTCTGCATATTCAAATGCAGAGTATTTCCTATGATTATACCATTCTTGCTGCAAGGTTCAAGAAGTTCAAACTACAAGAGCATTTTGATTAACCCAGGGCGGAGTCAATCTAAATGGTCAAGGTTGCGCTTAACGTTCACCTAGAACATATTTAAGTGATGATTTCAAGATCATTCGAGTGGATCGTTTAAAATCCGAGTTAATTGGAGCACATTATTTAAGGTTACAAGACAAGTCCAAGAATATTATAAGATTCTAATCCACTTTGAAATTTGTTACAATTGTTATTAAAGCAGCCTAAAGCTCTTGCCATCATAATCTAAATAAGGCAGCCCCACTGTTGTTTATTCACTTATATGGTCGAGAAATCCAACACTTTTACATGACTTTTTTGAATTACAACATCTGGTACTACGGTTTAAATTACAAGAGTTTCATAAATGGAACCTTCCTAATCAACAATCAATAATTTCTCTACAAGAATTTGGTGGAGACACATTGAACCAAAATGCCGTCAGTGTTAATCCAATACAGCCCCCTCGCAATGATGCGACATGACTTGTTAGTGGCTTGCAGGAAATGGCCGTAAGAACACTAGTTGTTGTTGACGATTCGTCTCAAAAATGGCTTTCCAACAGGGTGTAATCGGTTGCAATACCAATTCCTCTCGTTGTGTAAATCCTTTCTGGACTCAATCCATGAACTCCCCTGTAGAACGAGATCGGTAATCAGATTATCGTTAAAAATATAAATTGAGAAAGAGATAAGATGAGACAGTTTCGGACCTTAGTTTCGAGTCATCATCGGGCAGAAATTCGAGCAGCCGGAAGGGCGACAACCGGAGTTGTCACCAAATCCCTACCAAGCATCGAAAGAATAGAATGTCAGAAAAATAATACAACTAATTTCGGACAGCTCTCAACACAGTTCGAAAGCACTATGATATCAAGGCAACCGTAATCTCAAAGCCTCCCGGTTCAGACAGAAGTCATCATAACCAAATTTGGGACCTTTCTCGATGGCATCAGACAGGCAGCGTCTGCACCTAAGTGGTTTTCCTGAAAGAAGTAGAGAAATGTGCAAATGTTAGCAGAAGAAGGACTTCTCATTAATGCACAAATCGAACATAAAACCGACACAGATTTCCCATCATGAAAAAGAGACAGTGAAAGCAGCAAGAGTATGACATCCCTTGTCCCTTCCAAAGACGCTTGTCATAAGCCACAACCAGTGAGCCTTTCTTTTCCCTCCAGCTGCTGCTACTCTGAGCCAAAACCCGACTCGGTTTGCTCGAGCATGCCACATTACCATCCTGCAACTGACAAACAGAATGCATTAAATCAGTGAAACAGGGAAAGGATCAAAAATCAATTCTAAGTCGCATCAACCACAAGCATAATACTTTCATTTTTTTTCTTCTTAAACACAAAACCATCTGATACTTAAGAGATTTTCGAGTGGACAACCTGATTACGGCGGTTCTGGCAGCTCTATCCAAGGCAAACACGGTTAAAACTAAGTGAAATGGTTTGGTTGAGGGAGACTCTCCAGGAAGACAACTCAGAAACGATTCAGCTCGAGGGAGAGCATATTGCTGCAGATTTGAAGCAGAAAACCTCCATATGTTAGGTTGCATATCCTACATCAAAGCAATACATTTGTGCAGGATCAGAATTTAATGGCAGTAATTCAATACCAACAACAGTTGAAAGCATGTTCAAATCGGAAAGAAATATCCTCACCTGCAGTTTTGAACTTGATAAGAGCCACAACTGTAAACCCGCTGCAAGTCACCAAAGAATCGTTAGTCAACTGACCATTTACTAAAAACAGGACAATATCCAAATTCATAACAACTTATGTTCTTTCCAAAATAAGCACAACATGCTGAAACGAAATTGGAAGGAGTTTTAACGCCTTAGAAACATGTTCAAATCAGACAACAATTAAAACCTTCCAAATTAATGTTGACAAAGCCATAAACTATTTCCAAAACAGTTGTCAGACATGTTCATACGGGTTTGGGAACGAATTAACTGTGATTTAACTAGCAAAATTGGTGAAGGCTATATAAGGACTCGTATCAGAACGCAGAAGGGGGAGAGCAACACAAAATTCGCAGAAACCCCAAATTTCAAATCAAACCCTAAATCGTAAAAGGACTCACCTTTTAAGCCTCGCCGCGAGTCTCCATTTCCTTCCTCGGACTCCACCGCGGATCCACCACCGTTGAAGCTTTTGTCTCCGGAAATCTCCACCGCGAAACCACTTCAAAGCCACCAACGAAGCTCCGAACCATCCTCATCACCCATTTGGTACACTGTTGACCCTTTGTTTGAAGTTTCCTTTGTTTTTTTGATTTGTCTTGTTCGTTTGCAGGTAGAATGAGAAGAGGGAAAAGGTTCGAAAGAGAAAGAAGAGGAAGAAAGTAGAGAAGGAAGAACAGAGAGATGCGAGTGAAAGAGGCGATGAAGAAGCCGCGAAAAGAAGGATAATCGGCGGAGAGGAAGAAAGATTAGGGATTCTAGGGTTCAGATTTCTTTATGTATTGTTGTAATCCTATGAATGTGCACACACCATATCACTATGCACCCACGCCATCACGGCCGTTCATCACCCCTGATCATCATCATGCGATCACCCCTTTGCACGCCCACCGCAAACCATCGCCAGCTTACCCCACACTATCACATCTGCCATTAACCACTTTAATCTACCAATTAACCTTTTCATTAAACGCCCTAATCTGCATTTAATTGGCATAATCATTAACCTAACTTAATTTATCTAATTAACCACCTAATTAATCATTTATCTAATCATCTTTTTTAATTAAACAAACTAAAATCTATTTTATTTAAATTACACCCCTTTTATATTTAGTTTATTTTAAACAACTTTCTTTTAACTAATCAACTTATATTTCAATTTATTCACTTTTTCAATTTAATAAACCTTTTATAATATAATAAAGACTTATTTCATTTAATTCTAATATAACTTTTTAGTAAAATCCCCATAATAACAATAAAACTTATTTATAACCAAAAACCAATTTCTTTAATAATTTATATTCTGTTGAATTTAATTAATCTTTAATCTTAAAATTTTACTAAAAATATAGTTCCTTATTAAATAATAATAAAATAATCTCCCTTAAAATCAATTCTCCTTAAAATCAATATCCCATAAATCAATCGTGCACACTTGCGTTTTCGCTCCGATCCATTCACATATGCATAATTCACACACTTGTCTTAGTGTTTTCATGCGTTTGTGTATGCTTTTACTTTATCCTCAATTTATCTTTATCGTCCTTTATCTTTACTGCATCGCATAATGTCCAAAGGAAGAATCTGCGCGTAACGTAAAACTTGCGCGTATGCATTTCATTTGCATCATACTCCCCACTTGATCCTTGATCCCCATTCAAGTTGATCTCTAAGTTAGATCCTACCCCATAAGGAGGACCTTTGTCTTTTATCTTTTACAATATAGAAAAAACAATTCAACAACTCAATATTCAACTATTCAAACACATTAGAGAATAAGACATGAGTCATCTTGACAGTCGAGATATAAATCTCCTGCCTCCATAACAATACAATCAATATGTAGGGACTTTTTTGCCTTGAGAATAGTAGTGGCATACTCGTCGATCATAATCCAAGTTTCTAATCCCTTCTCTCAAGACGATATAAAGACTATTTTCCTACAAGTTGTGGTAGCTAAGTCAAGTATTCTCCCTCGAGATGGCGACTCGTCTTTTCTCCTAGACCCAATCAATCAACTACCCTAATCCCTTTGGAACTTTGACCACAGTCAAAGATCTCCTCAAACCCTTTAGGGGAACTACAATTACTCTGATTCCGTTCCCGTCAGGATATGTAGGCACAAGATGCAACGTCTTGGCGAGTATACTTAGAAATAAACTACTAGGTCTTTTATCCTTTAAGCAGATAACCCTTAACAATAAACAAACATAAAACAAGAGGTTCCTTTAGAGTACTACAAAAACTTAGGATGCTAGCACATTCCCTAAGTTTAACCAACCCCCGAACCTAAAACTCTCTAGCTTTTTCATTTATATTGCATTGTGGGTAATTCGATCTTTTTGCCTTCCTTTTGACAAATTAAAGACCGGTTGTAATGAATTAAGATTCAAGCTAATCAATAGCTTGGAATCCAAATTTCACCGCGACAGAAATTGCGACTTCACTGGGGACTCTTAAGTGGGTTTCCCTAACTTGTTTTATTTTTGCTTGTCTATTACATATTTGCTTAATTGCTTATTTGTATATTTGTTTTATTGCTTTTTGGGTTGATATCCTTTGAGTGGTGAGACAAAGTCCTACACCCGGACTTGAGTGAACTTAAGATAGGATGGTGATATATTCGACGAGGTTTATAGGGAGTTGAGTCCCGACCAAGCTTACTTGAGAATCATCGCTCAGTTGAGGCCCTCTCGAAAATGGCATTGTTGAACGAGTACACGTGAAAACATTCACTATTTTCGATTGGAGCCTGTGATACTGAGGACCGTAGTTACCTTTAACCCCACTTTGGACTTTATTAGGACATAGTGCGATGACTATGAGGGAGTAATCCCGAAATAGTTGATACGCAATGCTACACTCAAAAGAGGTTCTCTTGAGAATATTATTAACCACCGAGTTATTCAGGAAATTGATAATATCCAAAAGATAGACTAATGACTTTGGGCACCTTTTTAGAACCTTGTTCTGCAGGTACAATCAACCTTTAGTCCACACCCTATAGGGATGGGTATACCCTTTGCTCCATGCTTGTTGCAAACCTAGGCTCCCTGTTTGTTTATCCTTGTGCATCTGTGTGCTTGCCTGTGTTTGTGCATCCTTGCATTCATAAGCATCATATTGCATTGGTTTCATGGAATTCTGAGTTTATTTATAAACATCACCGAACCAATATGGGTTACAAGAGAAAAATATTTTGGGAATATTCTTTCAAGAGTCCTAATTTGGATCTCCTAGGGGAGTTATAAGTCCTGTTTGAAGATCCGGAAAAATTCAAATACAAGTACAAGGAACTTTTATTATCCCTAAAGACAACAAATTTCTTCCAAATTTTCCAGCAAGAAAAGCAAGAGATGGAGGATTTATTTTCCTCTATCAAACTATCCTTGGAATTTGATCATGAACGAGCTTACATATGAGAAAGTCCAACTGGAAGAGCGGATCAAGAAGCCCAAAGCAAGACTTCCTTAGGGCTTTATTAGCTTTTATTTAGCTATTATGTCAGGACTCTTTTAAGAATATTATCTGTAATCCGATATCAAAAAATAAATAATAATAAATGAATTTTCTTTGGTATTCTGTGATGTTTTCCATGAAACCTTTCATTTATGCATTTTGCATTTACATATGCTTGTACCTCTGTTGTGGCTCATCCAGCTTTCTGTCCTTGTCTTGTCAGTTGACGTCTTGACCATCTGACCAAACTCGAAGCAATCGTTAAAGGATAGTAAAGAGAACAAAGGATATAGATCCCATGACCGGTTTTAGGGTGATGACTAATCTGATATTTGATATTCCCTCCGATGACAATGTTCAACAAGTGGATGTTCCCATACAATCTCAACCTATGTAAGGTAACCTGTTTGTTCAAGTTGATGAAAGGGATTCCCAGTTTCCACGGTGTATGCCAAATCCTAAGAATATTCATACTGAGATGATCAACTCGAACACCAGCTGTGAATTTCATGATGGAGTGATGGGGCAATGCAGGGTATCCTAAGAAAAGTTCAAGAGATAACTGACGACAAATTGTTGAGCTTCGGAAGAGAAAGCCCGATTTTGAATGGAACACTGTTGTGTTGATTGTTCATTTCATTTGCTTATATGTATTTTATTTCTTTAATTATAAAAGCATAATTAGCATGTAGGAACTTGTTTTTCTTGAACGATAATGCATTAAACACGTTTGTCTTAAAGAAATCCATTTGTATTCACTCATAAAATGCTTTTTCACATTTTATAATGCTAACTTTACCCAATCTCTTGCTTTGATAGAGAATTGGGGGAGGATGGCGAATAAAAAATGCAAGATCTCTTGTCGTATGCTTTTGAATGAAACCCTACTGATGATGTAAGACATTGTTTCAAATCCTAAATACTAGAGATATAAGGAAGCTAATCCCTATTTAACCCCTTTGAGCCTTGAAGCAGGAGTTTTCTTTTTCAAATAAAGAACCCTCAATTTTAACCTGGGGCAGGTTGGTTTTCAGTTAAGCTGATCGAGCGCCCAGACTCTAAAAAAAAAGGGAGGAGTGAACATTCGAGAATCCACTTTATCTATTCCTCACACATTAGGAGGCTGGAAGTAAAAAAAAACCAAAAAACCACAATGATTATCCCTCGACTATCTAAAGAGTGAGATAGTCACAATCCTTTCAAAAAGGTCAAAATAACTTAGAGTCACACAACTTGTTCATAAATAAAAATAAATGAAAAAAGAAAAAGTCCGCTAAGTCGAAACCTATGAAGGAGACTTAGGCAAAATTGAGGCATCCCGCTGGACTTCAAAGTCATATTCAAAAGACTCTGTCCAGGCAAAAGTTAGGGAATGAAAAATGCGAAAAGCAAAAACAAAGGATCACAAAGAAAAATCCTATGTATAGAACAAAGTCGTATGATCAAAAGAAAATAGGTGAGTGACTGCCATGTCCAAAGCCTCGATGGGTTCTCGACCATATCAAAATCCCCTCAAGAGATGAGTGCTCGTATCAAGTTAACTGAATGTAGGATTGGAGAACATCACGAAGAATGGGTGGGTACAAATAAACTTTGAGCCGTTATCCTTTGTTTCTTAAACCATGAACCAAGCTACGATACAACCTTTAAAATACCTAATTGAAGTAGGGTTCATTTTGAAAGCATACTCGATGAGATGGCGTTTCCTGACTCCTATGAGCTTGCTCAAACTTGGTATTAGCCTTATAAAAGTTAAACTCATATCCTAACTAGTGATTCGATCACAATTTATCGTGATATCCTTTTTAAAAATAAAAAAAAAACTTCAAGACGAACATATGTGTTGCATTAACAATTTCAGGATTAGCATTTCATGCGTGTTGATTTTGCCTGATATCTTAGAAAGTTTACATATAGACATCGATGATGTAACTTGAAGATTCTGCTGAACAGGGGCAAGTTATTTCCAGGTTGCTCGCTAATGCAAGTCTGACTTTCTTAAGAGCTATTCTCGAAGATCCAGTCATGAGACTGTCAATCCGGGCCAGTTACGTCGAGATTCAACGAATCCCTCCAAGAGTTTGAAAACAGTAGGGCAATTGAACTCCATGTTCTCTATAAAATCCTTTTGGAACTATTTTTCTCATAATGCATGTACTCTGGGGCATTTGAGAAATGAAGATTACGTCACCCATTCATAACACTTATTGTTCAAAATGGAGACTATTATGAGGTTCAGCAAGATCAAAACTACTTGGTTTTCATAACATTCTTCATGTCCTCAGCAAATTTTACTTCAAATAGTCATGATTCCTCCGATGGATATCTATTTCAAGTAGTGATGATCAATGCAAGAAATCTCCAGTTGGTGATCTGATTGTTTCCCCAGTGATTTGCTCAACTTCACCTTCCCGAATGAAGTGGACTTTATTTCATTCCCCAATGGATCTGTCCCAATGCTAATGTTCCTCAACAAAGCGGATGTTTATTTCATCCCATTGAAGTCTTGACTCCGATAGGTTCAATAGCTATGGTGACCCAGGTTGCCCCGTTGAAGTGGATATTTATTTTATCCCCTGTGAGACCTCGACTCAGGCGTCTCTATCTACAACTCCAATAGGAATCCCTCCCGTGAAGCAGGATATTTATCTTATCTACGAAGTTTCCTCTAAAAAGAGATCCCTCTTGACGAATCCATTAATAAAAACAGGATGTTACACCCCCAAGTGGATTGTTTTCTATCCCCTAGAGGAATTATGAAACTCTGAAGCAAGATTGTAATCCCGTATTTGGTTCCCCACCTATCCCCCAGTGGTGCTTCTATCTGTGAAGATTGGTCGAATGTTTACTTCGAGATGTTTATTTCATCTCCGTTTGTCTTTGTTCGGTTGTTTTATCAGCATAAGCATAAATATATCATATAGATAGACAACATGGCATGTGCATTTTGCATCTTTGTGTTTGTTTGTTTTGTCACCTTGGTCGTGTTTATCCCCAAGTGACTGGGTATGTCTTCCCCTCCAAGTAGAGTCGTCAACCCTAGGCAGAAAGAGCACAATATTTCTATTTCCCCACGGAGTTCGATCCTTGTGGAAGATGGTTGTTTTAGTTGAATCCCATTTGAGTTCATGCCTCAATGGTTGAGTCTTACTTGACAGTTTCTCTTCAGTTACTTCCCGAATTGAACTTTGGTCCCCAACAATCACAACTTTAGATATCTCCAGGCTTTTCAATTTGGATTAAGCGTGCATTTATTTTGCACTTTGACTCCTCAGGAAGAATCCCCATGGAGATCATCATCAAAGATAAGATACTTTCTCCAGCAATGTCACGCCATTTTATACCTAGATTGCAAGCAACCTCTTTATTTGAGCAACTTGTTACGACCAGGTTTTCTATCAAAGATGACAAATGGCAGTCTCCTCAAGACAGTTTGTCCATCCCCGTGGATTTTATCAAGATTATCAACTCGTTAAATGGCATCTCTTCAGAAATCCGTCAGAGGAGTTTGTCGAAGACTTTATAGACTTTATTTCTCTTTATTTGAGAAGTTTTCGCTACAAAGGTTCACACATTTTACAACTACAACAAATACAACTCCTCAGAAATGTATTCCCCAGAGAGTTACACAAGTCTAATTCCGTCAAACGGCATATCTCCCGAGAAATTCGGTGAAGTTTATTACATTTAATCCTTATTAGAGAAGGCATATTTTGCAAATTAACCGGCTTACATCTCTTCCGAAGATCCCCGGTGAAGCTTTATGATCTCCAGTACATTATGGATTACCGCTAAAGTTCTACAATCTACAATGATATTTTAATCCCCTGTGAAGATGCTCTCATGAGTTTTCATCATTTCAGGTAGAAACTGAGACCAGCTCATGGCACCCAGACCATGACGCTCGGGGAGGTTTATTTCAAGAAACTGAGATCAGCTCATGGCACCCAGACTATGACACTCGAGGAGGCTTATTTCAAGAAACTAAGACCAGTTCATGGCACCCAGACCATGACGCTCGGGGAGGTTTATTTCAAGAGACTGAGACCAGCTCATGGCATCCAGACCATGACGCTCGGGGAGGTTTATTTCAAGAAAATGAGATCAGCTCATGGCACCCAGACCATGACGCTCGAGGAGGTTTATTTCAAGAAACTGAGACCAGCTCATGGCACTCAGACCATGACGCTCGGGGAGGTTTATTTCAAGGAACTAAGACCAGCTCATGGCATCCAGACCATGACGCCCGGGGAGGTTTATTTCAAGGAACTGAGACCAGCTCATAGCATCCAGACCATGACGCTCAGGGATGTTTATTTCAAGGAACTAAGACCAGCTCATGGCACCCAGACCATGACGCTCGGGGATGTTTATTTCAAGGAACTAAGACCAGCTCATGGCATCCAGACCATGACGCTCGGGGAGGTTTATTTCAAGGAACTAAGACCAGCTCATGGCATCCAGACCATGACGCTCAGGGAGGTTTATTTTAAGGAACTGAGACCAGCTCATGACATCCATACCATGACGTTCAGGGAGGTTTATTTCAAAAAACTGAGACCAGCTCATGGCATCCAGACCATGATGCCCGGGGAGGTTTATTTCAAGAAACTAAGATCAGCTCATATCATTGCATATCATATGCATTCAGTAGTTTCTTAAGGCCAAAAATTCGTGCAATGTTTATATTTAAGTCCATCCTATCACGTCGAGACGAAGAGTTCAATCTCCATATCTCCAGATAGAAGTAACTTAAATAGGGGCATCTGTCACACCCTAATTTTTGACCTTAAGATCCCACCTCCTTGTTTTTTTTGTATTTTTTATATCTTTATTTCCTTTTGTGTGCGAGTTTACTGTGACTAACAAGTGTATGCAGGTACATTGATCTCAAACCTAAGCGACGTTAATCCTCACATAATTCTCTCTCCTTACGCCACCCTTGGATCAACATTTTAAAGAAATATCTTGAACTAGCTCTCTAGTTATATCCCACGAATTAAGATTGGTTTCGCGACGCATATGCTATCAAGGTCCTCGATTGAAAAAGGATTTGTCAGGACAACAGATTCGGTACAAGGCACGGGTCATGATGAAGAGGGAAGGCTGTGATCTTAAGCAGATTATTCTCTAGAAGTCAATGGCTCCATGATTATGAAGTTCAAGGCGTCTTACCATTCAATTACAAATATAAGCATAAAGAATTTGGGATCTCTTCATATTCAAATGCAGAGTATTTCCTATGATCATACCATTCTTTTTTGCAAGGTTCAAGAAGTTCAAACTGCAAGAGCATTTTGATTAACCCAGGGCAGAGTCAATCCAAATGGTCAAGGTTGCGCTTAAGGTTCACCTAGAATATAATTAAGTGATGATTTCAAGATCATTCGAGTGGATCGTTTAGAATCCAAGTTAATTGAAGCACATTATTTAAGGTTACAAGACAAGTCCAAGAATATTATAAGATTCTAATCCACTTTGAAATTTGTTACAATTGTTATTAAAGCAACCTAAAGCTCTTGCCATCATAATCTAAAGAAGGCAGCCCCACTGTTGTTTATTCACTTATATGGTCGAGAAATCCAACACTTTTACATGACTGTTTTGAATTACAACATCAGGTACTAGGGTTTAAATTACAAGAGTTTCATAAATGGAACCTTCCTAATCAACAATCAGTAATTTCTCTACAAGAATTTGGTGGAGACACATTGAACCAAAATGCCGTCAGCGTTAATCCAATACAGCCCCCTCGCAATGATGTGACATGACTTATTAATGGCTTGCAGGAAATGGCCGTAAGAACACTAGCTGCTGTTGACGATTCGTCTCAAAAATGGCTTTCCAACAGGGTGTAATCGGCTGCAATACCAATTCCTCTTGTTGTGTAAATCCTTTCCGGACTCAATCCATGAACTCCCCTGCAGAACGAGACCGGTAATCAGATTATCGTTAAAAATATAAATTGAGAAAGAGATAAGATGAGACAGTTTCGACCCTTAGTTTCGAGTCATCATCGGGCAGAAATTCGAGCAGCCGGAAGGGCGACAACCGGAGTTGTCACCAAATCCCTACCAAGCATCGAAAGAATAGAATGTCGGACAAATAATACAACTAATTTTGGACAGCTCTCAACACAGTTCAAAAGCACTATGGTATCAAGGCAACCGTAATCTCAAAGCCTCCCGGTTCAGACAGAAGTCATCATAACCAAATTTGGGACCTTTCTCAATGGCATCAGACAGGCAACGTCTGCACCTAAGTGGTTTTCCTGAAAGAAGTAGAGAAATGTGCAAATGTTAGCAGAAGAAGGACTTCTCATTAATGCACAAATCGAACATAAAACCGACACAGATTTCCCATCATGAAAAAGAGACAGTGAAAGCAGCAAGAGTATGACATCCCTTGTCCCTTCCAAAGACGCTTGTCATAAGCCACAACCAGTGAGCCTTTCTTTTCCCTCCAGCTGCTGCTACTCTGAGCCAAAACCCGACTCGGTTTGCTCGAGCATGCCACATTACCATCCTGCAACTGACAAACAGAATGCATTAAATCAGTGAAACAGGGAAAGGATCAAAAATCAATTCTAAGTCGCATCAACCACAAGCATAATACTTTCATTTTTTTTCTTCTTAAACACAAAACCATCTGATACTTAAGAGATTTTCGAGTGGACAACCTGATTACGGCGGTTCTGGCAGCTCCATCCAAGGCAAACACGGTTAAAACTAAGTGAAATGGTTTGGTTGAGGGAGACTCTCCAGGAAGACAACTCAGAAACGATTCAGCTCGAGGGAGAGCATATTGCTGCAGATTTGAAGCAGAAAACCTCCATATGTTAGGTTGCATATCCTACATCAAAGCAATACATTTGTGCAGGATCAGAATTTAATGGCAGTAATTCAATACCAACAACAGTTGAAAGCATGTTCAAATCGGAAAGAAATATCCTCACCTGCAGTTTTGAACTTGATAAGAGCCACAACTGTAAACCCGCTGCAAGTCACCAAAGAATCGTTAGTCAACTGACCATTTACTAAAAATAGGACAATATCCAAATTCACAACAACTTATGTTCTTTCCAAAATAAGCACAACATGCTGAAACGAAATTGGAAGGAGTTTTAACGCCTTAGAAACATGTTCAAATCAGACAACAATTAAAACCTTCCAAATTAATGTTGACAAAGCCATAAACTATTTCCAAAACAGTTGTCAGACATGTTCATACGGGTTTGGGAACGAATTAACTGTGATTTAACTAGCAAAATTGGTGAAGGCTATATAAGGACTCGTATCAGAACGCAGAAGGGGGAGAGCAACACAAAATTCGCAGAAACCCCAAATTTCAAATCAAA
Source organism: Lathyrus sativus (assembly GCA_963859935.3). Taxonomy (NCBI): domain Eukaryota; kingdom Viridiplantae; phylum Streptophyta; class Magnoliopsida; order Fabales; family Fabaceae; genus Lathyrus; species Lathyrus sativus. The sequence continues at coordinate 608,180,157 of OZ012741.1, forward strand.
CCCTAAATCGTAAAAGGACTCACCTTTTAAGCCTCGCCGCGAGTCTCCATTTCCTTCCTCGGACTCCACCGCGGATCCACCACCGTTGAAGCTTTTGTCTCCGGAAATCTCCACCGCGAAACCACTTCAAAGCCACCAACGAAGCTCCGAACCATCCTCATCACCCATTTGGTACACTGTTGACCCTTTGTTTGAAGTTTCCTTTGTTTTTTTTATTTGTCTTGTTCGTTTGCAGGTAGAACGAGAAGAGGGAAAAGGTTCGAAAGAGAAAGAAGAGGAAGAACCGAGAAGAGGAAGAAAGGAGAGAAGGAAGAACAGAGAGATGCGAGTGAAAGAGACGACGAAGAAGCCGCGAAAAGAAGGATGATCGGCGGAGAGGAAGAAAGATTAGGGATTCTAGGGTTCAGATTTCTTTATGTATTGTTGTAATTAGGGGTGGTCAAGGGACGGGCCGGGATGGGTTATGACTAACCCTAACTCTGTCCTAAATTTTGGTCCGGTTATTTTAATGACCATAACCCGTCCGTACCTAAACCCGTAAAAATCCCGATAATATGCCATCACCTTTTTTCCCCTAAAACATAGTAAGAAGATGTAAAATAAAATGTGTACTTAGTATTTACTTAGTGCATAAATTAAATTATGAGGTGAAAAGTGGAAAAGTCTATTGAAAATTTGGAATAATCTAAATATACCAATAAATTAAATAAATAAATAGTATCACATGTCCATTCATAATATTAGGACGATTTGGGTAACCCGAATCCATCCCACCTATATTGGGTTGGGACGGGTGTTCGGGTTGGTTGGGTTCTGCTCACCCCTAGTTGTAATCCTATGAATGTGCACACACCATATCACCATGCACCCACGCCATCGCGGCCGTCCATCACCCCTGATCATCATCATGCGATTACCCCTTTGCACGCCCACTGCAAACCATCGCCAGCTTACCCCACACGATCACATCTGCCATTAACCACCTTAATCTACCAATTAACCTTTTCATTAAACGCCCTAATCTGCATTTAATTGGAATAATCATTAACCTAACTTAATTTATCTAATTAACCACCTAATTAATCATTTATCTAATCAACTTTTTTAATTAAACAAACTAAAACCTATTTTATTTAAATTCCACCATTTTTATATTTAGTTTAATTTATACAACTTTCTTTTAATTAATCAACTTATATTTCAATTTATTCACTTTTTCAATTTAATAAACCTTTTATAATATAATAAAGACTTATTTCATTTAATTCTAATATAACTTTTTAGTAAAATCCCCATAATAACAATAAAACTTACTTATAACCCAAAACCAATTTCTTTAATAATTTATATTTTGTTGAATTTAATTAATCTTTAATCTTTAATCTTAAAATCTTACTAAAAATCTAATTCCTCATTAAATAATAATAAAATAATCTCCCTTAAAATCAATATCCCATAAATCAATCGTGCACGCTTGCGTTTCCGCTCTGATCCATTCACATATGCACAATTCACACACTAGTCTTAGCGCTTTCATGCATTTGTGTATGCTTTTACTTTATCCACAATTTATCTTTATCGTCCTTTATCTTTACCGCATCGCATAATGTCCAAAGGAAGAATCTGTGCGTAACGTAAAACTTGCGCGTATGCATTTCATTTGCATCATACTCCCCACTTGATCTTTAATCCCATTCAAGTTGATCTCTAAGTTAGATCCTACCCCATAAGGAGGACCTTTGTCTTTTATCTTTTACAACATAGAAAAAACAATTCAACAACTCAATATTCAACTATTCAAACACATTAGAGAATAAGACATGAGTCATCTTGACAGTCGAGATATAAATCTCCTGCCTCCATAACAATACAATCAATATGTAGGGGCTTTTTCGCCTTGAGAATAATAGTGGCATACTCGTTGATCATAATCTGAGTTTCTAATCCCTTATCTCAAGACGATATAAAGACTATTTTCCTACAAGTTATGGTGGCTAAGTCAAGTATTTTCCCTCGAGATGACGACTCGTCTTTTCTCCTAGAGCCAATCAATCAACTACCCTAATCCCTTAGGAACTTTGACCACAGTCAAAGATATCCTCAAACCCTTTAGGGAAACTACAATTAATCTGATTCTATTCCCGTTAGGATATGTAGGCACAAGATGCGACGTCTTGGCGAGTATACTTAGAAATAAACCACTAGGTCTTTTATCCTTTAAGCAGATAACCCTTAGCAATAAAAAAACATAAAACAAGAGGTTCCTGTAGAGTACTACAGAAACTTAGGATGCTAGCACCTTCCATAAGTTTAACCAACCCCCGAACCTAAAACTCTTTTGCTTTTGCATTTGCATTGCATTGTGGGTAATTCGATCTTTTTCCCTTCCTTTGGACAAATTAAAGACCAGTTGTAATGAATTAAGATTCACGCTAATCAATAGCTTGGTATCCAAATTTCACCGCGACAACCACAAACGGTCTGTGTCGCTTGCGCGAAAATAAGGTGCCGGCAAAACAGAAGAGTCGCCACCTTTCGTTATTTATCCCTCAGAGCGGGAAAGGAAACGATCGGAAAAAACCTGACGAATAAGGGTAAGACAAGGTCGTCGCAACCATTGCCTGGGTTCGGGAGTCGGTTACGCAAGGGGAAGGTATTAGCACCCCTCACGTCCGTCGTACTCGACGGGATCCTCGCTTGTTTGTTTACTTGGACGGGTTGGTTATAATCTATCTACCTATCAAGGCTGGCTGAAAAAGAAAAGAAAATGACTCGGCAAAGCGTCGCGCTTTATGCCTACGTATTCCCGTCTGGAACGAGAAATCAGAGTCAACGTAGTTCGGCTAACTACGGGTGAAGGTGGGGAAGGTTGCTCGCTAGGACGTCGCATCCTATGCCTACGTACTTTCATCTGGTATGAAAGATCAGAGCAAACGTAGTTCGGGAAACTACGGGAAAAATGGCTCAACTAGGAGGGAGACTATCAAGTCCTACTGTTATCATGCTATGGATTCATCCTATGGTTGAGGTTTGAACAGGGAACTCCTAGATGTTGTCATGCATAGGTTTCAACCTAAAAGTCTATCATCAAATCCTCCTCAGAGGAAATGAGAGTCCTAAGGGATCATATCAATGATACACAGAATACAGACAAAAACATCAGCTTTAACAGTAAAATGCATGCAATGCAAGTGAGGGAGGAAATGTGTGTGGGGCTTCAGCCTCCACAAGCTCATCTCAACCTCAAGCCAGTCATGAAATAACAGCAATCATACTGAAAATAATCAACATGCTATCAAGCAATAACAGTAAACTGCAATCACACAGATAAAGGAAATGAAGTACCATCAGGCAAACAAAACACACTTGAGAAAGAATCACCCATTCTCTAACCCTAACCCTAATCACAGGATCCTAATCAAATCTAAGCAAAGCTCTCAAGCAGAACCCTAAACAGGAGAAATCAATCCCAGTCTTCAAGCTTCAGAACAAGCTTACCAAAGAAAGGGAGCTAAGTAAGCAGACCCATAGTGTCTTCCTCAGGAAAGCACTAGGAGGTGTATACTCAGGAGTCATACCCTATGTGGCTCAACCACTGTGATCAGTTTACATTTCTCCTCAGGAGAAACTAAACTCACAAGCAGGCTCCAACATCACTGGATATTTAGGAAATCCTATTTGAACTAGTGGAGCTAAGTGAATAGACCCATAGGACCTTCCTCAGGAAAGTACTAGGAGGCTTCCACTCAGGAATTGTATCCCATGTGGCTCAACAACATGTGATCAGTTTACATTCCTCCTCAGGAGAAATTAAACTCACAAGTTGGCTCCAACATCATTGGATACTTGAGAAATCCTAGACAAACTAGTGGAACTAAGTGAATAGACCCATAGGACCTTCCTCAGGAAAATACTAGGAGGCTTCCACTTAGGAATTGTATCCCATGTGGCTCAACAACATGTGATCAGTTTACATTCCTCCTCAGGAGAAATTAAACTCACAAGTTGGCTCCAACATCATTGGATACTTAAGAAAGAGGTGAGAAGGAAGGATGAAAGTCATTCATAGTGCCTTCCTCAGGAAAGTACCATGAACTTCCTTCAAACTTCAGGCTCTCAAACCTCACAGACTGGGAACAAGACAAGCTCTGGATCTCTGAGTCTTGATCTACAATCTCCTCCTCATGATGCTCTCCATCAATATCCTCAAGGCAACACAAGCCCTTCAGCAAATTCCTCAGAAAGATCCCCACAGATGACCAGATAACCCACTGAACAGGCCAAATCACCAGGCAACTTCAGAAAATACCTAAAAATGCTAAACTAATGGGGAAGAATCTAACAAATATTCACAAGAGTCAACAACACCTACTCATAACATCTACAAAGGTTTCTACCTAAAAATCAAGATAAAACTCAATCAAAGAAAGGGATTCATCACCTATGCACAATTAAAACCCTAATCAGGACACCCTAAGTCTACCCTAATTAAAACAATCAAGATTAATTCTAAAAAATCTAGAAAAAATCCCATAGGGAACTATGACTCATCAACTAATTGCACAAAAAAGAATGGATTAAAAACCCTAAGGCAAGGTTCTAAAATAAATCCTACAAAATCACATACCAAATTAAACATACTAAAAAGCTATTCAATTGGAAAATCTATTAAAAATATTAAACCTAAAAATAAAATCTCAATTTTATTTTTATAATTTTCTATACATTTTAATCTACTCATAGAAAAAAGAAGGATTAAAAAATCATTTTTTATCTATTTTTAATGCATTTTACAAAACAGAGAAAAACATTAAAAGAAATAAAAGAAATTAAATGAATTAAAGGGGTGGGGGGTCAGAATAGCAAGCGTGCCAGTTCAAACCAATTGGGCCAAATAAAAGGGGGGGTGCGAAGAGGAATTGAGCCCAGAACGGTCCTTTAATGAAACGACCGTGTTTCATATATTTTGAAATCTCCCTCTCCTTTCTCAGACATAACCACAGCCGTTGGATACGAATAATTGGTCAAGATCTGGAGAAGATCCAAAGGCCACGAACCCTTCTTCTTCCTTGGACCAAACCCTAACCTGCAAATCCCTCCTCCATGGCCGAAACTTCTAGCTCCTCTAACTTCCTCCACACGCCATGGTTGGACTCGATTTAAAAATGAAAAATGACCTACTCAATGCCTAGATTACAATGGTACGACCAGTTTTCACTAATTCTTCTTGAATAATCCAAACAGAATGCTTACACATCTTGGTACCACCATGCTCGACTGATACCAAACTTCATCAAACCTCAGTTTAATGGCTTACAGATACTCTACAAGCTATCCTGGTCATTATACACTAATTCTTGATGATTGAAATGCCCTAAACTAATAGTTCTTGAAAATTAAAGTTTTATGCACCTGCCATGGAACCTCATGGAATGAGCTATAACTTCTAGGGTTAAGTCATCTACCCTAACACAATCATTCTATACCTATAAAACCAACTAAAACTCAATAATTAAGATGGAAAAAAGTGAAGAAAGAACCTGTCAAGAAGTTAATGGTGAGATGATGTTGAGCACGATTCAAGCCTTGGAATTCACTCACAATGGTCCTTCAATGGAGATATGCCTCCTGTTTGCACTTGTATGGAAGGAGGTGGCTTGTGGTGGAAGAAAACTTGGATTGCTTCAACTTGAAGAAATGGCTTCAATGGCTATCTCTCCTTCTCTCTCCTCTGACTTGGCTCAAGTTTCACCAACCCTAGACTCTCCACAATGCATTCTTTATATATTGATTGATTGGATGCTTCTAGATTCATCTAGAAGGGTGTGGAAGTTTCTTGAAAATTCCATGATATTCCATAATGGTTATCTCATCTCATATGCCATGCCTTGTTATTTTGTCTCAAAATGTCCTTACATGAGTGATTGAGAAGGGATGAGTGAAAAACAAGTGCATTCTTGGCTTGTGTAGGGTTTTCTAACATTGCCTTCTTTCTTAAGTAACAAATTTCCAAAGGAACCTCATTTTTTAAGCCTCAAATGAAAATTCTACTTAAACCAATCTTCTCAAAATGGTTTTTCCAATCAAAATGATATATTGGATGACCTATTTTGGATTTGTGGATCTTCCAAAACACTTTTCAATTTCAACTTTTCAAAGTTATAAGTCATTTTTAGTTCATTTTTGACCAATCATGGAATCTTGTGCTATGAGCTTTTTCAACAATTTGTGACCTTCTTTCTAGACTTAAAATCACATTTTGAACAACTTTCATGTTTTGAGTTTTTCCATTTGAGGCTTGGAAATAGGAGTTTTAGGCATTGGCTAAAATGACCTATAACTGACAAATGACCAAAATACCCCTGCCTTGTTCAAACCATAAGTTGAGTTCCACAAATCCAATCAAGGACTTCTACCACTCAAATTAAAGCTAAGAACATCCTCTTCAACATTCATGTTGACCAAGAAATCATAGGAATCAACCTACTAGGGCAAAAGTTGTCTGGAGGTTGGGTGACTTTCAAGGACCCAGATTCACACACCTCTGCTGACCTGTAATTTGTCAAAACCATAACTTGAGCTCTGTAACTCCTATCAAGGACTTCCACCACTCAAATTAAAGCTTAGAACAAGCTATACAACATTCATGTTGTGGGGAAGATGAGATATCAACCACATCTTGGGCTAAAACTGCCTGGAAAATAGGGATCAAATTAGGGTTTTTCCACTGACAACCCTCAGAAACCCTAACTCAAAACTTCTCAAACTCCTCAATCATGATGAATTGATCTAGGAATCATCTCTATAACATCTCTATACATCATTCCATGATCTCATGGACCTTGGATTAGGTCTCAACCCTCTCCAAATCTTCAGTTATCCTAGGGTTGACCCAGTCAAAACCCTAATTCTACCATTCATGGTTGAATCTTCTGAATTCTTGCACAATGACTTCTCTGGGCTTCATGAAGGCTATCAAGGCATCTCATAAGCTTTCTCAAAACATCAAGTTCATTCTCAAAGTCTCAGAATCATCTGAAGGGCACTCACAGCTCTCAAACTGTGAAGCACACAACCCTGGTTTCAACCCATTCCTCTGAGGATCTCTTGAACTTTCTGATGAAGGCATCAACTTTCAAATACTCAATGAATGAATAAATGTTGGTCAAATTTTGGGGTGCAACATCTGCCCCTATTCAAACGGCTTGAACTTGACTGGGTGAGAAGCGAACGGCTCTCAACCAATCAAGGTACGAGACGGTTGAATATCGGTAAACCCGAAAATTTGCCAACTGCACGACCACATGATACTCTGCGGGGAACAAATCTTTGAATACTGCAACACTAGCTGCTCAACAACTAGCTGGAGAGATACTGATCTGACATCGCCGCCGGAAACAAACATTATTCTGAGAGACACTCGACATCGCCGTCGTACCAACACCATCTCTGCTGGGGATTTAAAGAGTCTGACATTGCCGTCAAACACATATACAACCTCGCCGTCGAACAAACATGATTTTAAACACATCTGACCTGGGGATCACCCCTGGTAAATGGAACACAAAATACACTTGCATACCTGAAGCTACTCCGCTGGGAATGAGAGACTTAACCGAGCACACTCTGGTCTGGGGTTCACCCTCAGAACCATAACGAACATCGGAATACTGCTGCACACTGCCCACCGTAGAACTTCAACATAAAACTATATGGAACCCTGGCCCCTGGCCACTTCCAGCTTCAGCTAGAAAAGATCTTCAAGTACTTCTGAAGATAAGCATCCTTGGCCTTCAAGGATGGCACTCTGCAGGAGGTATCTTCGACTTCAGTCTGAAGAGAATGATCCTTGACCTTCAAGGATACATGGACCTGCCTTCAGGCAACCCCGCCTCTGCTATAGAGCATCCGAGACTCCAGTCAGGGATATACTTCGGCCTTCAGTCCGAAAAATGAATCCTAGGTCATTCATAACCTTGGGGGATAACCTTGCCCTTAGGCGCCTTCGCTTCAGCTTAAGAAATCTGTGACTTCAGTCAGAGAAATGGTATCCTGAGCCATTCATGCCTCTATGGGGATTCAAACACTTTGCCTTCAGGCAAAACTCCGCTTCAGCTGGAGAAACATCTTCGACTTCAATCAGAAGACGTATCATTGACTTGATCGCGCTCAATCATCACCTCAGGACAACTGACTTGGTCTTCAGACTCACACGAATCACTTTGTTGTATCTACAACCTTTGGAACCTTATCTTCAGCCCTTTGTTGATTCTTCAACACGGGAATCTGGACTCACCGGAACCTTCTGATATCGCCTTCAGGCGCTTACGAAATCCATCTTCAGATTAGACATCATTGTTGGAGCAGACATATTATGCTGCTGAGGACTTCAAGAATCAACTTGAACAAACAGATCCGTCGGGCATCTTCAAGAATCGTCCTGAACTAATAACCTTTCTGGAACAAACATTCTGTTGGGAATTCCAGGAATCTTCCTGGGCAACCCTTGCTGGAGGTGCTATCGAGTATCATACTAAGCAAACAACTCAGGAAGCTGTACTGAGGTCTTAAGAATCGTCTTAAGCAAATGGCCCTGCTGAGGAGTTTGAGAATCATCTCGAACCGAAGACTTCGCTGGGGATCTCGAAAATCATCTTGAGCGAGCGACTGCGGGGATCACATCGGGGTCTTTAGAATCATCTAAGAAAACAACCTTGCTGGGAAGAGCATCAAGAATCGTCCTGAGCAACCGGTCTTTCGGTAGTACACCTGTACAGTAAGGATGATAGTGACCTAGATCATGCTCATGATGCATATGCTTCGGCGCTATGCCCCACACGGTGGGAATGATATGTATTTACGCTAAATGCCATGCAATCATGCACAATGCTATTGCAACGTCAGATGCTATGCAGTCATGCACAATGCTAGGCAATCATGCACAATGCTATGCAATCATGCACAATGGTGCGATCCCGTCAGCAAAATAAATGCCGAAAGGGGGAATCCTCCTGTCAAGGAGAAAGGACCACTCAGGTAGAGGACTCATCCTGCTGAGGAGAACGTGAACACGCCAATATCAATTAGGCTCTGTCTGGGGAATCAATCTTCCGCGAACTGCTGCAGGGGAACAACTTCAGCTGACTGCTGCAGGGGATGAAGCTCTACGAGAACCTGGATTTGCTGATATCAATCGCGAGCATGAACTGCGCGGCCGTCATGGCTACTCTTCTGGGGATAACACTCCGTGGGGAACCAACTTCAGCGGCTCATCACTCCACTGGGGGAAAACCAATCATGATCTGATCAACTTCCAAGGATTCGGATCTCTTAGACATCTGCAAACTCGGCTGAGGAAGGAAAAATCATTCTGCTTCGCTGGAGAGAGTGCGACTCAGGGGGAAATACAGCATCGGCTGCCCCACGCGCTGCTGGGGAAAATTGATCATGATCTGATCAACTTCCAAGGATTCTGCTTTTCTGCGGACTCAGCCGGGGAGAGAAATCATTCTACTTCACTGGAGACTACGCCTCTGATGGGGAATTTCAATTTCGCCGGGGAAGAAAGGATCATCTGACTTCGGGGGAGAGTACAATTCTGCAAGGGAATACAACATCAGCTGTTCCAACACTCTACTGGGGAAGAAGGAATCATCGAACTTCAGGAGAGAGCTTGACTCGGGTGAGGAATCTCAATTTCGCTGGAGACTTCAGTCTGGCACCAACAGTTACTGCATACTTCGGTATACGACTAGCTTCCTACGAAACCTGCACTTGTGACCCGGTGCGGGGGACACACCTGCTTCGGCGACTTTACTGGGGAAAACACGAGCTTCAGCTTCCAAAACATTTCTATGAATTCTGCATTTGTGACCCGGTGCTGGGGAAAGATGAGCTACGGTACTCAATCATTCTTCGGCGCTTGACTCAGTCGATGAGGTGACATTCCTTCAGGATGCGTCTGCTTGGGGAAGAGAATCACCTCTACCTGGGGAAGACATACCAATGCTCACTATTCTGATTCTGATTCTGCGGAGGAGAGACTACTGAACTCTGCCGGAGAAGGAGGACTCGCTCCGCTTCGGGGATATCAATCCTGGTCTGCTGAGGGCAATCTTGACCCTAATCTGATGAGGGATAAACGCCATCTCAATCTGCCGCAGTCTCCAACTGTACGGGGGAGCAGCCTCGAACCGTATATCTCTGCGGAGAAATAATCCTGATTCAACAACGCCAACACAGGGAATACAGGCTACCAATCATGGAGTCAAGTAACAGGTTATGCTGTAGGATAGCAATCCAATGACTACCAGGCTTCTTCAGAAGGTTCGGGTTTTGACGGGGTAATGACACGATTCCCCGATACTCAATTCTTGCTAGGGTGAACAAACTCATTTGAACAACTTGCCCCAGTGCAATTCAACTTGCCCCAATCCGACCTTTGGGAATAATTCATTCTGAGCCGAAAACAACTGGCAACAAGACAATCTTCAGAGGGCTTGCCCCAGCATCTGCACAACGGGAGGATTCATCCTCAACTAATCAACTTTCAGCATGGTCGGCTTCAATATCTCTGAAGTAGTTTGCCCCTGGGCGAGCGATGAGCGACTCAACATGCTCTGATCGAACACTGGAGGGATCTGCCCTTAAATTGCAAGGATTCCGGATAACTGCCCCTGATTGGGTCTCAAGAAGATTCACTTCCGATCAACCGCTGCTTGCATAAACTGCCCCATAATCAACTGATGCTCTGGGACTTGTCCTCAGACAAACCGATTCCAAACTCACTGGAAGTCATTGCCCCAGATTCACAGGGTTTCAAAGCATACCATTCTGATCCAGACCTCTGGCGATTCAGTCCTGATTGACTATTCCTTGCTGAAGTTCCTTCGTATCAGCTACTAACCTGCAACTAAAATTGTTTATTCACGAATAGTAATTTTAATGCAGTGTTCATGCAAATTTCGAAAAACGTTGTACTGTCACTCATTTACGCGTCATGCTAGTGAGTGACGAATGAACTCAAGAGTTCAAACGTAGTGCTGATGCGATCAGTGAAAAATGCAATAAGGATATGATTAGCAAATCATGAAGGAGTCAGGTTACTCAACCTTATCGTAATGCGCTCTCAGAATAAACCCTGCCTCAATTAGGTCTTTTAAGGGTTGTATCGTGGTCGGGTTCACGGTTCGTGAAACAAGGGATATTCGGCTCAAATTATGATTTGTACCCACCCTTTCTACGTGATGTTCTCCGATCCTAAAGTCCAGTTAACTTAGCTCGAGCGCTCTCCTCTTCGAGAGGTATGTTGAACATCGGGAACAACTGGTTAAAGAACTCACAAGGTGTTTCGGAGTGACAGTTACTCCTTTCTCGTTTTCGGCGTCAGCGTCTACACGAATTCGTCCTTGTTCGAGGATTTTCCTTTTTTATAATCCTTTCTTTTTCATTCTTTTGATTCCCTAACTTTTGCCTGGACTGACTCCTTTTGAGTTCTTTTCGATTTTTTCTTTTGAAGTCCAGCGGGATGCCCTGATTTTTGCCTAAGTATTTGCTTTCTAGCTTTTTCCTTTTTTACTTAGCGGGCTTTCTTATTTCTCTTTTTTTTCTTGAACAAGTCGTGCGACACTGGTTGTCTTGATTGCTCCGAAAGGATTGTAACTGTCTCACTCCTGATTGGTGAGGTTTAACCATTGTGGTTGATGAGGTACGACCTCTGGAGAGGAATATGATGCGATTGGTCCTCGAAGGACAACACTCCTCTATAAGACTTGAACGCTCGATCAAGCTGACTGACAACTACCCTGCCCCGGGTTAAGATGCAAGGGTTTATCAATCCGAAAGAAACTCCTACTTCTCGGCTCGAAGTGGTTAACAAGGGATTCTCTTCCTTATCTCTCCGGTGTTTAGGGATTTGAAACAATGCCTTGTACGTCATCGGCAAAGTTTTATCTGAAAACAATACGATCATCGGTTATGAGTATTCAGTTTCATCATCCTCCCTCCGCTCATTGCTAGTCATAGTAAGAAATCGGAGTAAATAAAATGCAAGTGCCAGTGCAATGCAGCAAATGAGTGACAACGACATAACTAATTCAGAAGAAATGCATAGTCACTTTATTATCATTACCATTCGAAACATACAATGTTTAATAGCAAGTAGTAACTAACAGAAAAGAAACTACAAATGCAAAATGGTAAAAAGTCCGAGGACTGCCAATGTTGAGGACGTCTGCCCGTCTGGATCACTGGCTTCCGGAAATAACCCTCTGAATCTGCGAGCTCAAACAGCTGAGAGGTCGCCACGCACAACCAAGACTCCCTCTGGAAAGGAAATACACCCTTGGTCGATCAATTGCTGGACCTTCGCCTGAAAAGCCTTGCAATCTTCAGTTGAATGCCCCAGAGATCCACCATGGTAGCCACACTGAGCATGAGGATCGTACCCTGGAGTGTAAGGCTCTAGCACGGGCTTGAGAGCTTTCGGTTCCACCAAGGAATTCTGAACCAGCAGTGGAAGAATCTGGCTATACGGCACAGGCACTGGATGGGGAGAAGCATTCCTTTGTTCCACGTGGCTGCGAGGTCTCTTGTGATCCTGGGGCTGGTATTCTTTCCGCCCAGGAGCAATGGTCTCTCGTTTAGGCGCTTGCGCCCCTGAGCTTGATCCAGGTAGAAACTGCGAGCGAGGCGATTCAGTCACCAAAGGTTGAGGGACGTATTCAAAATCTTTCTCAGCTTCAGGCAAAGGAGTGGAATCATCCACCTCTCCTGCAGGGTAGGGGATAAACTTTCCCGATGCTCTCATGCCGCCCGGCACAAGCCTAATTGTCCTCGAGTCGATCAGGTCCTGAATCTTATTCCGGAGAGCCTTACATGTTTCAACATGGTGCCCCGGTGCTCCTGAGTGGAAATCACAATGCAAGCTTAGATCAACGTCTGATGACACGTCATCTGGTGGATTTAAGGTCCGAAGCTTGAGAACACGGTTCTGAACCAACAGCGGCAGCAGCTGGGCATAACTCACAGGTAGTGGGTCCAAAGCTCTATCAAGTAGCTTCTTCTTTTGACCATAACCTTCAGGATTATTCTGAGATGCTCGGCGCGGCTGATGACGAGACAGGCCTCGAGCTTCATGCTGTGTAGAGGGTCCATGAGGTCCACTTGGCTTCAGCACAGGTGGCACTGACGGTAACGGAGGAAGCACTCTGGTCTCTTCCTTGGGTGCTTGACCATTCTCCTTATTTAGCATGCTCCTCACCACTCCCATGAGAAAGCTCAACTGATTCTGCAGCTGCTGATTCTCCTCTCTGAGCACTTGCTGGTCCAGACGCACTGCCTGTATGTCATTCATGACCTGCCCCAGCTGGCTTTGGACTTTCCCCAGTTCAGCTTGTATCTGCTCCATTAGTCTGAGCTGCCAGATTCTGAGTCAAACCTGCAAACACAAGGGTTAGAAGACAAGCCCCGACTTCTGCCATGCAAGATGAATTATGGGTGTCTGCACGTTTAGGAGATCACCCCTAATTCTGGTGTCAACGTGGCAACATAGTGTCAATGCAATGATAAGACTGGATCCATTCATGGAAGAAAATATCTCATATTGCTCGGGACACCAGGATCAGGGTACAAAACGCGCCTGCAGCACAGACACATGCTAATGGAATGCAAACATGAATATGCAAGCTAATGCAAAATGCAGTCATGCAATAATATCCAGGTGGCTGCTGTGGAGATTCGATGTCAACAGTCGCTGATGAGAAGGAAACCCCGGTGTAAACCACTGATCTGATATGCTGTGAATAACCATATGATAGGATCGAGATCAAACTTCTACTCTGTCAAGAACGAAGGCCTGATAATAAAGACCCCGGATGCTAGATCAAGGAATATCTGTTGATGAAGCCTTCAGACCCTAAGTCACGAATCTGCCCTTTCAAGAACAAATACACAGCTGCTGATGAGATCTTCAAACCCCACTCAAAATCTGCCCTATCAAGAACAAAATAACAACTGCTGACGAGATCCTCAGACCCCACTCAAAAATCTGCTCCACCCAGAACAAACCTCTGATAACAATACTCTGATCAAAGCCTGCTCTATCAAGAACAGACAAACACCCGATGATAATATCCTCTGATCAAACCCTTGCTCTATCAAGAACATATCTGCGACTGAGAACCCAACATAACCGATTCACTGTCAAGAAAACCAGGTAGTCTGAAGGTATAAGTTTCCTGCAATATCCCGACCCCACTCACAGGTATGGACCTAATCCACGGACAAAGGTACGGCATCCTATGCGGTCGTCAGCGTCACAGACATTCATGAGTGACAATACGATTCCCAGAAGGAGTGGCATCGTCAAGTCATGAAGAGGCCTCTCTTAGCTGACTTCCAAATGATCGGTCCCCAGAGTCGACAATCCTTACGTCTGGACTCCCCTCAGATCCTCAGGACCGGAAAGGAGCACCTCTGCAAGAATCTCGTCTGAGCGCAGATTTTCGTAGGGAACTGTGCCTGCTCAACAGACAGGTTCGTCTACTACTTCTCCACAACTATATCTAGGTGTGTACTCAAGCCCAGGTCCGGCTTTTCACTCACAGTAACATCCCTCTCCCACAGCAGCACAGATAATCATATCAACTGGAAATAAAATGCGGGAAGTAAAAATGCGGGAAGTAAAAATGCGGGAAGTAAAAATGCGATAAATAAACGCAACCCAACAAGCAAACACACAAACGATAAGATTGACTCGCGCAGGGGATGGGAAACGGTCCCAGCATAAGGGATGGGAAAAGTCCCTAGATGCTGCATCTCCCCAGCAGAGTCGCCAGCTGTCGCTTGCGCGAAAATAAGGTGCCGGCAAAACAGAAGAGTCGCCACCTTTCGTTATTTATCCCTCAGAGCGGGAAAGGAAACGATCGGAAAAAACCTGACGAATAAGGGTAAGACAAGGTCGTCGCAACCATTGCCTGGGTTCGGGAGTCGGTTACGCAAGGGGAAGGTATTAGCACCCCTCACGTCCGTCGTACTCGACGGGATCCTCGCTTGTTTGTTTACTTGGACGGGTTGGTTATAATCTATCTACCTATCAAGGCTGGCTGAAAAAGAAAAGAAAATGACTCGGCAAAGCGTCGCGCTTTATGCCTACGTATTCCCGTCTGGAACGAGAAATCAGAGTCAACGTAGTTCGGCTAACTACGGGTGAAGGTGGGGAAGGTTGCTCGCTAGGACGTCGCATCCTATGCCTACGTACTTTCATCTGGTATGAAAGATCAGAGCAAACGTAGTTCGGGAAATTACGGGAAAAATGGCTCAACTAGGAGGGAGACTATCAAGTCCTACTGTTATCATGCTATGGATTCATCCTATGGTTGAGGTTTGAACAGGGAACTCCTAGATGTTGTCATGCATAGGTTTCAACCTAAAAGTCTATCATCAAATCCTCCTCAGAGGAAATGAGAGTCCTAAGGGATCATATCAATGATACACAGAATACAGACAAAAACATCAGCTTTAACAGTAAAATGCATGCAATGCAAGTGAGGGAGGAAATGTGTGTGGGGCTTCAGCCTCCACAAGCTCATCTCAACCTCAAGCCAGTCATGAAATAACAGCAATCATACTGAAAATAATCAACATGCTATCAAGCAATAACAGTAAACTGCAATCACACAGATAAAGGAAATGAAGTACCATCAGGCAAACAAAACACACTTGAGAAAGAATCACCTATTCTCTAACCCTAACCCTAATCACAGGATCCTAATCAAATCTAAGCAAAGCTCTCAAGCAGAACCCTAAACAGGAGAAATCAATCCCAGTCTTCAAGCTTCAGAACAAGCTTACCAAAGAAAGGGAGCTAAGTAAGCAGACCCATAGTGTCTTCCTCAGGAAAGCACTAGGAGGTGTATACTCAGGAGTCATACCCTATGTGGCTCAACCACTGTGATCAGTTTACATTTCTCCTCAGGAGAAACTAAACTCACAAGCAGGCTCCAACATCACTGGATATTTAGGAAATCCTATTTGAACTAGTAGAGCTAAGTGAATAGACCCATAGGACCTTCCTCAGGAAAGTACTAGGAGGCTTCCACTCAGGAATTGTATCCCATGTGGCTCAACAACATGTGATCAGTTTACATTCCTCCTCAGGAGAAATTAAACTCACAAGTTGGCTCCAACATCATTGGATACTTGAGAAATCCTAGACAAACTAGTGGAACTAAGTGAAT
The DNA here is from genome assembly GCA_963859935.3 of Lathyrus sativus. Lineage (NCBI taxonomy): Eukaryota > Viridiplantae > Streptophyta > Magnoliopsida > Fabales > Fabaceae > Lathyrus > Lathyrus sativus. The sequence continues at coordinate 608,196,395 of OZ012741.1, forward strand.
AGACCCATAGGACCTTCCTCAGGAAAATACTAGGAGGTTTCCACTTAGGAATTGTATCCCATGTGGCTCAACAACATGTGATCAGTTTACATTCCTCCTCAGGAGAAATTAAACTCACAAGTTGGCTCCAACATCATTGGATACTTAAGAAAGAGGTGAGAAGGAAGGATGAAAGTCATTCATAGTGCCTTCCTCAGGAAAGTACCATGAACTTCCTTCAAACTTCAGGCTCTCAAACCTCACAGACTGGGAACAAGACAAGCTCTGGATCTCTGAGTCTTGATCTACAATCTCCTCCTCATGATGCTCTCCATCAATATCCTCAAGGCAACACAAGCCCTTCAGCAAATTCCTCAGAAAGATCCCCACAGATGACCAGATAACCCACTGAACAGGCCAAATCACCAGGCAACTTCAGAAAATACCTAAAAATGCTAAACTAATGGGGAAGAATCTAACAAATATTCACAAGAGTCAACAACACCTACTCATAACATCTACAAAGGTTTCTACCTAAAAATCAAGATAAAACTCAATCAAAGAAAGGGATTCATCACCTATGCACAATTAAAACCCTAATCAGGACACCCTAAGTCTACCCTAATTAAAACAATCAAGATTAATTCTAAAAAATCTAGAAAAAATCCCATAGGGAACTATGACTCATCAACTAATTGCACAAAAAAGAATGGATTAAAAACCCTAAGGCAAGGTTCTAAAATAAATCCTACAAAATCACATACCAAATTAAACATACTAAAAAGCTATTCAATTGGAAAATCTATTAAAAATATTAAACCTAAAAATAAAATCTCAATTTTATTTTTATAATTTTCTATACATTTTAATCTACTCATAGAAAAAAGAAGGATTAAAAAATCATTTTTTATCTATTTTTAATGCATTTTACAAAACAGAGAAAAACATTAAAAGAAATAAAAGAAATTAAATGAATTAAAGGGGTGGGGGGTCAGAATAGCAAGCGTGCCAGTTCAAACCAATTGGGCCAAATAAAAGGGGGGGTGCGAAGAGGAATTGAGCCCAGAACGGTCCTTTAATGAAACGACCGTGTTTCATATATTTTGAAATCTCCCTCTCCTTTCTCAGACATAACCACAGCCGTTGGATACGAATAATTGGTCAAGATCTGGAGAAGATCCAAAGGCCACGAACCCTTCTTCTTCCTTGGACCAAACCCTAACCTGCAAATCCCTCCTCCATGGCCGAAACTTCTAGCTCCTCTAACTTCCTCCACACGCCATGGTTGGACTCGATTTAAAAATGAAAAATGACCTACTCAATGCCTAGATTACAATGGTACGACCAGTTTTCACTAATTCTTCTTGAATAATCCAAACAGAATGCTTACACATCTTGGTACCACCATGCTCGACTGATACCAAACTTCATCAAACCTCAGTTTAATGGCTTACAGATACTCTACAAGCTATCCTGGTCATTATACACTAATTCTTGATGATTGAAATGCCCTAAACTAATAGTTCTTGAAAATTAAAGTTTTATGCACCTGCCATGGAACCTCATGGAATGAGCTATAACTTCTAGGGTTAAGTCATCTACCCTAACACAATCATTCTATACCTATAAAACCAACTAAAACTCAATAATTAAGATGGAAAAAAGTGAAGAAAGAACCTGTCAAGAAGTTAATGGTGAGATGATGTTGAGCACGATTCAAGCCTTGGAATTCACTCACAATGGTCCTTCAATGGAGATATGCCTCCTGTTTGCACTTGTATGGAAGGAGGTGGCTTGTGGTGGAAGAAAACTTGGATTGCTTCAACTTGAAGAAATGGCTTCAATGGCTATCTCTCCTTCTCTCTCCTCTGACTTGGCTCAAGTTTCACCAACCCTAGACTCTCCACAATGCATTCTTTATATATTGATTGATTGGATGCTTCTAGATTCATCTAGAAGGGTGTGGAAGTTTCTTGAAAATTCCATGATATTCCATAATGGTTATCTCATCTCATATGCCATGCCTTGTTATTTTGTCTCAAAATGTCCTTACATGAGTGATTGAGAAGGGATGAGTGAAAAACAAGTGCATTCTTGGCTTGTGTAGGGTTTTCTAACATTGCCTTCTTTCTTAAGTAACAAATTTCCAAAGGAACCTCATTTTTTAAGCCTCAAATGAAAATTCTACTTAAACCAATCTTCTCAAAATGGTTTTTCCAATCAAAATGATATATTGGATGACCTATTTTGGATTTGTGGATCTTCCAAAACACTTTTCAATTTCAACTTTTCAAAGTTATAAGTCATTTTTAGTTCATTTTTGACCAATCATGGAATCTTGTGCTATGAGCTTTTTCAACAATTTGTGACCTTCTTTCTAGACTTAAAATCACATTTTGAACAACTTTCATGTTTTGAGTTTTTCCATTTGAGGCTTGGAAATAGGAGTTTTAGGCATTGGCTAAAATGACCTATAACTGACAAATGACCAAAATACCCCTGCCTTGTTCAAACCATAAGTTGAGTTCCACAAATCCAATCAAGGACTTCTACCACTCAAATTAAAGCTAAGAACATCCTCTTCAACATTCATGTTGACCAAGAAATCATAGGAATCAACCTACTAGGGCAAAAGTTGTCTGGAGGTTGGGTGACTTTCAAGGACCCAGATTCACACACCTCTGCTGACCTGTAATTTGTCAAAACCATAACTTGAGCTCTGTAACTCCTATCAAGGACTTCCACCACTCAAATTAAAGCTTAGAACAAGCTCTACAACATTCATTTTGTGGGGAAGATGAGATATCAACCACATCTTGGGCTAAAACTGCCTGGAAAATAGGGATCAAATTAGGGTTTTTCCACTGACAACCCTCAGAAACCCTAACTCAAAACTTCTCAAACTCCTCAATCATGATGAATTGATCTAGGAATCATCTCTATAACATCTCTATACATCATTCCATGATCTCATGGACCTTGGATTAGGTCTCAACCCTCTCCAAATCTTCAGTTATCCTAGGGTTGACCCAGTCAAAACCCTAATTCTACCATTCATGGTTGAATCTTCTGAATTCTTGCACAATGACTTCTCTGGGCTTCATGAAGGCTATCAAGGCATCTCATAAGCTTTCTCAAAACATCAAGTTCATTCTCAAAGTCTCAGAATCATCTGAAGGGCACTCACAGCTCTCAAACTGTGAAGCACACAACCCTGGTTTCAACCCATTCCTCTGAGGATCTCTTGAACTTTCTGATGAAGGCATCAACTTTCAAATACTCAATGAATGAATAAATGTTGGTCAAATTTTGGGGTGCAACAGTCTGGACCATCTAGACCTCAGCTTTCCAGGAAACAAATTTAACCTGGAATTAAATTAAAGGACCAATTGTCCTTCCCAAAACTCTTTCCTTTGGATCCTTCGATCATGTTATTTTTCTGTTTGATCTTTATATATTTTGGCATTCTTTTAAGCTTGATTCCAAAATTATTCTAACTCATGGAGTTGAAGGATTCAATAATCTCCTGCTTTAGAAATATCTAAATTATGGAATTTCGATGCCCACAAAGCCTGGTGTTCAAGCTCGAGGGGCAAGTGACACGCCTTTCCATAAACCAGTTGATAGGGAGACATACCTATAGGTGTTTTGAGCATCGTCATGTACGCCCATGACACATCATCCAACTTAGTTACCCAAGGATCTGCATAGTATAAGTCTTGAAGAACTAAGTAGTTCTTTAAGAATTCATGAGATAGAGCTGGAGAAAGATGAACCTCAGAAGAAGAATAAATATTTTGCTCTTAAGTCTAAATCTGAAAAAGAAGAGGCTTATCAAGCTAAGGAAGAATCAGAAGGTTCTAATGAAGACTCGGAAGATAAGTTATCACTTATCTCCAGAAGGATAAAAAAAATATGGAAACATAAGCAAGGGAAGTTCAGAGGATCAAGAAGAAACAAAAGTCGTGTTGACTCATCATCTAGACAAAAGAAGTAGAGCTCTGGAAAAGAAGTCATATGCTATGAGTGTAATGAGTCATGTCATTACAAGAATGTTTGTCCAAAGCTTAAAGACAAGAAGCCAAAGAAGAACTTCACAAAGTTAAGAAGGGACTAATGGCAACTTTGGACGACTCTGATTCTGAAGAAGAAGAATATGATGAAGAACGGAAAAATGTTGCGCTGGTGGCAATAACAATTAACACTGAAGTCTCTGGAGAACTAGAAGACAAAATGTTATCAGAATCAGAATCAAACTCAGAGACACTATCTAAACTCTTTCGTTGTGAATTAGAGTATTGTTTTTCATAAATGATGGAAAGATATCAAACTCTTCAAAGTAAATACAAGGATCTTAAAAAATCTCATGTAATTACTTCTGAAATCAGAGATAAGCTTGAATAGAATAGTTCTTCTTTGAATGGAAATGTTTTTTCTTTAAAAAATAATAAATGTGTCTTAAAGAGTAAAGTTTCTAAACTAGAAGAAGAATTAGTCTCAATAAGTATGACAAAGCATTCCAGCACTTTCTGACTAAAAGCATATATAGAAGTAAGATTGCTTCCATGATCAATGGAGTTAGCAGAAATGGTAAGAAAGGTTTGGGGTGTACAAAATAATTTGAATATGATGAAAGTCAACCTGTAAAACCAAAACCTCTTTATGATCATTTCGTGCCTTCTGGCACTGAGCTTGATTGTTCTGAGCTTGTGAAAGCACCTTCACTGACACATAAATCTATTTCTAAACCTTAGTATCATAAGCCTAAGGTTATTAAATACTCTGGAAAAACTAACAAAAGAGGACCCAGAAAGTAGGTACCTAAGGATAAGATAATCTATGTTGCAGATATCCTTAACAACTCAGTTGAAACACCAATCATGGTACCGGGATAGTGGTTGCTCGTGACACATGACAGGAAGAAGGCATATGTTCCAAAGTCTAGAACTTAAGCCTGAAGGCTTCATTGATTTCGGAGGAAACAAGAAGGGTAAAATCATTGGCTCTGGAACTGTTGGTAATGGTAAACTTCCTTCTATTACTAATGTTCTTTTGGTCGATGGTTTGATGCATAACTTATTGTCTATTAGCCAACTTAGTGACAATGGTTATGATATCATTTTGAATCAAAAGTCATGTAAGGCTGTTAGCTAGAAGAATGGCTCAATCCTTTTTAATGGAAAGAGGAAAAACAACATTTACAAGATTAGACTTTCTGATCTTAAGGAACAGAATGTCAAATGCGTAATGTCTGTTAATAAGAAGCAATGGGTATGAAATAGAAGTTTGGGCCATGTTAGCATGAGAAAGATTTCTTAGCTAAACAAGCTTGAATTAGTTAGGGGCTTACCAAATCTGAAGTTTTCTTCAGATGCTCTTTGTGAAGCATGTCAGAAAGGAAAGTTCTCCAAAACTTCCTTCAAAATGAAAAATGTTGTTTCTACTTTTAGACCATTAGAACATCTACATATTGATTTGTTTGGACAAGTGAAAACTGCCTCAATCAGTGGAAAGAAGTATGGATTAGTTAATGTTGATGAATATAGTCGTTGGACATGGGTAAAATTCTTGAAACACAAGGATGAGTCACATTCTGTGTTTTCTACCTTTTGGTCACAAGTGCAAACTGAAAAGGATTGCAAAATTGTTAGAGTCAGAAGTGGTCATGGTGGGAAATTTGAGAACAGATACTTTGAGAATCTTTTTGATTCCCATGGAATTTCCCATGATTTCTCCTGTCCCAGAACTCCACAACAGAATGGAGTAGTGAAAAGGAAGAATAGGACTTTGCAAGAAATGGCTCGTACCATGATCTAGGAGACTGACATGGCTAAGCATTTCTGGGCAGAGCCAATAAATACATCATGTTATATTCAGAACAGGATTTCTATCAGACCTATTATGGGTAAGACTCCTTATGAATTGTGGAAGAATAGAAAACCCAACATTTCATATTTCCATCCTTTTGGTTGTATATGTTTTATGTTGAACACTAAAGAGAATCTTGGCAAGTTTGACTCCAAAGCTCAAAAGTGTTTATTGTTAGGATACTCTGAACGCTCCAAAGGCTACAAAATTTATAACACAAAAATAAGAATTGTTGAAGAATCCATTCATGTTAGATTCGATGATAAGCTTTACCCTAAAAAGTCAAAGCTAGTTGAAAAGTTCGTAGATTTGAAGATTACCTTATCATAATCTAAGGATGAAGATTCTAATGAAGGAGATAAAGATGCAGAAATTACAGAATCAGATACAATCTCGCCAAAAACAGTAAATAGTCCAACTCATAAGAAGAAAAACAAACTAAGGACTTCTCATTCTGAAGAATTGATTATGGGAGACAAAGCTGATCTAGTCAGAACTCGTTCATTATTCAAATCTACTAAAGAAACTCTTCTGGCTTTAGTGTCACTGATAGGGCCAACAACAATTGATGAAGCTCTTCAAGAGAATGAATGGATTTTGGCCATGCAAGAAGAACTAAATCAATTCACCAAGAACGATGTTTGGGATCTTATTCAAAAACCTAAAAGTGTCTACGTCATTGGAACAAAATGGGTATTTAGAAACAAGTTTGATGAGGAAGGTGAGATTGTGAGAAACAAAGCACGACTGGTAGCACAAGGTTACAGCCAGCAAGAAGGGATAAACTACACTGAAACCTTTGTACCAGTTGCCAAGTTAGAATCTATTCGCTTATTAGTTTCTTTTGTTGTTAATCATAACATCATTATTTATCAGATGGATGTAAAAGGTGCATTTTTAAATGGGTACATATTAGAAAAAGTGTATGTGCACCAAACTCTTGCTTTCGAAAGTTTTGAAAACCCATATTTTGTTTTCAAACTTAAAAAACTGTTATATGGTCTAAAACAGGCTCCCAGAGCTTGGTATGAAAGGCTAAGTAACTTTGTTTTGGAAAATGACTTTACCAGAGGAAAAGTGGATACAACACTCTTTTGCAAACCCTTTAAAAATGATATTCTGGTTTTGCAAATTTACGTTGATGATATTATATTTGGTTTTGCTAATACTTCCTTGTGCAAGGGATTTTCTAAGTTAATGCAGACAAAATTTGAAATGAGTCTAATAGAAGAACTCAGATTCTTTCTGGGAATTCAAATTGATCAATGTCCAGAAGGAACGTACATTCATCAAAGCAAGTATGCAAGATAACTTCTTAAAAAGTTTAATATGTCAAATAGTAAACCTACAAAGACTCCTATGCATCCTACATGCATTCTGGAGAAAGAAGAAGTAAGTAAAAAGTTTGTCAGAAGCTCTATTGTGGTATGATAGGTTGTCTTCTGTATCTAACTGTTTCTCGTCCAAATATTCTATTTAGTGTATGTCTCTGTGCTCGTTTCCAATCAGATCCAAGGGAAAATCACTTAATAGCTATTAAGAGAATCCTAAGGTATCTAAAATGAACAACTAACCTTGGGTTGATGTATACGAAAACATCAGAGTACAAGCTTTTTGCTTATTGTGATGCAGATTATGCTAGAGACATATTAGAAAGGAAAAGTACTTCTGGAAACTGTCATTTTCTGGGTGGCAACCTCGTCTCCTGGGCTAGTAAAAGACAATCAACCATTGCACTATCTACTGCAGAAGCAGAATATATCTCAGCATCGCAGTGCAACACTCTCTGGATGAAAAATCAACTAGAAGATTTTTAGATACATGAGATTAACATTCCTATCTTCCGTGATAATACTTATGATATGTGCTTATCCAAAAATCCTATCTTGCATTCTAGGGCTAAACATATTGAAATAAAACATCACTTTTTACGTGACTATGTTTAGAAGGGTGTTTTTCAATTAAAATTTGTTGATACAGATCACCAGTAGGCTGATATTTTCATAAAACCCCTTGTTGAGGATAGATTTGTATTCATTCTGGAAAATCTATTTATAAAACCTTGTCCAAAATGAGTAGATGAAATTTTTGATGTGTCAAGTCACTAGAACTTTTAAGATTAGATTCTGACAATTAAGTAAATTATTTCTCTTTTATTTAATATTCTTCTAATTGACGACACTTCTACATGTTAGAAGATGTCTTAGTCAGAAACTTGTCTAGTCAGATACCTCTTGGTATTCTTGACTTTGGGAACATCAAACATGTTCTTTCGAACAGAAGGCTATGATTTTATTGTGACACTTGTCCAAAATCTTATCATATCTTACTGTTGAAGAGACACCTTGAGCGGTGTGATTTCGTGAGACTAGGTTTCAAGTAATTATTTCCTATTACTCCCACCTTTTCATAATCTTTTTTTTTTAATTTATAAATACTCACATTCTCACTATCACACACTACGCTACTCTTTCACTTCCCACACTTTATCTTAGAAACCCTAAAACTCTTTGTGCTCTGAGAAATTCCATCATCTTCTTCAATGGACACTCCACTCCCTGTCGAGCTGAAAAAACCCTTGAACTTGGGGACATATGACGGAAAAACAGATCTTAACGAGCACATTAAGAATATTGATGCTCTTCTAGATTATCGCGATGTCAAGGGCGCCATCAAGTGCAGATTGTTCCCCACTACACTAAGGAAATGTGGCATGACATGGTACAAAAGCCTCACTGAAGAGTTTATCACCTCCTGGAAGGACCTAGAAAGACAATTCTCGAGGCGATCATGCAAGGGAAGGATGAATTCTTCCGAGCATACATCGAGATGTTCAACCGTGAAGCTGTCCAGGTCTCCACGACCAACGACATGAAGAAATACCTGCTCAAGCAAGGACTGCGCCCCCGTAGTGACTTCACTAAAGCGGTTGGCATCGAGACGCCCGCATCATTAGACACCCCCCCTCAAGGCCCAGGCCTACATCCAATACAAGGATAAAGAGGTTGCTAATGATGCTCGAGACTCGAGGTACTAGGAGAATATGAGGGTTTCTAGGCGTGACGACCTAGCTCCTTGTCGTGGAGGAGAAAAATGGGAGAATAAGGTTTATTACCTCAAAAACCTACATGAGAAAGAACTTGCTCGACCATGGAACGCCGAAAATTGAAACAATACTAGTTAGACCTAACAGTCAGTACACGTCAATCGACGACGATGGGGTACGTCTCGACCACAGAGGCGTGCTCGAGTACAAGCACATCGTCCAAGCTTAAACAACAAGAAACTCGAACGAAGGCAAGTTTCCACTCTTTTGACGAATAAATCCTTTGCCCGACGGGGAAAACTCAACCAAGCTTTATCATCGTTGTACTAGAAAGGAAGAAGACCCAGCTCATGATGGAAGGTTCACGCCATGGTGTTGAGACCTCGACCGAGACCTTAACTCCGCTATCAAACAAAAGACAACTCCGACCACTTGATGAGTTATCTACACTGTTGAGCACCAACACCATCGAGCAAGATTCCCATAGACATAGTAAAAATAACTTGTAAGCAAAAGCAAACATATACATGAGTATAACCTCGGAGTAACAAATTGAAGCGAGTTTACGTCGTCGAGCACAAGTAAAAACTTGAAGCGAGTTTACATCGTCGCGCATCAGTAACAACTTGAAGCGAGTTTACACCGTCGAGCACAAGAAAAAACTTCCAGATTCCCTCACGAGCATGTCCTCGTGGGAAACTTGAAGCAAACTTGTGAGCGTAGCCATGTCCTCGGGTATTCAAACCCACGAGCAAGAGGCGCCCGTAGCGAATACCGTCTACGACAACGTGAGCTCGTGACTACATGCTCAAATGCAAGTTGACTTCGCATGGAGCCCTTTCCACCTCAAAGCACGACTTGACTCTAAGTCATTACTCCTTTTTCTTGGACAATGACTTGGGAGGCTCCTACTTTGGACTAGGCTTATGGCTGGCCCACTGTCGGGCACGACCCAATCCAATGTTGTGTTGAGGACGGCCCAAATACTGGCCCGTTGTCAGGAAAGGCCCAGAAACGCCTCAGTCTCGGGGATGACCCCAAAAAATTTGCCTAATTTGTTGGGGCCAGTGGAGAACACATGCTCTTCACCTAAGAACACATCACCAACTGCACCCGTGCACTTCGTGGAGCCATTTTTCCCTTCAACGGGCAAGTCCACCAACCATCCGAAGGACACGGGGCAATTGGCCCAGGATGATGAGCATGTGCTGCTCATCCCCTCTGTCATGTGGGAATCCGGACAGTCACCCGTTACAGGCCTGGACTTTCAGCCCATAACGGGGTCCGTTGGCTCAGCGTTGGAGGCTCTCTATAAATACCCTCTTCAGATAGAGGGTAAGGTATTTTGAACTCAATCTTCACTTTTTTACTTACTTGCTCTCACTTTTCCTGAACTTACTTAGACGTCGGAGTGTCTGCAAGTACCCCCTTCTCCATCCACTTTTGCAGACCGTAGCTCCTCCACGACTTGTTGTTGGCCATTGAACATCCTTCTGATCCCAATAAGATCATAATGAAACACATGTTAAACATTATTTTCGTCGACATTATTGATTCATGAGATCAGGTACATATTATATATGTAATGAATTGTTTACAATAACATATTATTGTTTAAGTTGGAAATGAGTGTGATATTCACAATTTTGTACTTTTTATGTAGACGTTTATAATGATGTTATATTATTTCCCTACGACGACTTTGTAGACAGTCATAAACTTTGGGCGTATATCTTCAATGTTCCTAAGGGTCCTCAAACATGAGTTTAATTTGTAATATATATATATATATGTGTGTGTGTGTTTGATATACATTTGAGTTTGATGATGTAAATAATATTTTTTTGAATTTGATGAAGTAAATATTTTTTTTGGCTTTTGATGTAAATTCTATTTAGCTTTTGTAATATATGTATAAAATCAAGTTCGGAATACAGTTACAAAAATATAATGGGTTGGTAATGCATTAATATATAAAAAATGAAAAATTAATAAATATTTCACAACGGTTTATACAAAGGACCATGGTGATACACAACACGTTTAATATAATTTTTCATGCAACTGTTGAGATTTGAACCTATGACCTTGAGGCTATGTAACAACGGTTGCAACTAACAACTGTGGTTATAAGTATAGCGTTACTTAGTATATCACAACAGTCACGCGCCCGTAGTGGTATATAGCAAACTTACAATCACTCGTTACTTCACAATGGTGGATCACGCGTGATGGTATCCCTTTTCTAACCGTTGTTGTATATGTTTTCCGTAATAGTGTTTGGTTACATTTTATTGCCAAAACACTCAAATCACTCTCAAATCAACGACACTGAAATGCAACTTATTTATGCTATCATGAACAAACTGAAGGTCAACTGGTCCTATGTTATCATGTACCACATGCATCACCAAAGAAGACTTAGTGGTGATCTTCCTTATGTGATATTGATAACCAAGATTTTAGAGTATTATGACATTGATTTAATAGAAGGGCCAAAGAAGAAAATGAATTCAAAGGAGTGTGAGATAACCGTTGGGAAGCCAACAAAAAATAGGGATTTACAAGGACAAGGATGTCATCTATAAACATAGAGACAATTCTCCTTTCGCTTCTTCTGATGCTCATATTCCTGAGGGCGGCTACACCAATAAAGTGATCTACACCAAAATATGCTATATTGAAACCCTTGTCATAAACAGTTTTTGAGACCTCCGTGATCAGTGTATATTAATGCACAATCCTCTATGTTTGTACTTATGCATTTCCATAGTTTATTTTGCTTAATTTCTTATTTTGTTGTGTTTTCTTAATCTAGTTTATTTCTACCTTTATTTAATTTTCGTATTTTATTTTCAGCAATTGCAACCTTCACGGGAAAATTCATAAGTAATTCTATAAAAATCGGATCGAGGCATTCTAATATGAGTTGGAAAGCTGAGAGAAAGAGCAACAACTTTCATGTTGAAGCCAGAAGCTGATTCTGGGCTGTAGCATAGTTGAATAATTCGTTGAAGTTACAATATTAGAAATTTATTTTAGTTTTGGGTCATGTTTTGGGCCTGGGTTATGTTTTCGATCCAGTTGGGTTATGAACCGGATCCCTTGTTTTTCTTTTTACGAGCAGCCGTATAATATTGTGGATGGACCTCGTTTTACTGTTCATCATCACTATTCACGAGAAAAATTGTACACTTGTAAAACTCATGGAGAACTAATACCTTCTGGACGGGTTCACTGTACTCAGGTTTCAAACTTTGAGATTGTTATGATATTTACAATTTAAATTTGATTCCTTTCAATTATATCGTGTGATTGTTGTTTACTTAATTCGATTATCATACATTATGTTTGATGATCTATGTTCCTAATTTTAATCGTAGATTAACTTAGCTTAATTGTTAATTTGCGCTATCTTTTACCGTATGCTTCATCTGGCGATAGGAACATGTTTCTCACGATATCAATCACGCTTGTTGACTGATATTATCATCAAATAGGATAGAAGATCCGCTTGGGAAATTGTAATTTTATCAGTCGATGATTAGTAAGAATCGAGGCAGTGGATCCGTTACTATAATCACTTATTTCAGTAATCAATTATTTTAAGTTCTTTTTCTTAATCAGAAAACTAACCCCCACCCCCAATTTGTAAAACCGGTAGATTAATTCAAATAAGAATCCTTGTGAGAACGATATTTCGAGTTACTTTTGCTGTACTGCATTTTTACAAAAACACTCGTTTTGATCCGCGCGCGACAGCGGATGAAATTGGCACCGTTGTCGGGGATTCTTGTTTCTATTAATCGTTTTTAGAGTCATAGGGTTAGTGTCCCCGGGTCTAGACCTTAGTTTTCTTGCGGTTTCGTCCAATTCGCGTTTTAGAGTCCAAATAGTAAAAAAAATCGTTTTTTTTGGGAAATTGCGTCCGAATTGAAATCTGTTCTGGGCATTTTGAAGGGAAAAATTCGCTGGTCATTTGTCCCCTACTATAGAGTAGTTACGGGAGAATTGTTTCAAATTCCCAAATTCATCATTTTTCTATTTTTAATGAGTTTTTTTTACTGTTTTTATAGAGTCGAAAAAAATCGAAAAAATTCTCATAATTGTTATTTTGCTTAATTAGCTTAATTCTGGTGTTATTTATTTTTCTGAAATTTAATTAATCGTTTTCCATCATTGTGTTTGTTTTTTACTATTTAGGGACATTGTTGGTATTTTGAACATTGTTGTTCCTTTAGTCCTGGCTATTAGGTCTTGTTGTTATGAACTTGTTGCTTTTGATCCTGAAGTAAAGAGAACCTTGCACACACGACGTAGAACATTCCAGGCTACCACTAGCTCACCACCCACAATTGAGTCTGAGTCTGAGTTTAACTATCTGCATAACTTGTTTGCTTCGGATACTGAACTTGATTTTGAAATGGCTGATAATAGAACCTTAAGGCAATTAGCTGCTCCTGATGTGAATTATAACGGCTTGTGTATTGAGTATGATGTTGATGCTATTCCTTTTGAATTAAAATTGGGTTTAATACACTTGTTGCCCAAGTTTAGTGGTCTTGCAGGTGAAGATCCTCACAAACATTTGAAAGAATTTCAAGTGGTGTGTTCTACGCTATTGAAGCCTGAAGGGATCATTGAAGATCACATCAATCTTTGAGCTTTTCCTTTTTCATTGTAGGGTGCACCAAAGGATTGGATATATTCCCTCGAGCCAAATTCAATTGCAAGCTGGAATGCTCTGAAAAAGTGTTCCTAGAGAGATACTTCTTTGCCTCCAGAGCTGCCTCGATAAGAAAGGACATTTGTGGTATTAGACAAGGTAATGAGTCGCTGACCGAGTATCGAGAGAGGTTCAAGAAGTTGGTATCTAGCTGCCTTCAACACCAGATCATAGAGCAACTACTCATCCAACACTTTTATGAGGGGTTGTTACCGATAGACAGGAACGTTCTTGATGCTGCTAGTGGTGGAGCACTAGTCAATAAAACTCCAGCTGCTGCCAAGGCTCTGATCGAGAACATGTCGCTTAACTCCCAACAGTTCACAACGAGAGAAAATTCGGTTCCAATGAAAGGTGTGAACGAGATTCACGTCTCTTCTCATGTTGGTCATTCCGATAAAGCCTTCGAAAATAAAATGAGTGAGCTGAAGGACTTAGTGCAACAGTTGATAGTTGTAGGTAAGACTCAAGCAGCCCATCAAACCCAAACAGCAAGATTATGTGGTATTTGTACTTCTCCTGATCATCCTACTGATACGTGTCCTATTTTTCAAGATGAAATTCCTACTGAAGCACCTCAAGCATATGTTGCAACCCTGTACCATCAAGGTAACAACCAAAACAGGTACAACAACACTCCTGACTTGTCCATCAACAAATACCATCCTAGTTGGAGGAACCATCCCAACCTTCGATATGGCAACCCACAAACCAGCCAACAATATAACCCACCTCAAGCGGTTGCCCCTACACCTTCCGGACCTTCTTTAGAGGAACTTATTAAACAAATGGCCGTCAACAACCTTCAGTTCCAACAAAGGACCGATGCTAGCATCCAGACCTTGAACACACAGATGAGACAACTTGCTACTCAAATAAATACCATGCAATCTCAAGGGTCGAACCAACTTCCAGCCCAAACAGTTGTCAATCCAAATGGTCCTAATGCTAATGTGACTGTAATTTCTTTGAGATCCGGAAAAGTTACAGAACCAGCCCCTGAAAAAAATAAAAAAAAATCATCGAGGTAACTTCTAAACTTTCTCCTTCTGAACCTCCTCCAACTGAACTTTCTTCCCCTTCTTCTGTTGTGGTCGAAACTGGAAAAAAAAATAAAGAAAAAGAGTATGTACCAGTCCCCTTCCCACATAGAGTTCTGAAAAATAAAAGAATTGAGGAGGGAGACAAAGAAAGAGAGATATTAGATGTTTTCCGAAAAAATTGCGGTAAACATTCCGTTACTTGATGTGATTAAGTAGGTTCCTAAGTATGCTAAGTTTCTAAAGGATTTGTGCACCAACAAAAGGAGTATTAAGGGAAGTGAAAAAATCAACTTGGGAAGAGACATTTCTGCTTTTATTCAGCCCAAACCTTCATCTGAAAAGGCTGTAGGCGAGCAAAATGTTTCAGCCCTCACCACTCAGGTCTTGCCACAAAAGCAGAAGGATCCAAGAACTTTTGTTATTCCTTGTACCATCAGAGATAGTAAATTTGAGAATTGTATGCTTGATTTGGGAGCAGGCATTAATGTTATGCATACTTCTGTTTATAATAACCTTTGTCTTGGTCCTTTGCAGCATACAGGTTTAATCATTCAATTGGCGAATAGGAGCAATGCTCGCCCCGCAGGCGTAGTCGAAGATGTTCTTGTTCAAGTTAACAATTTGAATTTTCCTACAGATTTTTATATTCTAGACATGGAAGGCGAAACAAAGTCCAGCAGAACCCCCATCATTTTAGGCAGACCCTTCATGAAAACGGCAAAAACAAAAATTGATGTTGACGATGGAACCATGTCCATGGAGTTTGGTGACATTGTCGCAAAATTTAACATTTTTGATGCCATGAAACATCCTTTGGAGGAGCACTCTGTTTTTCGTATTGAGCTGATTTCTGAATTAGTTGATGACACTTGTTCTGAATTATTTTCTCTTGATTTTCCATCTTTATCTGGATTTGATGATGTTGACTCATGTTCTGATTGTACTGACACTAATGTGTGTGTTGTATGTGCTGAGTTTAATGCTGCTTTGCAGGCTGATATGTTTCCTACAGGTGAAGTTGTTGTCGATGAAGTTGTTTTTACAGCTGATGCTCTTGGCATCTCGGCCGCCCCGAACACTCCTTCTACCGAGCAACCCCCATCCTTAGAGCTAAAAGAGCTCCCTAAGAACCTGAAATATGCTTACTTGGAGAGTAACGAAAAACTCCCTGTTATTATTTCTTCTAACCTTAATTTCGATCAAGAACACAAGCTTTTGCAGGTTTTGAAGAAACACAAGAAGGCAATCGGGTGGACATTAGCTGACCTTCCAGGTATTAGTCCATCGATGTGCATGCATAGGATTCTACTTGAGGATGGATCAAAAACAGTAAGTCAGCCCCAAAGGAGGCTTAATCCTTTGATTCTTGATATTGTTAAGAAAGAGGTAACCAAACTCTTGCAAGCAGGTATCATTTATCCTATCTCTGACAGTAAGTGGGTAAGCCTAGTGCAGGTTGTACCTAAGAAGTCGGGACTTACAGTGGTCAAAAATGAAAAGAATGAACTTGTTCCCGCTAGAGTTCAGAATAGTTGGAGAGTTTGTATTGATTATAGGAGATTGAACCAGGCTACGAGAAAAGATCATTTTCCTTTATCGTTCATTGACCAAATGCTTGAACGACTAGCTGGTAAATCACAATATTGTTTTCTTGAAGGTTTTTTAGGTTATTTTCAGATTCATATTGCACCAGAAGATCAAGAGAAGACCACTTTTACTTGTCCCTTCGGTACTTTTGCTTACAGGAGGATGCCTTTTGGTCTTTGCAATGCTCCTGGAACTTTCCAGCGATGCATGATTAGCATTTTTGCTGATTTTATCGAAAATTGCATGGAAGTTTTTATGGATGATTTCACTGTTTATGGTTCTTCTATTGATGCATGTTTGAGTAGTCTGAATATGGTTTTAGAAAGATGCATCGAGACTAACCTTATTTTAAATTATGAAAAATTCCATTTTATGGTTGAGCAGGGAATCGTTCTTGGTCACATAATTTCTGAAAAAGGAATTTCTGTTGACCCTGCTAAGATTGATGTGATTTCTACACTGCCTTACCCTTCTTGCGTTCGCGAGATTCATTCTTTTCTTGGTCATGCAGGTTTTTACAAGTGTTTCATCAAGGATTTTCAACAAGATAGCTCTTCCACTGTCAAACTTGTTGAAGAATGATGTCACTTTCCACTTTGATGACAAATGCAAACAAACGTTTTACTTCTTGAAGAAAGCATTGACATCCGCTCCCATAATCCATCCCCCTGACTGGACCCTCCCTTTTGAGCTTATGTATGATGCTTCTAATTATGATGTTGGGGTTGTCCTTGCACAAAGAGTTGACAAGGTTGCCCATGTTATTTACTATGCTTCTAGGACTTTAGATTCCGCACAATCAAATTACACTACCACTGAAAAACAACTGCTAGCTATTGTTTTTGCTCTTGATAAATTCAAATCCAATTTGCTAGGTTCCAAGGTTATTGTTTTTACTAACCATGCAGCTTTAAAGTACTTGTTGAAGAAGCCGGATGCAAAATCGAGATTGATTTGGTGGATGTTGTTGCTCCAAGAGTTTAATGTAGAGATTAAAGACAAGAGTGGTGTTGAGAACTTAGTGGCTGACCACTTTAGAGGGATAGGGAGAGATGAAGATCCTTTTCCTATTCAGGATGACTTTCCTGATGAGCAACTTTTACTTTTGCATGGGATAACACCTTGGTTTGCTGACATTGTTAATTATCTCGTTGCTGGTGTTTTTCCTACAGGTGCATCTAAATCACAAACTCACAAACTCAAGAGTGATGCCAAATATTATGTTTGGGATGATCCATATCTTTGGAAATTTGGTAGTGATCAGGTAATTAGAAGATGTGTTCCCGACTATGAGATTGAATCCATTTTAAAATTTTCTCATGTATCTCAAGTCGGAGGACACTTTGGCCCTCAAAGAACTGCAAGAAAAGTTCTTGATTCAGGTTTCTATTGGCCAACTGTTTTAAGGATGCCTATGAGACTTGCCGCACTTGTAAAGAGTGCTAGATAGCAGGTACAAACATCAACCGCAAGAGTGAAATGCCTCAGCAACCTATGCTTTTCTGTGAGGTATTTGATGTCTGGGGAATCGACTTCATGGGTCCCTTTCCTGTATCATTTGGTTTCCTTTACATTTTACTTGTTGTTGATTATGTTTCAAAGTAGGTGGAAGCTATCCCCACTAGGACTAATGATTCTAGAGTTGTTGCATATTTTGTCAGGTCTAATATCTTTTTCAGGTTTGGAATACCGCGGGTTATCATTAGTGACCAAGGCACTCATTTCTGTAACCGCATCATGGAATCCTTGCTCCGGAAGTATGGAGTTGTGCACAGAGTCTCTACTATATATCACCCACAGACTAATGGGCAAGCTGAGATCTCAAACAGGGAGATCAAACAAATTTTAGAGAAAATGGTGCATCCAAACAGGAAGGACTGGAGCCGTCGTCTAGAAGACGCACTTTGGGCTCAAAGAACAGCTTTCAAGACACCCATTGAGATGTCTCCTTTTATCGACTTATTTTTGGTAAGGCATGTCATCTTCCTGTTGAGATAGAACACCGTGCTTATTGGGCGATGAAAAGTTGTAGTTTGGAGATGCAACAAGCAGGTATTGAAAGAAAACTCCAATTACAACAGCTGAAAGAGCTTAGATTAAAGGCTTATGAAAGCTCTAGAATTTATAAAGAGAAAACTAAGCACTTCCATAATAAAATGATTTCTAGGAAATAGTTTTCTGCGGGCCAACAGGTTTTATTGTTTAACTCCCGCCTTAAGCTTTTGGCTGGGAAACTTCGATCCAAGTGGATTGGCCCCTTTGTTGTTACTAATGTTTTCCCTCATGGTGCAGTAGAAATTAAAAGTGCAGGTACTGAAAAAGTTTTTAAGGTTAACGGGCAGCGTCTGAAGTTATTTTATGGAAGTTCGGTGCCTGAAGATATCAGCATAGATGAGCTTTCTTTGGAAGCACCTAACTACACTGCAACTTGATCAGGGAATGTTTCTTCCCATCTCTCTGCTTTATTAGTAATGTCCTTTCGTTGAGGGCAATGCTTAGTTTAAGTGTGGGGGAGGGAATCGTTTGTTTTCTTTGTTTTTTGTTAGGGTTTTGTTTGTTTTCAGTCATAAAAAATAAAACAAATTGCATCTTCTTGAAAGTTTTAGGCTATAGACTCATTTGAGATTAGTTTGCAGAGACTTGGGAAAAATTCACAAGATCGGTATCCTCTTAACACCGTAAGTCTCCTGCATATGGAAATTGATTTGAATTTTTATTATGTTTTAGCCTTAAATTCTCATTCTCTGACAGCTTTTGAGTAGTTCATTTCAGCAGTCGGCACCATCTCACACGCACTCTACGTAGAGAAGCCGATGAATATAAGTGAGTGTTCCGAAAATGAAAAAAAAAACAAAAAACAAACAAAGGGAATGTACCTTCTAAGTTTGGTAAGACTCGTTGTAGTTGGTTCAGCGGTTTCTGGTGCTGAACTTGGTAGGGCGGATTACGGTCCGATCCCCCATAACTACCACTGAGTAAGCAAAGGGTTATGCCACGCAAGTACCAGAACCCCGTGCAAAAAAGGTTTAGAGTCACTAACCGGTCGTCTTGCTATGAGTGTGTCGAGATAACGGGCTTAATGTGATTGCGCCTGAATGAAAAAGAGCAAAAAGAAGGATGAGTAAGTTAGGCTTTAACATAATAATATGATTTGAGTTGATTTGTGTATTCAAGAGATTTATGACTGCAAAATTATGGATTAAGTGTTCCTACGATGTCCTTAGTGTGCAAGATCAGTACCATTGATGCAATCTTAACCGAAGAAGACTTTGTAGTCTGGAATGAGTAACTAATGATGTTGGTGTGCTTCTTTTGATTTTGATTTTGCTTGGAGTGAAAAAGTTCAAGTGTGGGGGAATTTGATCAGTGCATATTAATGCACAATCCTCTATGTTTGTACTTATGCATTTCCATAGTTTATTTTGCTTAATTTCTTATTTTGTTGTGTTTTCTTAATCTAGTTTATTTCTGCCTTTATTTAATTTTCGTATTTTATTTTCAGCAATTGCAGCCTTCACGGGAAAATTCATAAGTAATTCTATAAAAATCGGATCGAGGCATTCTAATATGAGTTGGAAAGCTGAGAGAAAGAGCTACAACTTTCATGTTGAAGCCAGAAGCTGATTCTGGGCTGTAGCATAGTTGAATAATTCGTTGAAGTTACAACATTAGAAATTTATTTTAGTTTTGGGTCATGTTTTGGGCCTGAGTTATGTTTTCGATCCAGTTGGGTTATGAACCGGATCCCTTGTTTTTCTTTTTACGAGCAGTCGCATAATATTGTGGATGGACCTCGTTTTACTGTTCATCATCACTATTCACGAGAAAAATTGTACGCTTGTAAAACTCATGGAGAACTAATACCTTCTGGACGGGTTCACTGTACTCAGGTTTCAAACTTTGAGATTGTTATGATATTTACAATTTAAATTTGATTCCTTTCAATTATATCGTGTGATTGTTGTTTACTTAATTCGATTATCATACATTATGTTTGATGATCTATGTTCCTAATTTTAATCGTAGATTAACTCAGCTTAATTGTTAATTTGCGCTATCTTTTACCGTATGCTTCATCTGGCGATAGGAACATGTTTCTCACGATATCAATCATGCTTGTTGACTGATATTATCATCAAATAGGATAGAAGATCCGCTTGGGAAATTGTAATTTTATCAGTCGATGATTAGTAAGAATCGAGGCAGTGGATCCGTTACTATAATCACTTATTTCAGTAATCAATTATTTTAATTGCTTTTTCTTAATCAGAAAACTAAACCCCCCCCCCCTTTGTAAAATTGGTGGATTAATTCAAATAAGAATCCTTGTGAGAACGATATTTCGAGTTACTGTCGTTGTACTGCATTTTTACAAAAACACTTGTTCTGATCCGCGCGCGACAGCGGATCACTCCGCCTAGATTGGCTGAGCTTAGAAACCAAAACCAAGAAGAGAGTGAAGAGGATGTGGAAGATGAAAATGACTAGAAGTTTCTTGTATTTCATTGTATTGTTTATGTCTTTATTAATTATGTCTTAGTACTTTGTTAGTATTGTGTTGTTTTCTTTCCGTTTCGTTATTGATTAAGCTATGTCATGTTTTATGTTCTGTTTTGCTATGTAATCTAAGACATAAATTATGTTATGACTAAGTGGTTATGAATGTTATTCAATTATGTTGTGATAAAATATGTTTGTACTTATGTTTCTGTTTATCATCCAATTATGTTTTTGCTTTTCAATTCTATCAATTTCATGTTTTTTCCTCGTCCTTTTTGCTAATGATTGCTAATGACAAAGGGGGAGAAGATGTATGTGTATATTTTATGCTTAACTCTACCATTTACAGCAGCAACAAAGTCTTCAAACTCTCGATTGATTAAGGGGGAACATTAATCAAAGAGGAGTTATCAATGTTAGGGGGAACACTCACTTAAAAGCTTTTCAATCGTTATAATTTTGTAAGAGATTCAAGGTTCTCAAATTTTCAAAGGTTGTCATCATTAAAAATGAGGAGATTATGAAGACAAGCTTTTCCAACATTGTGTTTTGATGAAGACAATAAGAATCTCTCAAAGATCATGTGCATTATCAAAGGATGAGAAAAAAAATTATGTTCAAGGTTCTATGGTAACAAGAATTATGTCTCAAACATCAGTGTCAAAATATCCTTGAGTTTGAAAGAGTGATCCTTCATTAAGGTACAAGTTGCAATTTTTTCATATGTTTACCATAGTGTTCGGTAACATTATTAACAAATCATTATAATGCATAGAACAAGTTTTGATATCAAATGGTTTTACATCTCAATTATTTTTAAGGTATTTTTTAATTCTGCATCAGGTGTAACCGGTTACACTATGTTATTAACCGGTTACACAAATAAAATTTTAACTATTTTTCTAAATAGCATCAGGTGTAACCGATTAACCTATATTTTGCAACTGATTACACCATCAAAATTTTCAAAATTTTTAAACTCGCTTCAGTTGTAACCAGTTACCACTGAAGCAGTGGCACTTTTTGAGTTAAAATCTTATCCTAACGAATTCTAATTTTTATCTACTAATCAAAGCATTTATTCATGGTATTATATTCATTCCAGAAAGTTTACCACTTCTAAAACACTATCATACCAGAAATTTAAAAGTAACATTTCACTAAATGAAAATTGATCAAAGTACCCAATTCACCCCCTTTTAGGTTCACTCTACACCTACAATAAGTTGTATTCTGTCTACACCTCTGATTGTATATAAAATGTAGTTGTGACCTAAATCTTTTAACAGTTTGTTATAGAGTTATAGATCTCTTTAGTGCTTTAGCATTTGAAGTCTCTTACTTATGTGTTTGAGCATAGAAGTCTCTTACTTGTGAGTTTGAGCATTGAAAGTCGCTTGCTTTCGTGCTTGAGCATTAAAGTCTCTTACTTGTGGGTTTGAGCATTGAAAGTCTCTTACTTGTGTTCTTGAGCATTTGTAATCAGTTTGGTTATAGTGGAAATCCTTTGAAAGTACAAGGGGACTGAACTACTATCAGGTTGTGAGAGAAACCATGATAACTGCTTGTGTCTCTTGCTTTACTTTACTTGCTTTTAAAATATATTTCGCTACTATCATTTGTTTACCTCTAAGTCAGATTCTGTTGCAGAATCTGATAAAGATATTCAAGGGTTCATACTCTGAGTGACTCTGTTTCGGACTTTAATATGAGTGTTCAAAATCTGATTAAGATCAATCAGAAGTAAAAGAAGAAAAAGTTTGAGAAAAGAGAACACAATTCAATCCCCCATTTTTGTGTTTTTCTCACCTTTAAAATAAAATTTGAATGTTCTACGTTGACCCTGCATTAACCACCTTCCCAATAAAATCCTTTTTGAACATTGTCAATTCATCAGCTTCAACTGTAAACTTTAAACAACTGCTAAAAGGGCTTCTACCAGAGCCAATATTATTTTGAAATTTTCTAACGTTCACAAAGTGTTGGGTCACTGTTACCTTAGATTTTCGACGTAGATATAAATGACAAGTGAAATACAAGAACATGCCATGATGAGAGTTGAAGTCGAACATGGTAAATCAGAACCATGAGGTGATTTGACTTGGGCATGTCGAAATACATATATGATGATGTTGATCAAAGTGTGTAGCTGAAGGTCTAAGAGTGTGTAGAGTTTCTAGACTTAGTGAAAGTTCCAAGTGTTTAGTTGGTTATTTTTCCTAAACGAAAGAGTGGGAAATGGATAAGATCGGGTGGTTACTAGACGATATGTGGAAGTCCATCGAAGACAAGAGTTGCATGAAAGTAAGACGTGTCGTGACGTGTTTAGTCAACTGTTGTAGGTAGTTATTCTAGACTAGTATATAAGGAGACATTTGCTTATGTTGTAAAGATCCACAATTATACTCAAATTTCTACATACTCAAAGTATCTGTGTGATTGAGAATCGAGTGAGGAAATATACACATTTATAAACTTTAAGCATTTTACATTCAAGTCTTTCTGCATTTTGAATTACATTTGATTCCTGTCACTTTACTTTCAATCTACATTTTGATTTCAGTTGTTTTGTCTTCAAAATCTTTGACATTCTAAGTTTAGCCAAGTTTAAATCATCCCAAGTATTGTGTTTCGATTGGTATAGTAACATGATGTTTAAAGGTTATAATTCACACAAATATGTTTCGAAATATTTTCGATTTTAATCCCTTAAGTATTAAGAGAAACTTGTTTTGTTTATCAAATTTCCAAATAAATAGTCACCTCAACATAAGATTTTCTTACATCCTCATTGCTCTTTAAGTTCACTTTTTTCATTCAGATGTCTCTTACCTTTGTCTTCTATGAACTTCGAAGATGTCACACGATCTTCCTCCCTTCTAATGGCCTTAGGTCTTATTTTGATAATTATCTCAACCCCGTTACGAACTTGTCCGATCTTGAGAATCTTGGTAAGTTTGCAAATAGCTTTTGATTGTTTATGAAGAGATTATCCAACTTTAACAAGCTTTTTGACATCGTCAACATCCAAAAACCTAGCGAAGCCAAACCTTCTCCCTCTTTTATCTCTTCGGCCTAGGATGAAATCTTCGTCAATGTCTCCATACTCCTTGAAGAACTGATACAACTCCTTTGCCCCCGTTGCAAGATTTTTGTAATAAAAATAGTTGTAACCTTAGGATGATTAGAAGACGATATTTTTGAACTTTCCACGTCCCATTTTTTTGTTTCCTTTTTTTGTGTGTATCTTGAAGGGAACCATAGTCCACCCATCAACTTCAACCGCTGGCTTCTTTTCTTTCTGCATGATGAAAATAAAACTTATAGGAGAAAGTCAACCCAAATACCATCAATTTTTACCATACGTATCGTTTATATAATTTTTGTAGAGCCAGTACGTCCAACAAGCTCGGTTATCCCCACCCATTATTATGTTGACAATATCATTAAAAGGTAGTGTTTAATACCATGTTAACGCGTGAGTTGACTTGAAGCATGCAATATTTGACAATAAAATATACTCTTTCAAACGAGCTGTCACAAAAGCTATTCACTAACACAAGCTATTATCCTCATCGCCACATCTATAACTACTTCACGTACCAGTAAGAACAACAATTATGACAGCCATGTACTTTCACTCATGCACATTACTTCTCATACTTATCCTAACAACACATCACTTTATACCTTCACACACAGAAAATTGCAACCCAGATGACAAAAGAGCACTTCTCCAAATCAAACAACAATTTGGCAACCCAACAAAACTCTCTTCATGGGATCCTACCACAGACTGTTGTAACAGTACATGGTTAGGTGTAGATTGCGACAACTTCACCCCAACCTACCGCGTCACCAACCTCGATCTCTCCGACCTCGACCTCCCCAAACCTGTATCTATTCCACCCTCCATCACTAACCTACCTTCCCTCAGTTTGCTCTTTCTCACCCGCATCCCCAACCTTGTCGGCCCTATCCCACCCTCCATCTCCAAGCTCACCGAACTCCGGTACCTTTCTATTACCCAAACCAACATCTCCGGCGAGATACCTGAAATACTTTCACAGATCAAAACCCTTGTAACCATCACTCTCACTAACAACAAACTCACCGGTCCCCTCCCCGCCTCACTCTCGACTATCCCTAGCCTCGCAGGTATCGCATTCGAAGGCAACCAACTCACTGGGACAATACCTGAATCGTACGGCTCGTTCCCCAAACTCTTTACGGGCTTGCTTCTCTCGCGAAATCGGCTCTCCGGGAAGATTCCGGCGTCGCTGGGGAATCTGAACCTTGCAGATTTGGGCTTGTCACGGAACGCTTTTGAGGGTGATGCTTCAATGTTTTTTAAGTCGAATATAAGTACTTACACGATATCTTTGGCGATGAACTCGTTCGCTTTTGATATTGGGAAAGTTGGGTTGTCGAAGGATTTGAATGCTTTGGATTTGAGGAACAATAAAATCTATGGTACGCTACCTGAGGGACTCGGAGCTTCGGTTTTTGCACAAGTTGAATGTGAGTTATAATAATCTGTGTGGTCAGATTCCAAAATTGCGGTTTGATGAGTATTGCTATGCTCATAATAAGTGTTTGTGTGGTTCTCCTCTTCCAGCTTGCAAGACTTGAATTGAATTACTGATATAGCACAAAACTATACCATGAGTTTTGAATAAAGAAGATGGTGGTCTTCATTTACATTATAATGATATGTAAGAATAAATTTATTAAGAAATAGATTAATTTTGATAATATTGTAAGAAGCTTGCATTAAGGACAATTACTCCTACTTATATGAGTGACATTAGAAGTAGTGTCTCTGTCAAACATTTTCAATAATTGAATGATTAGTGCAAAACACTTTTACACAACAATATTTTAAAAATTATATGGATTCAAGAGAGTATATATGTTTTATTTTTCTTTCTCAAAAAGCAAGTTATTTATGCATGCATGTAGAAATTTAACTACTCATACTGAAAATAATAATAATTAAAAAAATCGATAGACAATATATAAATTTTTGGTTAAAATTTGACTCGATGGTAAAAACCTTCTCTAAAGCTCAAAAACTTGCATTGTCATCAAAAATCTATACCAAAAACGTCTAACCCCTTTTTCCTACTCGCTTTTTCTACTTATAGAAGTAAAAATGTGATAGAAAAAAGAAATTACCGCGTCACGATGACTTTATATCGCGCTGCGATGTGCTGCACATCTCACCACGATGTGGCCATGGAATTTTCAGGAGCATAGCGATTTTTTTCTTAACAATTCAATTCTTTTTCACTTTTTTGCCTAAGTCCTTCACTTCTACATTTCCTTTATATTTTTTAATCAAACTTAGTTAAAATTACCTGAAAATCATTAAAACACATACAAATACTTATAAAAAATTACATGATGACAAATGTCATCACTAACCTTGTAGGTCAGCTCTTCCTCTACTGCATCTGAGGCTCAAGTCCATTGTTGTCCCTCGTAACTACCGATTCTTTGATCAATTCTAGTTTCATAATACAACATTCACTTCGTCTATATGAATCGACTTCATATTCTTACATTTTCCATAATCCACATTTTCTCTTTAACCTGTCAATTCAAAACCTCACTAACTTATCAAATTAGAGCTATTGAATTCAAATGCTATATCCACTGCTTTCGACTTATTCAAGTAGGAGGTCAACCATGATTTTTGGATTTTCCATATTCCTGACTTCCAAACTTTCCAACGATGGTTGGATCTAAAGCTACTCGTTCCGCTGCCTTACGCAAAGTAGCCATTGTTGCTCAAGCGGTGAGAACATAGTCTTCTCCGCCTCCATCTAAAGGTATTGTAGATAAGGTTATTGTAGAGACTCTATCACATCTAGATCTACTTCAAACTCTTCATACCGCAGGATCAACTTTGGTACCTTCGCTCATACCTCTAGTATAACCACTAGTTTCACAACTTGAAATACTTTCTAGGTTTCAACTTCTATAGGCTAATCTCAGAGTACAAGGTGCTAATGAGTTACTGAATAATATGTATAACATCATTCGTCAACAAAAATCATAGACGATAGAAGAAAGATTATTTCACCTTGAAGGAAGCTTGCACAACACGCCTCTAAGGCAAACACCATACATGCAATTATTTCAAAAAGAAGTCAAAATGCAGTTCCCGAGCCAACCGCGTCACAGAGAGACGAAGCTTTGAAATCGCATAATCACTAAAAAAGAAAGAAGCATCAAACTTCTCCTCAGAGCTCTAGGGGAGACCAAGATAGACTTATTCCTCCTTAGGAATAGGTAGAAAATCCATCAACGAAGAATCTGCAAAAGCACCCTGTTCACCGGTCATTTTGGTAAACAATCACTTAGTTTTTAATTTATTGCTTCAAGGACCAAACTAGTAAATTCTAGAGAAAGTTTGTGCTAAATTTCTAGGAAAACAAAGTGTGCATTAATGTCATCGGAACATTTGCATTGAATGTTGATTATCTCTACAAAATGATTAAGTTTGAAAGTAAATGTGACAACTAATTTTGACTGTGTCGAAATTAGTGACTTGAACGATAAATAAAACAAGTAGGAGGAAATAAAATGGAAAAAAAAACTTTATTTGCATAATAAAAAAGCAGTAGGCAAATGCATTTCTTCAGAAAACTCGTTTCTCGCTTGTGTATGGATACTTTTAGTGTATATTGAAGTTTATAATGATTTTTTCCACACCTCAATCCTTACACTAGAATCCTTATTTATAATTCTATGAAACTAAATATCTTCAATGTTCAAATGTCCTCTGTCTAACATGTCATCTATGCACGCCTGACCAGCCTTTGATTGATTTTCACGTGTCCCTGGAGTTTTGGATAAGACTAAAAGACAGTTATCTGGTTTGAAATTCAAATTTTCTTTAGTCGAACCTCTTTCGACTTGTCAAATCAATGAATGGTCATATCCTTTTAAAATTTAACTAAGTCCCAGACTAGTTTTCTTCAATGTCGAACAATGTCGTTTTCCTCTAGGATCTCTGATCGAAAGGCATGTGACCTTGCCTTGTGGTTGTGCAGAAACTCCAGTTGATTCCCTTGTCGAATTTGCATATTGGAATATATTGGCTAACAAATTTCCTCCAAAAAAATGTCACTTTCGATTAATTTTTAAGAAATAGGTGGCATTTTTGGAATTCCACCACTGTTCACAATTATGCGCTGACGTCACTATCATCATGGCTACTACATATAGCGTTTCTTCGAAACATGTGAATTTAGAGAGCCATCGTGGCTTCGAGTTCCTATGAAGGACATGGGCCACACACAAAATCCAACTTCCCACTTTCTCACTTTTAGTGGGTCACTTTTCAAAAAGTTTTCTTATCTTATTTATCTTTTAAAGAAAAATAAAAAAACTGAATATTTTTTTCTCAAAGCTATAAATATCTTTCCTCTTCTCTTTTTCTATTTTCTTCTCATTTTCTTCATCTTCAACGAAGCTTTCATGTTTTCCTCTACAAAAGCTCAAACTTTATTGACTCAAATGGTAACCTCGTCAATTCCAAACCAAGAGATTCCATTGGATGTATCCATCACAACACCTACTCTTGCTGGGAATCAATTATACGTTCTTGAACCTCCTTTTCAGAAGGAAAAAATACTCATTTGGAAATCACAAGTATTAATTCCTTTCTCCATTTCTAACATTACACATACTTTTTCTAGTCCTTTCCCTTATCTGAATATAAACGTAGCCAGAATTAATGAGTTATTCTCTTGTTACCATCGAACAAAACCTTTAGCAGTTATAGATCAACATATAGACTTTACTTATATGTCTATTTGTGTTTTTCATTATTCTCCTTATGCCAATCAATCTAAACCACCTTAATTGGATAAATAAGCTAGAGTCCAAGAAAGGACAGGTTTAGAAAGATCAAGGTCTTTTCAACCTGATCCAGTTATCTAGGGTAGTGTCATACCCCAAATTTGTCCTATCATTTCAATTTTCTTATACCAAGCTTGGTGTTAATGCGTGATATTCATTTAGATGATCATTTGGCCTTTGGCCATGATACTCTAAAGCTTAGGTCATGAGTATGCTTATGGTGATGGTAAGATATTGCCAGGGAGACGCGATTTCAGGAGGAGGTAGAGGAGGGACGTACCCTCATTCTCATGATTTGATAGCCATGACATGATCAAATGCCCAAGTTGTATGAATGGATACATTTCAAAGCATAATTATTGATTAAAATTAGTTTATGTGTATAGAGGTTCAATAGTCAGGCGAGTAGTGCTAATTTCAAAGTGTGTCATGTTCTAGTTCATCTTTAATAAAAATTGTGTGCAGTGTCACTCAGTTTTCAAGTCAAACTCTTTTTGCTCCAAGCCCAGACTGTGATCAAATGTTGTCAATACATGAGACTAAGTTGTTTTCAAGAAATGTGTTTGAAGTGTTTCGTAGCCGTGAGATTAAGATGTTTTGGGGATCATTTTGCATATTCAACATACATTTCAGTATTTCAGTGACAATGATAAAACTCCAATTCAAGTATTCAAACTCTCAAAAGAAGTACAAACATATTCAAGTGGTAGCGAATTGGTAGATCATGATCCAACATTTGAAAGAATATAGTGTACAAAATTCCCATTTTTGATTTAGAAGTCATGTTCTAATAAATTTTGTTCCTAAATCTTTAACACCTGCAAGTTCACTTCTCCCAAATTTGAGGCAATATTTCTTTCATTGGAAATCAAGGTATTTAAAGGAATATGAAAAATTGCATTTCAATTTGGAGGTGGTGCTTACATCTTTCTCTTTGAGGACTAAAATGTGCTTGTACACTTTAGGTGTGTGGATATATGTATTGATTTTTATATCATAAAGAAGGTGGAATTAATATAATTTCTTTACTCATTGGTATGATTAAAAGCTTTACATAGAAATTCATAACAAGAGAAAAGAAATATGGAATTGAATTGTGAATGCAATTATCTGTTACATATGAAGAGATAACCGAAAGGAAATGTAAAAAGACTAAGGGATTCTAAACATTTCTTCTGCAAGAACCTTGGGCCATCTTTATTACATCCTATGCGGGCAAAGCAAAACAACCACCAGCATGCTACTCCAAATTTCATAAGCCACAAGTGAGACATTCCCCCCTGTTTCTAGACTCACCACTAGAATTTAAAAGAGGCATGTACCTGCCGCGTCGAACAAACCAGATCATGCAAAATTAAGATAAAAGTGAGACGACGGACTAGAGTTGAGTTTGAGGTGAAAGCTACCCGATCAATGAAACAAAAGCAATGATAAATTCTGTTTAAATAATTCACAAAAAAAAAGCAAGAGAAACTTCACGATACCCAAACCGCAGGATGCACGACATCGCACAAGCTAAAAAGGCATTTCGTAATGCTTGAACTTTCATAATGTACGAAATCGCTACGCAACACTGTCAATGCCATATGCACTATTTCCGCAAGCTTTCTTTGACCTGCAAAACAAAGGCAATTTCATTCCCAAGACATGTCATAAACTGAGAGGGTGCATGAAGAAAGAGCAGCGTGTACAAGATTAGGTTTCACCAGGTATCGTGGGCCCTCAATAATTGCCTTATCACCTGCGGGTACTTCCACAACATAAGGGCATAATCCACTATGAAAAACCGGTATTTTCCAGCTCATTGAATCCTCACCTAAATCTCCGAAGGATTAGACGAAGCCTCATAACACCTATAAAAACTCTCTCCGTAAATCTTCAAGGGGAGCATAAAACCTCACAACAGAAGGGGATCGTGAGGGCCGGAATTAGTCTGTGAAATTTGTTGGAAATTCACCTCACACCCTATGAAGAATTCCCTTCAATCTTGATCTCAAGATTGATGAACAAACCCACAATATAATAGTAATGGTAATAACAAGTAATTATCAAGAACAACAAAAGAAAAGAAGAACAAACAAGAAAGAGAATAATGAGAGAAGAAGTATTTGGAGAGAATGTGTTACCCACAACTGTGTGATTTCTTATTGAACTTTCACTTGCTAACTGCAACTGTAATATCTATTCTGTTATGATTGAATACAAAGCAAGACATCCTATTTATAGTTTTAGGTTTACAAAGGCTCAAAACATAAAAGACCCAAAATATTCAAATCAAATCTAATCATATCAAATCAAATCAAAACAATGAATTACATTTAACACACCACCTAATTCATTGTGTCTAAACTGTCTACATTCATCATGGCTCTTAGTCTTCTGAAGGCTTCGACCGGCACTCCCTTCGACATGATATCTGCGATCTGATTCTCAGTTCTGCAGTGTTCCAACTTCATCTTCCCTTCTGCTACCTGCTCTCGAAGATAATGGAACCTCATTTAGATGTGCTTGCTTCGACCATGAGCTATTGGATTCTTCGCCAAGTTGATAGCTGACATGCTGTCTATCTTCATGGTAATTGCTCCATAATTCTTCCCTGTGATTTCTTCGACCAAATTCACCATCCAAGTTGCTTGACATGCACAAAGAGAAGCAGTTATATATTCTGCTTCGCATGATGACAATGCCACTACTGGTTTCTTTCTCGAATTCCAAGCAACTGGTGCACCACCTAACATAAACACATAACCAGCTGTGGATTTTCGATCCTCAGCATCACTACACCAACTAGAGTCTGCGTATCCCATTAACTTGCATTCTTTTCCTTCATCAGCTGCTGGAAACAAAATACCATAGTCGAGAGTTTCTTTCAGATACCTCAGTATCCTCTTCGCTGCTGCTAGGTGTGATACCTTTGGCTTCTGCATGAATCTACTTACCATACCAACACTGTATGCTAAGTCAGGCCTTGTGTGACAAAGGTATCTAAGTGACCCAATAAGTCTACTGTATTGGGTTGGGTCGATATCATCTTCATCTGAATCCTTCGACAGTTGCAATCTAGGCTCAGCTGGAGTCGAAGTTTGGTTACAATCTTGCATCTCAAATCTCTTGAGTATTTCGCCTGGATATCTTCTTTGGTTCATCATCAAACCTCTACTTGTCTTGTAGAATTCGATGCCAAGGAAATATGAGAGATTTCCCAAGTCTGACATTTCAAACTCCTTACTTAGGTCATGTTTGAAATCTTCGATCTTCTTCTTACAACTCACTGTTATCAACAAATCATCAACATAGAGACATAGTATAAGCAATTCGCCATTGCTTCTTATTACATATACTCCATGCTCAGTTGTACACTTCACAAATTCCTTCTCCCTTAAGAAACTGTCGATTTTCTTATTCCAAGCTCTTGGAGCTTGCTTAAGTCCATACAGGGCTTTATGAAGCCTGTACACCTTTCTTTCTTCGCCTTGTTTCACAAACCCAGCTGGTTGTACAACATAAACTTCTTCGTCTAAGGGGCCATTAAAGAATGCACACTTCACGTCCATATGACATGTGTGCCAGTTGTTCATATTTTCTAGGCCAACAACCAACCTGATTGTTTCGATTCTAGCAACAGGTGCAAATACTTCATCGAAGTCGATTCCTTCCTTCTGAAGAAATCCTTTCGCCACAAGTCTCGCCTTGTGTCGAGTTACTTCTCCTTTAGGATTTACCTTTACCTTGTAAACCCACTTCACATCAATTGCCTTCTTGCCTTGCGGCAATTCGACAAGTGACCAGGTATCATTGACTTCGATGGGCTCCAACTCTTCAATCATTACTTTCATCCACTTCGAATCTTTCAATGCCTCAGCTACATTGACTGGTTCGACATCTGCGTAGAAAGCATAATGTACCAACTCACCCTCTTCATCGACTACATCATCTGATGTAATTACACATTCTTGCAACCTTGCAGGCATGTGTCTTATTCGTCGAGGTCTGCTTGAACCTGCTTCATCTGCAACTGGTTCCTGTCGAACTTCTATTTCGACTTCAGTGGCTGGTTCTTCACAAGAGATTCTCACTGAATCCTTCTTGGCATTCTCAGTCCAATCCCATTCTTTAAGCTCATCTATGATCACATCCCTGCTGATCACTACCTACTTATTCACTGGGTCGAACAGCTTGTAACCTCCTGTCGAATGATATCCTATCAAGATCATCTGATTCGACTTATTATCAAGTTTCTTTCTCAACTGATCTGGCACATGTCTATGTGCTATAGATCCAAACACCTTCAAGTGACTGAGACTAGGCTTGACACCAAACCAATATTCTTCTGGTTTGATTCCTTCAAGCTTCTTCGTCGGACATTTGTTCAATATATATGTTGCTGTCGAAACTGCTTCTCCCCATAATTCTTTAGGTAGATGCTTTCCATTCAACATACTTCTCACCATATTCATGATGGTTCTGTTCTTGCGTTCTGCAATCCCATTTTGCTGTGGAGTGTAAGGTGGCACCACTTCATGCGAAATCCCTTCTTTTACACATAGTGTATCAAACTCTTTCGACACATACTCTCCACCACCATCAGTCCTCAGAATTTTCAGCTTTCGACCACTCTGTCTTTCGACCATGGACTTGAATCTGGAAAATACCTCAATCACATCACTTTTCTTCTTGATGAGGTAAGTCCATAACTTTCAACTGTAATCATCTATAAACGTGACAAAGTATCTATTGCCACCAATCGAATCCACCTGGATTGGACCACATACATCAGAGTATATGACTTCAAGTATTGCCTTCGACTTCCTTCCTGCATCCTTGCTGAAGCTATTCTTGTGTTGTTTCGACTGAACACACTCTTCACAGACTTCACTTGGAATGTCGATTTCTGGTAATCCTAAAACCATATTTCTTCTCTTCAGTTCTCTGATGTCTTTAAAGTTGAGATGACCTAGTCGAAAATGCCATAACCACTCATCTCTGCTGGCTGCAGTTGCTAGACATCTGTGCTCCATCACATTGAGTCCAATCTTGAAGGTCCTATTCTGAGACATTGGAGCCTTCAAGATTAGTCTACCACCTGCGTCGAGAACTCTCATCATCTTGTCTTTGACAACTACCTTGTAGTTCTTTTCGATAAGCTGCCCTATGCTGAGCAAATTACTCTTCATGCCTGGTATGTACAACACATTGGAAATTGTTGACCTCTTGCCATCTTTCCTCATAATCAGAACATCACCAACACCTTCGGCTACTAGAGTGTTGTCATTTGCATACTTCACGGTGTTCTTCGACGAGGGCTTCATGTTGACAAACCAATCTTTCTTCCAGTCATGTGTGATGAGCATCCTGAGTCCAAGTACCACTGATCTTGGAATATTTCTTCATCTTTTGTTGTGACCATTAGCAACGTTTATTCTTCTTCATGTTTCGCTAGCTTTGCATCAGTCTCTTGATTTCTCTTCCTTTCTGGACAATCACTAGCATAATGACCATACTTCTGGCAATTGAAACATTGAATGTGGCTTTTGTCTGGCTTTCGACCGCCACCTCTTCCTTTACCTGCAACACCCCCTCTTTGGTTGCCTTGGTTCCAAGGTTTCTTCTGATTCGACTGGTTTCCTCCTTTGTTGCCATTCTAGCTACCTTTGCCTTTTCTTTCCTTCTCTGATTGCGCATGCAAAGCCATGTCTTTCGACTTTCCTGCAGCTCTCTCAGCCATCCTCTGTTCATGAGACTCAAGAGTCCCTTGAAGCTCTTCCTTTGTCAAAACTGATAGATTTTTCGACTCTTCTATGGTAACTACCACATGGTCGAATTTTGGAGCCAACGATCTCAAAATCTTTGAGACAACTGCTTTCGTCGTTAGCGCTTCTCCACATACTTTGATTTGATTCACCAACTTTGTAACTCTGGTGAAGAAATCTGTAATGCTTTCGTTGTCTTCCATATGAAGCAACTCATAGGTTCTCTTGTGAGTTTGTAACCTCACCTCTTTCACCTTCTCTGCGCCTCCAAACGACTTTTCAAGAATCTCCCATGCTTCTTTTGCTGAATCAACATCACTAACCTTTTCAAAGTTATAAGGATCGACACACTGATGAATTATAAAGAGTGCTTTATAATCCTTCTTCTTCAATTCTTTGTGCGCAGCCTTTTCCGCCTCCGTTGCATTCTCCCCAAGCGATGTCACTCCATCTTTCACAAGATCCCAAAGATCTTGATAACAGAAAATCACCTTAATCTGCTTGCACCAATTCTCATAATTGTCTTTCTTGAGAATTGGCAGGGTCGCCGGAAAGTTGCCGTTCAGATAGTTCATCGTCATCACTATTTTCCTTCCTTGAATCTCTCAACCGGAGCTCTAGATACCAGATGTTGGAAATTCACCTCACACCCTATGAAGAATTCCCTTCAATCTTGATCTCAAGATTGATGAATAAACCCACAATATAATAGTAATGGTAATAACAAGTAATTATCAAGAACAACAAAAGAAAAGAAGAACAAACAAGAAAGAGAAGAATGAGAGAAGAAGTATTTGGAGAGAATGTGTTACCCACAACTGTGGGATTTCTTATTGAACTTTCACTTGCTAACTGCAACTGTGAAATATGTTCTGTTGTGATTGAATACAAAGCAAGGCACCCTATTTATAGTTTTAGGTTTACAAAGGCTCAAAACATAAAAGACCCAAAATATTCAAATCAAATCTAATCATATCAAATCAAATCAAAACAATGAATTACATTTAACAAAATTCCCCCAAGCGTTCTGCAAATCATCTTCAAAACCTCACCCGTTTTCTTCCCCACTCAAAAATTTCATGTCTTTCCTTCAAGCCTCCACAACCATCAGCCAAAACCTGAAATCCCCAAATCCTCCTTCATCCTTCATCTCTGAATCTACTTCGCGAACCTTTCTCAGTCATAACTTAACCTTCAATAAACAACCATTTTAAATACAACATCCACCTCAATCATTCAAATCCAAACATCTGCAGACCCTTTCAGAATAAAAATGAAATAGAGAGAGAAGAAGAAAGGGAGATTTAAGACGAACCAAAACGAAAGCAATGAATAAACCTGGGTCAGAATTGGAAATAGACCCCGAGAAAAGGAGAAGGTGGGAGATGATCTGACATTGTTGTGTTTCTTATTTTTTTTTCTTCTTGTTCATTTTCGCTTCATGTACTGAGTGTTGCTTTGGTGTGTTTTGTTCATTGGATATGTTTTCAAAAGAGAAAGGAAATGAGGTTTTGGTTCGTTCTGTTGACTTGTTTTGTAGTTTTTTTTATTAAGAAGAGGAACTGATAGGTTTTATTTGGAATGATGTTGCTTCCTTGGGCCGTGTGGCCCGTGTTCATTTCCCCACCCTTTTTACAAATCGTTTTTTTATGAAAGATGATGGGTTTCTTTTAAAAAAGCCCATATGAATCTGATTTCTCACACACATTCCATATTCCTACACACCCATGGCTTTCATGACGCACCCCTTTCTTTAAATTTCAATTTGTTTTTTATTTTATTTAATTTTGCTTTACTTTTTCTAAATAAGTTTCTTTTATCTTTTTCTTTTAAAGTTCCTTAATTTGGAATTCAATTTCCTATGTCAATAATATTTTGATCTTTTATTTCCATTGCTTTTCATTTTACTTTCGATTCCGTTTTATTCTCATTTCATTTTAGTCTATGAAGTCTTTATATTCATAAACATTGATTTTTGGATTTGATAACCTTCATGATTTCAAATCTGTAGTGAGTGATTATCGATATCACTTTCTATACTTTGAGATCGTGATAGGTTACCTTTGATTAATTAACACGAGTTTGTGATTAAGACGAGATCCCACCCTCTTTTAGTACGTGCGACACGATTAAATTGGAGAATGGTCCTCAATATCATTTCTCTATCTTATTTTTAGCACATATATTAATTTACGCGACCTCCTATAGTCCGACTTTCATTATAAGTCGAGCTACGACGGTTTAGCGTTACATTTCGCCCCGATTCAATTCATAACAAACTAACCACTAGCTTTTACTTTCATTCAAGTATACAACTGTTTTATTTTCAGTCGAATATACCCTTGATTTAAATTTAGTCATTATATCTTGTTCATATTATTATGGATATCATCTTGATTATATTATATATTATCTTGCCATATTATTCATGATTGTTAATATTCATATTCATATTATTCATCTCTTATTCACACGCATTCAAAAATACTTAATAAATGATCAAAACGCTAAAAGCCTAAATTGGTGGACTGTTGGATCATTGGACTTTTTCAGGAACTCTAGCATGGAGTTGTGTCCGACTTTTGCTCAAGGCTTAGTTTAGGACACTTCACACACACACACAGATTTCTCTTGGGCTACCTAACAATGAGACCTTTTATTTCGTGCAATCCCGTGTAATCTACATGTACCCCCCCCCCCCCCCCCCCCATTTCGATGTAAGTTTCGTATTTCTTTGATTATGGTTTATCTTCTAGAAGCACCCTTAGGGAATAGCGTATATTAATCTGTTTTCAAACTAATTATCGATTTTGTCATCGAGTCATTTTCAAACACCCTTCGTAAGTCGAGTGCTCGTCCGCATTCACCATAAACCTATTACACACACTTTCACATTTCATCATGGTTTCGATATTGGGAGCACCCTCAAGGACTAGTATCGTTTCTCACAACTTAACCCTTGATTCGTCATCAAGTCAGTTCCATTTTCAAACCCATTTCCGTTCCACCATGGCTTTGCACACAAATATACGTCAAACCCTTGATTCAACGTCAAGCAGATTTTCACAATCGACATCAATCAATTAACAACTATTTAAATTCTTTTCAAGGTGAAAGGAGTGGGATTGAGTCTTTGATCTCCCTTCAGTTGTTTGGATGCGAGTTATCTTACTCGTGTGTGAGCAATTGACGCCTTTAAACAACATTTTCAACTCAACAACGCTTAACCATCTCCAACCACTCATCATTTTAAACACCATCCAAACACAATTTTCTTTTCGAGATGGAAAAGAGAGAGAGAGTCAAGTCTTTGACTCACTCTCCCGATTACTTGGGCCCGAGGAGCCTTTGTTAAGCTTCAAGTAATCGTCATCCGTACCCATTTCAATACCAATTCAAACCTCGTCTTTTCGTGGTCGTTACCACGAACTACGACTGATCTGATTCTTCATTCTCGTCTGAATGTAAGATACGTAGGCACAAGATTACGATGATCTTGGAGAGCACAATTCCCTCCATCTTTCTTTTCCCCCATCATTTCCCATAGTCGAACTACGAGAGCTCTGATTTCTCATTCTCGTTCGAATGAGTATACGTAGGCACAAGGACCCCAATCCTTGGCGATCACCCTATTCTATAACCACCCATTTCCCCTTATCGTCTTTATCCGTTTAATTCTCATTTATTATTGAGAAGAGAACAACTAAGCTTAGATAACGCTCATCACAATTTGAACTAAGAGGTTCCCGATAAGTACAACGGACGTGAGGGGTGCTAATACCTTCCCCTCGCGTAACCGATTCCCAAACCCGGAACATCAGGTTGCGACGGCCGTGTTCCTTTCGTCTTAAAAGGTTTTCTTGATATTTTCCTTTCTCGTTTATTTTGGATAAATAAAGTTCGGCGGCGACTCTGTCGAACCGCATTTCCGCGCCTTTCGCGCGAGGGTCGTACATTCTCGATTTATGAATTTTTGAGGTGCGACAGGTAGGTCCTATTTATAACTAAAATATGTTGTTAGCTTCACTTCACTTTCGGAAGGGTTCAACGAACACTTTCCAACTACGTTGTGGCATGCTTACACCAACGTTGTTTAATGTAGTTGCCATTATTGGTCTCCGACCAACTAGAGAAGTGTTTGACCTATTTTCAAAATAGAATACATCATTGGTTTCAACTCAAAGCGCATTAGTTTGACCAATTTAATTACTGACCATTTCGACGAGGCTACCACAGAAGTTTCCGACGATGAACATGTAGCCTTTCTATCCATATGGCTGTCACACTTCGTCTTTTGCTTGAGTTCTTTGCAAGTGGTGAAGATGTTTTCCACTATTGCAAACTAAATGCATGCTGGAGGGAACATCGACCCAGGCCAATTAATTTTAGCTCACTTTATGAAGCTTCAAGTTTGGCATCTAGTGTCATGAAGACGTTCAACTCCACCAGACACCCCAATGACACGCTTCTACTATGTGGTCCCTTATGGCTCCTTCAACTCTGGTTGAATGCTACTTTTGAGCCATATTTATTGGCTAAAAAAACTAATCATCCTATTAGAAAACCCAAGGATTGTCCCATTGAAGGAAATAGACTGGCCTTGCTTAATCGTGTCAACAAAGAGCTTTCGACACAAGATAGCTTCATTGAATACTACATGATGTTTGTAAAGTGCTACAGTTTTACTCCCCACATGGCTCCCTTTGTGAACAGACGTTATAGATCTGCATGGTTCAGAAGATAATTCCTTAGACACGACGTTGCACATCAAGTTGAACCCAGTGAAATTTAGAAAGCTTTTTTGACACCTCAGTTACAGTTGACAAGGCTTTCATCCAAGAGAGGTCAAGTAGATTTTGTTGGGTATCAACCCAACCATGTGGCCTGACAATTGGTCTCTTCCAATTCAAACCAAACTCCTACTTTCAATGCAAGAAAGATTTATGTTTGAGTATTGTCAGAATGTCAAAGGAAACTGTTAGAACAAGATTTGTTCATTCCCTTAAAAGGTTTTGGTGATAACAAATCATTGAAATAACAATAGGGTTTACTAATTATTATTCGAGTGTTCAAGATCAAAAGACATTAACCTTGATATAAATCAAGTTAATCACTCAGAAGAATAATTAAAGGGAAACAAAGTTGTTATGAATCTAGAGGATCAAAACCAAGCTTTCAGACTCTGAAGAGTCAACTCAAATCTTTTAGATGCTGAACCTTAGCTAACTTCGAATCAAATATCAACTTAGTTCTAAAGACTGGAATCATTAGAAGCAAGCAGACTTTGTTATAAGGAACGACTTTGCATCTTCTAAACAAGCTTCATCGGTAACTCTAAGGACACCGCTTTAAAGGAATTTGTCTACATCAAGTCGTTAACTCTTTAAGTGATCATCCAGACTAGTTATGATCAACACTCTGATGAATACAAGACTCAGAACCTGTGAACTCAAGACTTTGAAGTTTCATTCCAACCAGATTCTGAAGACATACTTTAGCTTCTAATCATGCTTTAACTAATTCTATAAAAAGCCTCTAATTTAGAAAGCTAAGTATAAGGATAACAATGACTCTGAGAAAGTTTTAACAAATGTCTACAAGAAGAAACCACTAAAAAGTTATCCATAGAAGATCACGTGGCAATAATATGCTACCAACTTGGCCAGCGTTGGTCGTCCGAAGATGCACTGGTAGAGGGATGGACAGTTAATTACCAAGAACTGGACCCTAATGGACCTGGCCCTCTCCGCTGCCCCGAAGATGATGATTAGCTCCATGTATCCCCATGGTTGCATGACTGAACCGTTGAAGCCTTGGAGATCAGAGCCTATGTAGGGTGTCAGGTGCGACTTATCCAATTGAAGTGTGTAGAACAACTGAGAATACATAATGTTGACCGAACTTCCCTGGTCGGCCAGGACTCGCCGAACGTAAAAGTTGGCCATCTTTTCCCTTATGAGCAAGGGAATATTAGAGTTGAGGGCCCCGCTGAGGAGTTCTTGCCGATAGAAGGTAATGGGCACCGATTCTCCCCGAACCTTGTCAAGGGTAGAACTTTGGCTCGAGCTTGTATTGATGAGGTGCTCGAACTTTCTCTATACAGACCTCACAATCACCTTGCAAATCCTCTGTCTGATATAACCATGGTGGAGGGGAAGGCTTCCCAGGGGCTATGTGTGAAGAAATAAGGAG
Source organism: Lathyrus sativus (assembly GCA_963859935.3). Taxonomy (NCBI): domain Eukaryota; kingdom Viridiplantae; phylum Streptophyta; class Magnoliopsida; order Fabales; family Fabaceae; genus Lathyrus; species Lathyrus sativus. Next base: position 608,236,958 of record OZ012741.1, read on the forward strand.
GGACACATAAATCTTCTGGTCGCGAGATGCTTATGGCGACCTGAAGGTTGTTGTCGTTCGAGGATGACACTTCTTCCTCAACCTTCTTTGAATTCTGGGCCTCCTGCCGATGAGCATCTTTATTCTTTATAAACTGCTTCAGATGTCTGTCTCTGATAAGGATCTCAATCCCATCCTTGAAATGGATGCACTCATCCATCATATGGCTGTGGCTCTTGTGGAACCAACAGTACTTCGTTTTGTCCGTGTTTGACTTGGTAGGTATTTGCTTTGGGAAATGGACCCCTGCCTACCGGAACTCCGAATTCACTCACTCAGAGAAGATCTTCTCGTGTGAGGTGGTTAGCGGCGTGTGTTCGCGGAACCAGCTAGATGACCCTTTGTGATCTAGGGATTCTAGGGGGAGGTCATCCCTTCTTTTTTCGGCTCCTTGATGAGATGTTGAGGCTTCGTCGTACTTTGAGGACCTAGCGTTCTCCTGGTGCCTAGAATCTCGGGCAGTGTTGGATGCTTCCCTTTCTTCGTACTAGATGTATGCCTGACCCTTGAGGAGGAGGGCATCCAATGTTACTGGGGTTTCGATGCCAACAACCTTGGAAAAGTCACTGCGGGGACAGAGCCTGCGTTATAGCAAATATTTTTTCATGCTATCAATTGTGGGGACCTAAACGACTTCTTTGTTGAATCTTTCAATGTAAGCTCGAAGATATTCATCCCTTCCTTGGATGATAGCTATTGCGGTGAGAATTGGATATCAAGCTATTAATTAACTTGAATCACAAATCTTTGAATTCACCACCGAGCTTTGATTTATCCAAAGGAAAGGGTAAAGATCAAAGAAAATACTAAGTGCGTTATGTAAAAACATAGCTAGAGATCTAAGATTTTGGGGTTGGTTATACCTAGGGAATGTGTTAGCATCTTAAGCATCTGTAATACTCTACAGGAACCTCTTATTTTATTGTGTGTTATTTGTTATCTGTTAACTGCTAAGGGAATGACCTAGGGGTTTATTTCTAAGTATGCTCGCCAAGACATCGTATCTCGTGCCTACTTATTCTGAAGGGAATAGAATCAGAGCATTCGTAGTTCCTCTTAATAAGGGTGAGGAACTCTTGACTATGGTTAAGGTTCCAGGGGGAAGTAAGTGTTCATAGTGAGACACTTACATGGAGTGCGGCGACTCCAAATCTAAGGTTAAATTGGAAAGGAAGAAAGTTTCCATGGCAGAAACTTACATGGAGTGCGACGACTCCAATCCTAAGGCTAGGATAAGGGTTGTAAGAGTAAGTGTCCATGACAAGAACTTACATGGAGTGCGGAGACTCCGATCCTAAGGCTAAGATGAAGGGAAAGGACTTAGAGTTTTCTAAAACTGACATGGCAGTCAATAGGAGGATATCCTTTCCTTTGGAAATGTATTAAGAAAAGATCAGAAATATTGTTAAAGTGATTTTTGTACTTTTTATAAAAGATTAGTTTTAAATGAAAGGGAAATCTATCCTAATACTAAGATCCAAATGATTAAGTCAAAAGGAAGACTATGTTAATGTTATCATGCGAGAGATCATCCTAATGTTCAAATTGGATTCAAATTATCGAAACTAAAGTTGAATCAAGTAATCCAAAGGAACATATGAATCAGCACAAAGCAATACAATTTTGCAAAGGGTATCAAGAGCAATCATATATTCATGATAGAAGTTGTTAATAAGCATGCGCCAAGAAATTCATCATAATTAGTCATCCAGATCAATGCCAAATTTTGATGTCGAAATTTACCATCAAGTCTTTATCAAAATTCATCTATATTAAAATTTAATACCCAGCTGAGATCACCGTCAAGACCTAGTATTAATTAAGAAAAGCCAAACATAGATTTCACTCAAGGAGCAATCATGGATTTAACGTCAAAACTTATATTAAGATTACAATTTTTTAACAAACTCAAAAAAAAGTTAACATCATTATCAAAACTAATCCCAAAAATTGATATCATAATAACCTAAACTAATATTAAAAATACGAATTAAGATTAAACTAGAGGTGACAATTGAATCCGTTAAGGTAAAATCCATCCAATTCATCCACCACATAAAAAATAACTTAATAGATTGGATTAACTACATCCATTTATATGCATGGATGGATTCAATCCATCCAACATATTTTAAGGATCCAATGGATTATTTTTATTTTCGTTAGATTAATTTTTTTAAAAATAATTAAAAATAGATTTTTTTAAAGAAAAGAATTGATTCTTTTTCCGATAAAAAAATATGGAATTTTTCCAAAAAAAAAGTTGATTTTTTTTGTTGAAAAAAGTCGTTTTTTTTTCTGAAAAAAAAACCATTTTTTTCAAAAAAAAAAACAATTTTTTTTTAAAATTAAAATATCAATTTTTTGGAAAATATAAGAAATTCAAATTTTTCAAAAACAACCAATATTTTTCAAAAATTAAAATATCCATTTTTTTTCTTGAAAATACAAAAAAGATGATTTTTTTTTATAAAAAAAATTCAATTTTTTTCATGAATATATTAAAAAATAATTTTTTAAATACAAAAAAAATGAATTTTTCGAAAATAAAATAAAATCGATTTTTTAAAAACAAAAAAATATGTTTATTTTTTTGAAATAAAAAAAGTTGGATGGATGGATATCCATCCATTAAAAATATGTTAATGGATGGATTTGATGGATTTTATTCTTAACGGATGAATTGGATTGGATGAATTTTATTCTTAACGGATGAATTGGATTGGATAATTTTAAGAAAATTTTAGTGGATTGTTAATGGACTAACAAATTTTTTGATCCATCCATTAACAATTCAATCCATATCCATCCAATCCATTCATTTTGCCACCCCTAGATTAAACCCAAAATTTAAACCAAAATAAAAGAAACAAACCTAAATTGAAGGTGCAAACAAGAATTATGGGTGTTGTGTCAAGGAATTAATTAGACATTGGGCCTACACCGAAGGCCCACCTTCTATGGCATGTCTAAATAAATGAAAAAAGTCAATGGGTTAACAGTTTGAGACCCGCCCGAGCTCCAATATAAGGGCAACATACATACACTTCAACATACTTCCTCCCTCCCCCTCTCTCTCTCATGACCTTCTTGTTCTTCCCTGCAGTGAATCTCTATCCCCGGACAAACACACTTTATCCAAGCAAATTAAACATTTTGAGTTAATCAAAATCAAACAAGGTTGAAATAGAAAGATACCGATCGAGACATAGCGGCAGAGGATTTGTGAATTGACGATGCAATTAGTGATGGTGTTGTCTCCTTTGTGCTCTGTCACTTTCTTCTCGATTTTGTAATCTTATGGTCGTTGTTGTTGCGTGATTTCCTGACTCCTTTGTGCGTGTTGTTATGTTTGTATTTTTCGTGATTCAATTAGTGGTATTCTTTTTTTTCATTGTTACTGCTTATCCTCCTCGCTGTGTCGATATTGACGTCCTTTTATAAACATGTGATAATTGAATTCCTGATTAAATGCACAAGATGTTGTCAGTTTTGGTTTTAGAAACGATGTGTCAACTGTGATTTTCTTCTTTGTTTTGTAATTTTGTGTGATTAAAAATTGTTGATGATGATGAATGAGTTTTCATTTTCTGTTTTGCTCATTCCACACTGTTTTGGAATGTTGGATTGTGTTGTGAGATTCTCCTGATGAATGATGATGATTGTTTCGATTTTTATTCTGACAATTCTTGTGATTCTTTCCTTGCTAAAACCATGGTTCCTTGTGAGTTGGAGATTTTGTGTCGCTTACCGTTTTCTAAACTGAACATGTTTTGATTGTGAATTAACTAGGTTTCACCCAACTCCCTGGTCGGTATTATCTTTTACATGAAGAAAACTACAAGAAATACTTCTGAAGCACCAACCTTTGGCCGACTAAGCACATGTAACTATATTAATACTCGGTGACTTGGTGTGAAGAATTAATGTCTTTAATATGCTTTGTTATTGCAATCTGATTAACTACATCCTTCGCAGGTTTTCTTCTGAAAAAAATATCTAGGATTTTTAACATCAACTTTTAAGCCTTGAATTCCATTCAATCGGCGACATGATAATTGGTATTTCAAAGAATTGAGACCTTTATGAAATTGTCAATTGTGTATCAGGTAGCAATTAAATATGTGGTCAATGTTTCTTTGGCATACTGATTTACTGCAATTTATTATCAAAACCTTGAATCATTACACTTATCACCCAAGTCTACGGTTGTTCTTGTGCACATAAACTTATTTACAACCGCATACCTTGCATTAATGATTGAATTATGGTATTACCATGCAGGGAAACAAATTGAGCAGGTTTAGAGAAATGTCGTGCTCAGGAACGTGTCATCCTTGACGTGCCATGAAGAAGAACTTCCATAAATTTCTTTCTTTCTTAGGCATTGAGCTTTGACTCGTCATGCAGTTTGAGATTTGAATTTTGTGAAGAGGACTTGAATTTGGACTATGAATTGTGTCACTTTGCATGAACAAAACTTTCTTTAATTTTGAAATTTGGTATTAACTGAATTTGTGAATTTTAAAACTTGAATCTTTATAATAACTTGAAAATTCTCGAATCCCATGACGATTTGAGTTAAATCTTGAAAAACATGAAGCTTATTCTTTAAATCTTGGAATGACATTTTGATCTTTTGTTAAACATGTGAAGTTCTTAAATTTATGAATCCATCTTGTAAATATTGAATAAAACTTATACTTGAGCTCACAATTTGAATGGATTTTGAACACCTTCATGAATTTAAGATAAAACCAAAAATGGTCCTTGAACTTTGTAAACCATGATTGCATTTTTGAACTCAAACCTTAAAGCATGGACTTTACACTTAAACTTAACTTTGAGTACCTTGATGAATCTTAACCTTTTTTTGAATTTAGAATTAAAGCATGAACTTCATATTAAAACTCATAATGAAATTAACAATGAATCTACGAGTCTTGAATGTCACTTTGAGATCTTATAGCAAAAACTTGATTCAAAATTCTTATCCAAACTTACAACCTCACAACATCAACAAGAAAATTCCAATTCTTTCTCTTGATATAAAAAAAATCATAATGATTCGAACTCCTAAATAGGGACAGAGTTAAACTTGATCTTTAATTTAATCACAAACCCAAGAAACAAACACATTCTAATCTGATGAAGTCTTAATCCATACGATGAAGACATGTTCTTTTACATCCCCTCTTGAAAGCAAAGTACACAAGCTTGTCAACACCACAAAATATCTCATGCGCTAAATAACCATGCTTCATATCAATGGACGGGAAAACATAATCCTCCTTGGGGAAACCTATGAGAAATCTTGAGGAAGTTTGACCTTGTATTGAATAAGGGACCATAAGGATGAGTACATATCCTTCTTTTATCTCCGCAGGGATTCAACATAATTTGTAGGGGACTAAAAACACAGACAACACCTTCATGCCCTCTGAATCTTTTTCAGCCACCTATCTTCACAAAACAAACAAAAAACTAAAAAAAATGGTTAGCTATGCATGGATGGTTGACATAAGATGGTTTGCAAAAGATCAAGGAATCTAAGGGTAAAATTTGGGGTATAACAGTTGCCCCTATTTAAATATTTTCACCGAATGATATGAATGATGAAAATCTTCATGAAATCATGGTGAAAAGTATTTAAATATAGATAACCGAAAATTTTGCCCTAAGATGCAATTACATGCAATGCTATAGACAAAAGAAACTAACCTACAAATGTTAATATGCCATGAACTTTAATATGATGAAAATGATGGAATGCAAAATGCAGATGAAAATGAAAGCAAACAGGGATAAAGTCAACACAATGAGTAATCACTCTCAGGGAATGATAACGCACCAGGGAACAGAAATAAACTGAGAAAATCTAAAGTGATGAATCAACATGTTCAGGCATGATCGGCTGACACTTTAGAATGAGAGATTACAAAAGTTCCTCACTGGAGATAAAACCAAAAAGAAGGTCTCTACTGGGGAATATTTAGAGTAGTTGACCAACAGGTTCAAGCATAACTGGATGACACTCTAGGATAAAAGGTAAAGCAAGATCCTCATAGCAATATGATCATGCAAACAAAATGCTGGAGTTTTCAAACAAGAAAGAACATCCGAGCCTTTGGAAATTCCTTAAACGAAAAGATCAAATGAGATCTTCATAAAACATTAGGAAAAATACAGGGTAATTAAACTCTTCTGTATGCCAAAATAATTGAACTTCATGGAGAACGCTCTTTGGATAAGCTTCTCAAAAGAGACTTCCACTTATCGTCGTAAAGGGACTTACACACCACCAAGAAAGGATAAGTTTCTCAAAGAAAGAGACTTCCACTTATCGTCGAAACAGGATAAAAATGATAAGCTTCTTAGGAGAGACTGCCACTTATCGGGAAAAGGAAAAAAGGATAAGCTTCTCGAATGAGACTGCCACTTATCTGACAAAGGAATAAAAATGAAAAGCTTCTCAGGAGAGACTATCGCTTACTAGCATAGTAAGATAATAAAATGATAAGCTTCTCAGAAGAGACTACCACTTATCGACAAACGTAAAAGGGGTAAGCTTCTCAAGGGAGACTGCCACTTATCCGCAATGAGGATTTGTAAAACAATTCTTCTTGGGAGACACGGTGCAAAATAAATGCACTCTCAAACTAGGCTCAACAACCTAATTAGGTTTAAAAACATAATCTTCAGGGACCAAAGCTCAAATCTAGGAACAAGCTAGAAAGGAACGGTCAAACAAAATTCTAACCATTGAGGAATGAACTCAAATGGGGATTTATCTTATCCAAGCATGGAAAAGATAACTAAAGCAACCATCATCCATAAGGGGCGAACTCTATGGGGAATTTAGAAAGGATGGCACTTTCTGCCTAAAGTTGATGACTCTACTTGAAGAGAAACAACAAACCTAATTACTTGGTGGTAAACACAGCCAAAATAAAATAACAAAAGACAACAAGGTAGCAAACATGTTCATGTACCATGTATATGTATAAATGAAATGTATGTCATGCTTATGCTTATGTTGACAAAACAAATGAGAGAGGTAAACTGAAGATGAAATAAACATCTCGACGAGGATATTTGGCCAACCTCTGCAGGAAGGATACATCTATCGAGAGGTTGATAGAAAGTTATAAGCGGAACCATAGTCATACTTCGAGGTTTCAAACTTCTATGGGGAAAAGAAATACTTCATTCAGGGATATAACATCATGACCTCACTTGTGGGATTGCCATCACGAGTCTGATTCCCTTGTCGAAGAAGAAAACATCCACTGGAAAGAGTCAAGGTAGGGGATAAAATAAATATCCATTTTATCGGGGAAGTATGGAGTCAAGGCAGCTTATGGGAGAAAATAAAGTAACTTCAGCGGGGAATAAAGATGACTCCACTAGGGTGCAAATCCTCAACAACAATAAACATGTATCACATGGTGGATACTGGGGAGATTCTCTACAGTCTTGAAAATCACTTATGATTACAGGATCAGTCCAAGAGTATTGTTAGTTTATGCTTCAATGAGAATTTTTGCTGAAAATAGTCTAAAAGTGCTTCTGCAACATTAAGACTTCTGAGGAACCAAGATTTCCTTCATATCTTTCCACAGGTCAAAGCAACTTTATATTATTTTCAATATTTTTTTCAAAAAAGTTTTAAGTTTAAAAACATTTCACTTTCAAAATTATTATTAACAAATAATATTTTGCATAACGAGGAAAAGTAGAGAAAGCATAAAAATGACAAAATTTGAAAGGCAAAAAGCCGATTTTATTCAAGAATGATAGCTTGCTAATGGCGAAGCTACATGGGGTATTAAAATTGAAATTGGCAATAGGGAAAGGTTACATTGAATCCAATGACACCTACTAACCCTAATAACTAAGACTACCCAAAATCATGCTTCTGACGAGAGCAGTTGGATTGGACTTCTACTTTGATCTTCTATAATGATGAACTCCATCTGATGCAGTGAAATGCCTTTTGTCCCTAACTTTTTCTTGGATCGCCCTTTCGGATTTTCAGTCCATCGGGATGCTCATTTTTCCTAAACCTCCCTTTCGGGTTTTCAGCTTAGCAAGCTCTTATTATTTTTTCTTATTTTCATCCCTAACTTTTGTCTGGATCTCCTTCATAGGTTTTGATCCACCGATATACCCATTGTTGCCTAAGTCTTTTTTTCAGGTTTTTGACTTAGCGGATTTTTTAGGCATAATATTTTCAGACTGCATCAGAGTTCACAGGGTGTGCAAGCTCCTCACCATCCATTGTCGTGAGAATTAGCGATCCTCCTGAGAAAATTATCTTCACAATGAATGAACCTTCATAATTCAGAGTCCATTTCCCACACATGTCTTTATAAACTGGAAAGATCTTCTTGAGTACAAGCTCTCCTTCTCGGAATTCTCAGGTTCAAACTTTCTTGTCAAATGTCCTCTTCATCCGTTTCTGGTACACCTGATTGTGGCACATAACAGTCATGCACTTCTCATCTATAAGGTTCAGCTGGTCAAATCTCTCTTGAACCCATTCTGCTTCATCAAGCTTGGTTTCTATCAATACCCTCAAGGATGATATCTCTACTTTAATAGGAAGAACCACGTCCATTCCATACACTAACGACAAAGAGGTTGCCCCTATTGAGGTTCACATTGAAGTTCGGTATCTGTGCAAAGTAATTGGTAGCATTTCATGCCAATCTTTATAAGTCTTTACCATCTTTTGCAGAATTTTCTTAATGTTTTTATTCGCGGCTTCAACAACTCTATTCATTTTAGGGCGATAAGGAGAAGAATTGTGGTGCACGATCTTGAAACTTTGACACAACTCCTTTATGGTTTTATTGTTCAAATTAGTCCCATTATCTATTATAACTCGGCTTGGAATTCCATAACGGCAGATAATCTCTTTCTTGATGAAGCGGACAACCACTTGCTTGGTTACGTTGGCATAAGAAGAAGCATCTACCTATTTTGTGAAGTAATCAATTGCAACCAAAATGAATTGATGACCATTGAAAGCTTTAGGTTTGATTTCCCCAATCATATTAATGCCCCACATTGAGAAAAGCCATGGTGATGATAAAACATTCAACAATGCTGGAGGCACATGCAGCTTATCAGCATAAATTTGGCACTTATGCCATTTTCTGGCATATCATATGCAATTAGATTCCATGGTTAACCAGTAATACCTAACTCTCAAATTTTTCTTTGACATAGCATAACCATTGGCGTGAGTTCCAAACGATCCTCATGAATTTCTTGAAGTAACATATCTGCTTCACATTCATCAACACATCTAAGCAGAACAATGTCATGGTTTCTTTTATACAACACATCATTGCTGAGGAAGAACTTAGATGCTAACCTTCTCAGAGTTTTTTTGTCAAGAGTTATAACATCGGTTGGATATTCCTGGTTTTACAGATAATTCTTAATGTCATGGAACCATGGTTTTTCATCAACTTCCTCTTCGACTAGTTGATAGTAGGCGGGCTCGGTCTTGCGCTCAATTTGAATGAGTGGTGCTTCATTAACAAATCTAACCTTCCATATCGAGGCTAGCATGTCTAAAGCATCAACAATATGGTTTTTAGATCTCGGGACATGTCGGAAAGTGATCTCGTCAAAGTATTGGCTCAACTCCACAATATAAGCACGATACGCAATCAACTTTTGGTCTCGTGTCTCCCATTCAACCTTGACTTGGTAGATCACCAAAGCTGAATCTCCACTCACTTCAAGAATTTTGATTCGGAGGCCAATAGCTACTTCAAGGTTGTTGGCTGGAAGTTTTGACTAAGGAAATGCAACACAGAGATTGGCTTGTGGATCGACAGGCTAGGAAAGGTGGTAAGGGAAACGATGTGAGTCGACGCCAGTAGAGAGAGTTTTGTGAGTCGACTCAGGCCTATTCCGTCGAAGATGTCGAGTGAGGGGAAAGGAAGCCGACACGAAGTAGATGAACATTTAAGCGGGAAGAAAATTTGAAAAGCTGAGAATGTGGAAAGTTATAGAAGTGGTGGAAGGACACGTGGCGCCACCAAGATCAACATAACAATTATTTTATTTTCCTATTTAAGGCAATACCCATGTTCATTTTAGGGGACATATTTTGTAACATTGTAAGGAAAAACACTCTGAGTACCAAGCGTTAAGAGAAAAGAGTTTCATTCCTGCAAAATGTATGATCGCGTCCACATTTCCTCTTAACATCAATTTATATCATCAACTTTAAAGATTTCTTGTCTTGTTCTTTTTGTCTTTTCTTGTTTATACAATTGCCTTTATTTAAGTCTACACAATCCTTCTTAAATTTATCTTCAACTTATTCTAAAAAACACCATTCCACCACGATCTCATACACTCGACCGATACGTTTTGAGACATGTTTGGCCGGTCCCGCAAATAAACCTGCGTTGAGAGGTCAGAGGTTGTTCGCGCAAAAAATGCCTGCAAACAAATTGGCACACATAGTGGGACATGTTGGTTTGGGTGTATACATCTACATAGTGGTAAGATGGTGATACCACGTCCAAATGAAGAACCGTCTTCAGAGGGAAATACGGTTGTGACTCAAATAACCAACGTTGGCGCTGACACTGTGTCTGCAGTTTTGACTACTCGTAGTGGGCTTGTTGTGATGCCACGTCGACCTGAACCTAGGCCTATGGTGATAGGAACTGGGGGGCAATATATGCCTAGTTTCACGATGCCCACACTCAAGCCTTTGGGATGCCGACAAAGTCCATGTCGAGCCTGCATCACAGCGGCCCACTCTTTGGAGAAAGCTCTTCATCATCTTTTTTTTGTATCAGGGGTTAGGGCCTTTGGCGAACCAAGTTACTAGGCCCCCAGGTTTAGTGTTTCGTCACATTCGATTCCAACTTTCACTTCAAGTTCTGTCGCCATTATGAGACAACAAATGGAAGAAAGTAATCACGAAATGGTCCACATGTTGACCCAGCAAATGGACACCATATTAAGACTTCTAATACAAGATTCGACTCAGAGTTACCAATAATTGGCAACTCAGATGACGAGGATAGGTGATTTTTTAGGTGCTCCTAGGGCCCCGGGTCGGCAGACGCCGCCACCCCGACCAGAGACGCCAATTCGACAAGACGAAGTCTTCGACAAAACAATTAACTAGCAACCCCATGAGGTTGAACATACACCCAGGGTGGCCCAAAGGCCTCCCGTGGTTTTAGTTTATAGGAACTAGGACCCAAACTATATGGTCAGACTGGCTCAACACGAAGCCATGGCTGGCGAACCCAACTTATAAGCTATGATGGAACGAATTATGATTCACAACAGGGCGAACCCAGGCCTTTGATGACCAACATATACGTCCCCACTACCAGACTTTGTTCTGCAAACAGAGTTACCCAGGGGGTGGAAGGTGCCAAAGTTTACCAAATTCACCGAAGAAACCGAAGAGTCCACCGTCAAACATGTTGCTAGATATCAAACCGAAGCTGTCGACATAACAAACAACGAGGACTTGAAAATGAAGTACTTCCCAAGTTCCCTCACCAAAAATGCGTTTACTTGGGTCACCACCTTACCCCCAATGTCTGTCCATACCAAGGTAAAATTGGAAAGATTGTTTCATGAACAGTTTTACATGGGATAATCGAAAATTAGTCTGAAAGAGTTAGCCAGCATCAAACAAAAGGCTACAGAGTTGGTGGACCAATATCTTAACAGGTTTAGACTGTTGAAAGCGGGATGCTTCACGCAAGTCCCTGAACATGAGCTAGTCGAGATGGCGGCTGGTGGCATAGACTATTCGATCAGGAAAAAGTTAGACATGGAATATCTCGTAGATATGACGCAGCTAGCTGATAGGGTCTAACAGGTTGAATGTTTAAAAAATGAAAAAACTCAGGCTAACAGATACCGTAAGAAAGAGAAAGTTTCATACGTGGCCACTGACGAATACTCTTCTAACGATGAGGAGCTCGTCGATGATAACGAGGTTAACGTGGCTAAATTGAAGCCAAGGCCTCCGTACACATGTAAATCATTAAAACTATTGAATGGAAAAAATCCAGTCGAAACCGAAAAAATAGATAAATATGTCGCAAAAACATATACTTTTGATGTATCTAAGTGTGATGAAATATTTGATTTATTAGTTAAAGATGGTCAGATTATTATCCCTCCAGGGTAAAAGATCCCATTTTAGAACAAAAGAAGAAAATGGGATTTTGTAAATTTCATAATTTCCTTGGTCATAAGACTTCTTAATGTGTTCTTTTCAGGGACTTGGTGCAGAAAGCTTTGAAAGAAGGCCGACTTTAATTTGGCGAAAGGCCAAAGATGCAGGTGGACACAGATCCTCAGAAGGTCGAAGAAGCCTTATATTCTGATCTATATGACTGCATGATGGTTGAGGCTACTGAGGGTCTCAACAAGCACTTTATAACCAAAGCATTTGAATGCATGCTGATCGAGACTACTGGTGGCCCTGACAAGAAGTATGAGGAGAAACTCGAGACAGTCTACCCTCAAGCTTGCGAAAGTCTGACTGATTTCCAAGAGAAATGCAGGATGAGCGGGTTGAAGGTTGTATTATGCCCAAAGTGCAACGTTGTGTTTGACGAAAAATCTGCTAAGAAGTACGAAGCGGGTAGGAAAATGGCACTGCAAGACAGTAAGCCACCAATCCCTAGATTCGTGTTCGACCAAAACAGTGCTCTTCGCCGAAACGAAGAATACAGGAGGCTGTTCCAGCAGGCATGACCCAAGACGTTTGTGCCACCGTCAGATGCTCCCCGGGATAAGTGGGTGGCACACATGAGCCAGAAGGGGAGCAAGCGGTCGAAATGGAGGGTATTGGATCTAGAAAAGGAGGCAAAGGCCTCCGACAAGAGTACTGAACACAGGGGCTATGTGGTTTCCCCCAACTACAAAGGAAAGAATCCTATGACAAGGACCCAATGGAGGTGATATCAACGAAACAAAAAGGCAACCAAAGAGGCTTCGAATTCACACTTGAAGCATGTCGGACCCTCTGGACTGAAAAGGCAATACCCAAAGGCAAGGTGGGTCAAGAAGGAGAAAATTGTGACAAATTAGACTACGACAGTGACTGTGGAAACTTCAAGAGAGAAGAGGGTGGTGTCAACCCAGAGCTCGAAGTACACATCTAGAGGTGAAAACAAGAAAGAACCCAAATATACTCCCTAGTCAGATGAAGAAGAACCAGAGTACACTCCTAGTCAGATGAGGAATATACCCCGTCACCAAAAGACAATTTTGATGAAGAAGTGTATGATAACACCAATGATGATACATATGGTGAGGACTTCGTTGTAAACTGCGGCATCGTGTCAATATTGCCGGCATAATATGATAGGGTTTCAGAAGTCTATGAATCAGAAGAAGATTTCCTACCAAACGAGACCACAAAAGATAAGCCACTATGTTACTATGTGATGAACAATGGTGTGGTGGAAGAACGGACGACCATGTTTGAAAGACCTAGTCCAGGAATGATGTACCATCTGAAGCCGTTGTACATAACATCAAAGGTTGACGGAGTGACAGTCAATAAAGTGTTCATAGACGGAGGGGAAAATGTCAATCTAATGCCTCATACGTTGCTTAAGAGGATTGGAAAGACTGAAGCCGATCTCCGACAACATAACCCGGTTTTGTCTAATTATGAAGGGAAAACCAACAACATTTTAGGGGTTGTCCAAGTCGATTTAGTTGTAGGTACAACTACCAGGTCGACGTTGTTCATGGTCATAAACTCAAAGGCTAACTTCAACTTACCGTTGGGTCAAGAGTGGATCCATGGGATAGGAGCATTACCATCAACTTTACATAAGAGATTAAGCATTTGAAGGAAATACGACATCGTTGAAAATATCGAAGCCGATCATAGTTATTATAAGATTGATGAAACAAAGGGTGCAAAGAAATATTTTGACCAACACCTAGCAAATGTGGCACCTTGTGACGATGGATCGGGATCTTATACTTCTGTCAATACGGGTCGCATCCTAAACTTGGATCCTGACTATGGATTCGTTTAGGATGCTATTGACGCCACAATGGAGCCCATATAAGGACTTCCATCCACAGGGTGGCCCACAATTGATTAAAATGACTACTGAGACAGAGAGTTTGACTCAAATTTCAGCCTATTTGGTTTAAAACAAGCAAAAGTCGACGCTAGAAGCAGGAAAGTGACAAAACATAGCTGGTGACGCTGACAGCAGTTCACAAGTAATTGGCTAACAATTCCAAATAACAACTTCGGAAAGCCGGAGGCTTGATTGCATTTATGACAATGAGCCTTTGGGGTTTGAGAAAAGCCCATCCATTGAGCTGTAGAGAATGCAGGCGCGAGACCCACTAGAAGAAATTGACTTGGTGGTGGGGAAACGAAGAGACCTATGTACGTAAGTGCTAAAATTGGATCGAAGATGAAGGTCAAGCTGATCGAGGTATTGAAGGAGTACAAAGATTACTTTGCCTGGGATTATGGAAAAATTCCTGGCTTGAGTCGGAGTGCAGTAGAACATCGACTACCAATTCAGCCAAGAAAAAGGCCAGTAAGACAACAACCACGACGATTCGCTCCAGAAACCACTCTAAAGATTAAGCAGAAGATCGAGAGACTACTCAAAATCTGGTTCATCAGAACTGCAAGGTACGTCGAATGGTTAGCAAACATAGTTCCTGTTATCAAGGAAAATGGGACTCTGAGAGTCTGTATAGATTTTAGAAACTTAAACAATGCTACCCTTAAAGATAAGTATTCAATGTCTGTGGCAGAAATGTTGGTCGATTCGGCCGCGGGTTTCGAGTATTTGAGTATGCTTGATGGGTACTCTAGTTATAACCAAACCCTCATAGCTGAAGATGATGTTCCAAAAACGGCATTCCGGTGCCCTGGGGCCTTAGGAACGTACGAATGGATTTTAATGCCATTTGGTTTTAAAAACACTGGAGCAACTTATCAAAGAGCCATGAATGCTATATTTCATGATTTTATTGAGAAATTTATACAGGTGTACATTGATGACATTGTCATAAAATCCTCATCAGAGAATGGTCACTTAGAACACCTTCGACGTTCTTTTGAAAGAATGAGAAAATATGGATTAAAAATGAATCCACTAAAGTGTGCTTTTGTGTATATGCAGGAGATTTCCTGGGATTCCTAGTCCACAAAAAGGGCATCGAGATCAACCAAAACAAAACCAAGGAAATTTTAGATCTCAAGCCTCCTTCAAGGAAGAAATAACTCCAGTCTTTATTGGGGAAGATAAACTTTTTGAGAAGGTTTATATCAAATCTAAGTGGCAAGACGAATGTGCTCTCGCCATTGCTCAAGGCCAAGAAAGAAAGTGACTTTCACTGGGGACAGGAGCAGCAAAAGGCTTTCGACACCATCAAAGAGTACCTCATGAGGCCTTCCATTTTATTGGCACCTAGTATGAATAAAAGCATGAAGTTGTACATCGTTGCGTCGGACGCAACTATAGGAAGCATGTTAGCGTAAGAGGATAATTGTGGCGTCGAAAGACCCATTTATTACCTTAGTCGAATGTTAATAGATGCTGAAACTAGGTACACCATGATCGAAAAGTTGTGCCTATGCTTGTACTTCTTATGTATGAAATTAAAACAATATATTAAACCAGTTGAGGTTTATGTTTCATCGCATTTTGATGTTATTAAGCATATGTTATCTAAACCCATTCTGCATAGTCGAATTAGGAAGTGGGCACTAGCGTTAACTGAATTCTCCTTGATGTATGTTCCTCTAAGGGCATTGAAAGGTCAAATAGTGGAAGACTTTATTGTCGATCATGCAGTGGTCGAATCATCATTGTGGATGGTTGACGCCGATCCTTGGAAGTTATACTTTGACAGGTCAAGTCATAAGAATGGAACATGTATTGGGATCTTGGTAATATCCCCGCACGGCTATCCTACTAGATTCAAATGTAGGGTCGATGGAAAATGTTCTAATAATGAGGCAGAATATGAAGCCTTGATCACTAGCCTTAAGATTCTTAAGGATCTGGGTGCCAAGAGAGTCGAAATAAAAGGCGACTCTGAACTGGTGATTAAACAAATCATAAGAGATTATAAATGCATCAACGAACACCTCGTGGTGTATTTCACGATGGTGAAGCAACTCTTGGAATGCTTCGAGGTTGTTAGCATTACACACGTGCCCATGATAGAAAATCAAGAGGCCAACGATTTAACACAAATTGCCTCTGGGTACAAAGTGTCGGCGGAAAAGTTGAGAGACTTCATTGAAATTAAGGAAAAGGTGGTATCTAAAGTACTACCATCATCATGCTTGTCAGAAGCTGGGGGGCAAACATCCCGACATAGAGTTTAATTGAAAGTTCGGGAAACTTCAAAATCTTCACTATCAGCAATCTATCACTGTCAGACTAGAGAAAACCAATCTTTGAGTATTTGGAAAACCGGTGGGAAGGGCTGATAGGAAGATTAAGTATAAAGCTTTAAGTTACGTCCTAATGGGGAATGAGTTGTTGAAAAAGACACCAGAAGGGGTGTTGCTTAAATGTCTGGGAGACACAGACGCGTACTTAGCAATTTCGGAAGTCCATAGTAGGACATGTGGGGCTCACCAAACTGGCCATAAAATTAAATGGTTATTGTTTCGATAAGGTGTGTATTGGCCAAACATGCTCAAGGATTGCATAGACTTTGCAAAGGGGTGCCAAGATTGTCAAAGACACGCGAACTTCCAGCACTTGCCAGCAAGCGAATTGCACACCATCTTCAAGCCATAGCCCTTTCGTGGTTGGGCGTTGGATATTATAGGAGAGATTCGACCAGCCTCGTCGAAACAGAAAAAAATTCATCCTTGTAGGAATAGACTATTTCACAAAGTAGATAGAGGTTGTACCTTTGGTAAAAGTAGTCCAAGAGGCTGTGATTGAATTTATCCAGAACCATATTTTGTACAGATTCAGGATTCCTGAAACCATCACGACGGACCAAGGTTCCGCGTTTGTTGGCCAGAAGATGCAGGAGTTTGCAGCAAAGACAGGTTTTAAGTTGATCACTTCAACACCGTATTATGCTCAGGAAAATGGTCAAGTTGAAGCTGCCAATTAAGTGGTAATTGGACTCAATAAGAAACACGTTGCCAAGAAACACAAGAACTGGCATAATACGTTAGATCAAATTTTATGGGCCTGTCGAACGTCCCCTAAGGAGTCGACCAATTCGACTTTGTTTCGTTTGACATTCGGTCATGATTTTGTTTTGCCAGTAAAGATTTGTTTATAGTCAATTAGAGTGCAACATCACCATGACATTCTGTTTGAGCAATATTGGAGTATGATATTAGATGAAATTGTGAACTTAGATGAGGAAATGATGGCAGCGCTAGACAGGCTATTACGCCAAAAGGCACGGGTGGCCAAAGCATACAATAAGAAGGTCAGAAAGAAGACCTTTGTAGTCAATGATTATGTGTGGAAGGTAGTGTTGTCGGTGGATCGAAGGGATCAAACGTTAGGAAAGTGGTCAACAAAGTGGGAGGGACCATTCCATGTAACCTAAGCATTCTGTAACAAATCAAACGAGATCCAAGAGATATGCATGGATCAACGAATCTTAAAATTAAATGGGAAATATTTGAAAAAATATAAACCTATTTTACAAGAGGTTCGAATCCAAAAATAACTTTTCATCGATAGTTGGCCCATGTGGGTAGAAGGCCAATGACAGTTTACAAAAAGCTCCATGATGGAGTTACAAAGGTTCAACTAAGTAAAAAATACAATTATGCTGGGAACCTTGATTTAAAGTCTTCAAAAAGGGTTTTTTCATGATCCACTTTACTTTCTAAGAGAAAAAATTCCTTCCGCATCTGGTCGATGGTATACTTTAGCGCAGGGGGGGGTTTCGACGTGAGCGATCCCCTGAGACACTTCTTGGTCGATGACCTCTTGAGCCGGTAGAGGTTTGTCGGATTCCAAGGAGGCTTTCTACCCCTCAAATTCGACAATCTTTCTCGCAAGCTCTGCCATCTAGGCTGGATAATCAGATATCCACTGGTCGAAGACATGACACTGACCGAAACTTTCTTTTTTTGTGGTTTCAAAATCCTAAAGTTTCTTCTCACAAAGGGAGCTGAGATACCACTCTCGTTTCATCTCATTAATCTTCACCCTAATTTGGGCGTCATCCTGTTTACACATTCATAGGTCCTTTACTAGTTGAGTGAAGAAAGCCTCGAATTCAATTAAATACTTGACCATGGGAGCATGCACTCCAAAATGGGAGAGTTCATCCAGTATTTTGAAGACGTCACAGGCTACAACTGACTCTTCCGCAACGGCGGCTAGAAACTCATCCTCAAACAAATATGTCCTCAATTGTTGAAGTTTAAGGGCAAAAGAATCATCCATCTTTGGGTTAAGAGTGGCCTTTGGACCAGCAGGGGTGGCATCCACATTCGACTTACAAAGTTTAAGCAGGGACTTCAGAGTCTCCGCTGGGTTTGATTGCTTCATAGTCGGGATCTCCTTCGGAGTAAGTGTCTTTTCGACAGAAGAGCCACCTTCATCAGAACCTATGGGAGTTGGAGTGCCTTCAGCAGTAGTTGAGATAATCACAGGGTTTTCTTTACCGCTGGTAGTTGCACCATCCTTGTTAGCCCCATTATTGGTATTGTCAACAGGGGGTGTTTTCGCCGCAGGATCTTCTTTTGTCAACGACCCTTAGAATTCGTCGACTTTCTGAGGACTAAAAATAGGCGCCGTCTTAGGGGGATTGCCAGCAGTAGCTGTGGCATTATCAGCATTTACAGCAACGTTCGAGTCGACTGTGGTGTCCTGCAAAAGGCAACTTAAGTAAGAGAGCACCCAAGTAATATATAGACCAAAAATATAAAAAAGAAAAATACCTCAGCAGTGTGTTATGGTGGAAGGATTTCAGTGGCGACAGATGGAAAAATTTCAGCAAGATTATCAGGAACAATATGTTTCGTGGTCGAGGTGACCGCTTTGGAGGGGGTCTTCTTAGGAGGAAATCTTTTCTTCTTGGCTATTGGGGTAACAGGAGGAGAGTGGGATGTTTTTGAAGGAAAGACCCAGGATTGGGTACTTTCGTCTGACGCGCCATCTTTCGGAGTCAGCGCCTTTTCAAGAACCTACCAAACAACAAGGTAAGTTGACAGCAAAAGACAGGTGTAAAGAATCACCAAAAATCATGTGGTACCTGAGGATTCAAGACTTTATGTTTCTTTGTTAGCCGGGATGAGGTCGACATAGCAGTTGATTCCCTTTTTCGTCCCTGGGGATTAAACACAAAGGATTAGATATTGGCAACGAATAAAATACAGAAGAAAAGCAAAAAATGTACCTTCTTTGAGGTGTCCTCTGTGGCACCAGCTCCTTGGGGATTCTCGAAAGCTACAACAATCATCGAAGCAGGGACTTCACTAGTGAGGATAGAAAAGGCATCGACCACATTCTCTAAGAACAGGTCATGTTTGAAGCATTAGTGTTGGTACTCTGCCCACCATACACTAAAACCCTCTATTGTGAAAAGGATGGTTGAAAAGAAAACACAGGTAACTCAAGGCGCTGAGTCAACCAAGCAAACTTGAGACAATTCTTGTGACCTATCAAGTTTAACTATCGACCAGCCCACACAATGTCGGAGGAATGTCGTACCAGGGATTTCGGCTACAGTTGGCTCAAACCAAATTGTCGAGCCACCAAATTAGGCTGGTAGTTCATGAACCCATAGCCTGTGTTCCCCGCCTCAATTCAAAATGACAACATGGTGGAAGTCAGAAACGCCCTTCATATGGAATTCAAAGTTGCTGCCGTTTTTGGGGAAGCACCAGGAGATGGGTTTCTAAACCATGACGGACCAAATCGTTAATGCATAAAAGGAGTCATGCCAGGGACGAAGGTGTTTGCTTCTAAAAACATGGTGAGGTACTTCATAAAGAGATTTTTGTTGGGAGTTTCCTGCATAGTGATCAAGGCGAGTCAGACGCCTTTTATGGGATGGTCATCATCCAAATGCTGCATTGTTGCAGACAAGGGATAGCCCAATTGATGCTCAAATGTGGCGTTAAATGTTGTAACAACCACATAGGCCCTGAAATTTTCAAGGCCTTGGTGGTTTCATGAAGGAGTTTTATTCTCAAGTCCGACATACCAAGAGAATGATAGAGAGAGGATAACAGAAGCTTACCTAAAGATACTTATCGATCCTCATGTATTTGGATCGCCAGGTTGATATGAATCTTAGCTATTTGTAGAGAGCTAGGACAGAAGAGGTAGTAGGACAACCAAAGAGTAAGAAAAGTGATGTGTTCTTCATCTGATACTTCATTAGAAGCTTTGTCATGATGGTCCTCTATAAACTTTTGGAAGCCAACACGTTCGAAGTCGAAGGTGGCGTTCGTCTCCAGGGTCGGATCAAAGGTTTCACCTAGAGGAGAAAGACCTGTGATGGCTGCCACGTCGAAGAGCATCAGCGTCAATATGCCACAAGGGAAATGGAATGTGTTGGTCGACCCTTCCCAAAAAAACATCAACGCCAACAGTAAACAAGGGTTGACCCTATGAGCATTCCTGGAGAGCTGAATGGCATCGAAGATGCCAGCTGTCTTCCATTAGGCCTGACGTTTTCCCTGGACCTTGTTCAACTATGAGATGTAATCTTTGTTTCTTAGGGTAGGCATCGACTTGAAAACACGGGCCTTTGGCTCCATAAACTTTAAGTCGAGGGTACCACCTTTCTGGAAAGCAAAGGGAATGGTGGGAAGAAAGCAAGGGAAAACGCCTGAAGCTCCTCATGGCTGGGTTTCTTAGCAGGGTAGGGCCCATGCAAAGCATGCAACTTTCTAGCAACCGCAAAAAGGATGATCATCTGGCGTAGGCAGGCAGCTACCACCGCGTCATCAGCGGACGTCGGATTGGGAAGGGGCATAAGGGTGTTAGCTTCAGAGAGAACAAACTCAATAGGGTTGTTTCCGGTAGTGTGAGTGGTGGAAATGGTTGAAGAAGCCATTGAAAAGGAAGGTCAAAGAAATTTTTAGGGCAAGAGTTTGTAGGAGAAAGAAGAAGCGTGAAGTTGGAAAAAGAAATCCAAATATGGAAAAGGTCTATTTATAGTCAAGTTGGCGTGCAGTTGAAAAGACAAGGGGCAGTTCCAATTCCAGAGTGAGTGGGAATAGTTTAAAACCCATAACATTGGGATGCGACTAGGCATGATTAGCTTTCTTGGAAATCGTGGCGCAGAAAGGCGCCATTATCACGTCAGACTAGTGATGACGCGTGACTGACTCGATAGAAAAACAATGATGGTGTTGCTGGGTCATTACCAAGACGCAGTCGAAACCTCTTAGAACCAAAACGCCAAGTTCCTCAGTCGACAAAGTGCTCATTCAAAATTGGGTTTTGAGAGGGCACTTTGTTGGTTGGAAATTTCGACTAAGGAAAGGCAACACAAAGATTGGCTTGTGGGTCGACAGGCTGGGAAAGGTGGTAAGGGAAACGATGTGAGTCGACGCCAACAGAGGGAGTTTTATGAGTCGACTCAGGCCTATTCCATCGAAGATGTTAACTAAGGGGCAAGGAAGCTGACACGAAGTAGAAGAACGTTTGAGCAGGAAGAAAAATTGAAAAGCTGAGAACGTGGAAAGTTACAGAAGTGGTGGAAGGACACATGGCACCACCAAGATCAACATAGCAGTTATTCTATGTTCCTATTTAAGGAAATACCCATGTTCATTTTAGGGGACGCATTTTGTAACATTGTAAGGAAAAAAACACTCTGAGTACCAAGCGTTAAGAGAAAAGAGTTTCATTCCTGCGAAATGTATGATTCCGTCCACATTTCCTCTTAACAGTAATTTATATCATCAACTTTAAAGATTTCTTGTCTTGTTGTTTTTGTCTTTTCTTGTTTATGCATTTGTCTTTATTTAAGTCTACACAGTCTTTCTCAAATTTATCTTCAACCTATTCTAAACAACACCATTCCACCACCATCTAATACACTCGACCGGTACATTCTGGGACTTGTTTGGTCGGTCCCGCAAATAAACCTGCGTTAGGAGGTAAGAGGTTGTACACGCAAAAACTGCGTACAAACAAAGGCATTGAATGCATGCCTCATACTCGGCAACATTATTTGTACATTCAAAATCTAACCTTATTGTGAATGAGGTATAACCGCCATCGAGATTCATCAAAACGACACCTATGTCATGCCCACTGTAATTAGAAGAACCATCAAACATCATCTTCCAATGGGAACCTGGCTCAGGATCTTCATCAGGATCTGGCTCTTCACATTCTTTCTTCACCAACATAATGTCTTCATCAGGAAAGTCAAGCTTTAGAGGCTTATAATCTTCAACTGGTTGGTCTGCAAGATAATCTGATAAGATACTTCCTTTAATAGCCTTTTGAGTCACATATTGGATGTCGTATTCAGATAATAACATATGCCAATGGGCAAGTCTCCCATTCTGAGCAGGATTTTCAAAAATATACTTTATTGGATCTATTTTCGAGATTAACAAAGTACCGTGACAAATCATGTATTTCCTGAGACATTTAGCAGCCCATGCTAAAGCACAACAAGTTTTTTCTAGAAGTGAATACCGACTCTCACAATTAGTAAACTTCTTGCTCAAATAGTAGATGGCGTGTTCTTTTCATCCAGTCTCATCGTGTTGGCCCAACACGTAACCCATAGACTTGTCAAGAATAGTCAGATACATGAAGAGTGGTCTTCCAGAAACAGGAGGAATCAAGATAGGAGGCTCTTGCAAATAACCCTTGATTTTCTCAAACACTTGCTGACAATCAGAATTCCAGTCAATAATCTGACCCTTGCAGAGTAACTTGAATATTGGCTCATAAGTAGCAGTCATATTGGAAATAAATATGGAAATATAATTCATGCGTCCAAGAAAACCTCTGACTTGTGTTTCAATTTGTGAGCGGGCATTTCTTAAATGGCTCGAACTTTATCAGGGTCTACTTTGATTCCTCGTTGGCTAACAATAAATCCAAGTAATTTCCCAGATCTAACACCAAAAGTACACTTAGCAGGATTCAGTTTCAACTGTTATTTCTTGAGTCGTTCAAACAACTTCAGCAAATGGTCCAAATGGCCCTCCTCACTTTGAGACTTAGCAATCACATCATCAACGTACACCTCGATCTCCTTATGCATCATGTCATGAAAGAGAGCGACCATCGCTCTTTGATATGTTGCCCCTGCATTCTTCAGACCGAAGGGCATAACCTTATAAAAATAGGTTCCCAAGGAGTAATGAATGTAGTCTTTTCCCTATCAGCAGGGTCCATCTTAATCTGATTATAACTAGAGAAACCATCCATAAAAGAGAAGACTACGAAACAGGATGTATTATCCACCAGTGTATCAATATGCGATAAAGGGAAATCTTCCTTTGGTATTGCTTTGTTCAAATCCCTATAGTCCATGCACATTCTGACTTTACCGCCCTTTTTGGGTACTGGCACGATGTTGACTACCCATTCAGGATACTTTGCAACTATTAGAAAACCTGCATCTAGCTGTTTATTAACCTCATCTCGAATCTTCAAAGCCATGTCGGATCTAGTTCTTCGAAGTTTCTGCTTTACAGGCGGGCACTCTGGTTTAAATGGCAACTTGTGAACAACAATATCAGTGTCTAGACCGGGCATATCTTGATACGACCATGCAAACACATCAACATATTCTTCTATAAGCTTGACCAATCTTTGTTTGATATCATCCCCAAATGTTTTACCAATCTTAACCTCTTTATTTTCTTCATCAGTGCCAATATTAATCAAATCTACTTGCTCTTTGTGCGGTTGGAGTTCAGTGTATTCACACTCAACCAATCTTGCTAGTTTAGTGGGAACTTAGAAATCTTCTTCACTTTCATCCTTAGCTTGATAAATAGGGGAATCAAAGTTAGGAGTGAAAGCAGGGTCATCCGATTCAATGTGGTTTGAGATTATTCTGCATGTTTGGAAGAAATTATTTTATTAAAGACACCAAGAAAAATGCAAGGGAAAAATGTTCTTTTTTCTGGTTTTGAAAGATTGCCAATTTCTTTTAGAAGTAAAAGCGAAAAACAGTAAATGAAACAACGAGAATTTAACAAAACGTATTCATTGATAATCATTTGAAAGTAGAGGTAGAGGGATAACGGTAAGGGTATGAGGTAAAACTTTCAAAAAGTAAACGGACCATGGGAAAAATTGATTACCTAATCGATTAGGTCTTAAGTTTAATTGATTACGTACCACAAATAATCGGTTGTTTGAGGCCAATATGGAAGGTTTTGATAGAGATTAATTACCACTCATTAAGACACTATCATAATTAATTATATAATCATTTCGCCATTATCCAATCAATTAGGCACTTGGTCTAATCGATTAGGCAGTTCAAAAACTTTCCCTAAACAATCTCACAGCTCCGAATTCATCTGGCTAGGATCCAAAACTTTTTTCATGCTTTTATTTGAAAAACAGAGGCTTCAAAAAAATTTAATGAGTGTGTGGTTTAGCCATATTACTTCAGGAAAATTCTCTTATGTTTTTATAAAACATTGATCATTCTGACATACATGATCATGCAAGCTTTCTCACGTCCTTTCTTTCATACTTTGAAGGTTCAAGTATTCTTGTCAGATTAACCAAGCATATAAGCACTTCACTTGAATCTTCTTGTGGACGAGGCTTGAGATATCTTCAAGTTAGATGCCATAATCAGAGGATATCATTGGTGATCATCAAACCCTAAATCTTTAGCTTTATTTGAAGGAATGACTTGATCAATTATCTTGTGCATCTTTTCTAGATTTAACACTTGATTGTCTTCATGTGTTGTTGTCATCAAAGTCACTTTAAAGGATGTTACATCTTCATATGTTTTCATCATCAAAACCATGATGTTATCAAGGCTAGGCAAATTGAGCTTTTGATCACTTCCTGATTAAACATGCAAACACATATTTCCACTGGTACATGTCTGAAAATGGTTCAGATAAAATATTATAGATAGTGTATCATATGTATTATGATGTTAATATTAATAAATATGCAAAAAATTGCTATAAATAAATAGTTGTTTCACGTCAACTATCAAGTCTTCCATATACTACCCTCAACTAATTTGGAGTAGAGATATACCAAACAAGAAACCCTTCGGCAATACTTGTGAATTCTCTCCAAGTTACCATCGACATTCATAACTACAACCAAGTGGTGCTCATATAGATCCACCAAGAATGAAAACATAGCATGGCATCCTCTGGTGTCATCTAACTTTGGGTTTTTCTTGGACCAACTCCCAAATAAGTCACCATCATGTCCAATACCTCAAGTCTGTTGGTTATGAAGTATTTTAATATTTTTCCTACGATCGAAAGATGTATGAGGCATGACACATTATCAAGTGTGATGGACATCTCAATGATCAGAAGATGAAATGACAATGTCTCTGCGCGTTGTCTCTCTTGAAAAGTAGATAATAAGTCATGGTTAATATAACCATATCAAGCCTTGTAAAAATTCTATAACTAACTAGTTCTGTGACATGTTAGAACCATGGCTCACTAGGTTGTGCCAGCTTTAAAACCTTCCTACCATGATTGATGCATTTTAACGTATCACGATACTACAAAAAATAAATACATCATCAAACAGTTTAAATATTATAGCATAATTATTTAAAAGAGTATGTAAAAGATTTATGCTACCTCTCATTCCCACACTTACCTAGAAGCATGGTATGGATACATAGGAAACAATGAAAGGTATGAAGAACCTCTTAGGAAACCCTCTAGGGAACCATGGGCTTCTGAGGCATAAAGGACTTCTTAGGCAAGAGCGAGCACGTGAGTCCAAGAGCATAATATCGAAGACACATGAACCAGGAAGACAATCTCTCATTAGTAAAAGAAGTCTTTTCAACTACAGTCCACGAGGGCTTAGCTTTCTCCCTACTAACGAAAACATGTTAGGCCACTCTATCATGTCTCAATCTTTCCTAGTTGTCAGACATTTTTTTCCTGCAATTAAACAAGAACAAAAAAGAGAAGTCATAACATGAAAACAAAAACAAGCACAAAAAGAAACAAACAAAAAATCAGATAACATGATATTCCACATTCCAATCTCTGGATTAAGAGTCTATATTCCAATATTCGAACCACACTGAAACATAAAGGTAGACTAGAGAATAAAGAATGCATAAACGCTAAGTTCTAGTGCTCAAAAACTCAAAGCAATGGAGTTCAGGACAAACATAACTGACATGTTTATTGTATTTATGGTTAAAGTACCAATACGTATAAACTATTTAGGTAATGCATGCATGTGAAATAAAAAGGAAAGGGAAAGAACTTACCAAAGCAATGGAGTAGAACTTTAGATACGTGCAATGCAATGTAGTAGATAGGTGATAAGTTTTAATGCAATGGATAGAAGCTTTGAGAATACTAGAAAATGTTGAGAGCAAACTCTATTAAAGTAAATGAGGAGAAACTCCATGTTTCTATGTTTTTGTTCTTTTGCTTAAATGAAAATAAGAATGGAGAGGGAAAGACACAATTTTATGTAAACACAAGCGCCTGGATTCCATTCTTTGTAAAAACAAATCTAAAGTTTGAAATTCATAGTAGTTTTAACTTTTGTGATTCTGATGTTGGCCATAGATGTCATATGTTAGGCGTGTCTAGAATTCAATCTCTATAACTTATTATATGGATTCTAAAATCCATAGTTTTTTAATGTCTAGCTTTTACATGCTCTAAAAATGGATTATTGTGTATTAAATGCTTCGGGTTTTAAAATTTGGATTTCAGAGTTATGTTTAGAGCCATTACCATCGTGCTCTTGTGGATTAGGTTGATTTCATTCATATAGTGTATAGTAGATCCAACGTATGTTAGAGCTGATGAATAGATCCGATTGATGCTAAGCGGATTTAGGCCATTATATAAATATTATTATAAAACTAAATAAAACAATATAGAGATCAAAGAAAGGAAGAGAAGAGAGAAAATAATATTATATTATCTAATGCAAAAGTCCCGTTTACATTTTAATGTAGATCTTATTTATAGTACACGACCAATGAATAACCATTAACTTAAGGAATACACAAAGGTTGGGAAATTAACTCATAGGAGTTAAGAAATATAGAAAGTTGGGTAAATGAACATCCACATCTATTTAATATCATTTATAACACTTCCTCTTGTATGTTCATTGAGGATATGCCTCGTTAAAAACTTACTAAATAAATCCAGTGGAAAAAAAGTCTAGTGAAGGAAAAAGAGTAAAATATCCTTTAAGTAAACTCATTTCTCCCCCTCAGTTGAACGATCATTTTTTCGAAGATGAAGACCAAACTTTTGTACTAGTTGATTAAAAGTTCTACTTGGTAGTGACTTTGTGAAAAGGTCTGCAAGATTATCACGTGAACATATTTGTTGGATGTTTATATCACTACTCTTTTAAAGATCATGAGTGAAAAATAACTTTGGAAAATGTGTTTTGTTCGATCTCCTTTAATGTAACGATCTTTCAATTGAGTGATGCATGTAGTATTATCTTCATATATGGTCATTGTATTTAATTTTTCAGAAGATAAATCACAAGTATTTTGTATGTGTTGTAATAGGATCTCAACTAAACGTATTTTCGACTTGCCACATGTAATGCTAAAAATTATACATGATTAGATGATGTTGTTGCTATGGTTTGTTTCACCGGTCTCCATGAAATAGTTGTACCCCACATGTAAACAAATAACCTATTTATGATCTACCATTATGAGGATCTAACAAGTAATCTGCATCTGCATAACTTGTTAATTCGAATCTGGATACATTGGTATAAAACAAAACCATGTCTATTGTACCTCTAAGGTAATGAAGTATATGTTTAACTTTGTTCTAATGTCTTCGTGTAGGTGAAGAATGATATCTTGCTAATATATTGAGAGCAAATGATATATCAGAACGTGTATAATTAGCAAGGTACATTAGTGCTCCAATTGCACTGAGATATGGTACTTCAGGATCAAGCAACTCTTCATCCTTTTATAAAGGTCTAAAAGGATCTTTCTCCATATCTAATGATCTAACAACCATTGGAGTATACAACATGTGACATTTATCCATATAGAAGCATTTTAATACTTTTTTCTATATAGCCTTCTTGATGTACAAATATTCTTTTGTCCAAATGTTCAATTTGCAAACCTAGACATTATTTTGTCTTTCTTAGGTCCTTCATCTCAAACTCTTTATTTAAATAATTCATAGCTTTTGAAAGCTCTTCAGGAGTTCCAATAATATTTATGTCATCCACATAGACAACTATAATTGCAAATTCTTTTCCTGGTCTTTTTATAAAGATACAAGGACAAATAGAGTTATTTGTATATCCCTTTCATAGAGAGACTTGTTCAATCTTATGGAGTAGCTTTCTCGAGATTCAGAGTTGTTTGCATATGGTATATTAAACCCTTCATAGAGTTTCATATAAATTTCACTATCAAGTGAACCATATAGATAAGTTGTTACAACATCCATCATGTGCAAATTAAGCCCTTCATGTGCTACAAACTTAATTAAATATCAAGAATTGAATTGCATCCACTGCATGTGGATATCTTTCATCAAAATAAACCTTAGGTCTTTGTGAAGATTATTGAACACCAATTCAAGCTTTGTATCTCACAATTTTACCATTCTTATTTTGCTTTTTTCACAAAAAAAGTCATATATATCCAATTGGTTTTACACCTTGAGGTGTTCGGAATACTAGTCCAAAATCGAGTCACTTGTAAAGTGAGTTTAATTTTTTTTCAATTGAATATTTTCATATTAGCCAATTCTCACTTTGTATACAATCTTTGATAGACTTTGAATCATGATCCTCATTATCATTTATCATCTTTAGCGCTATATTGTATACAAAGACATTGTCAACATTGACTTTATTTTAGTTCCATCATATTCTATTCATAACATAATTTATTGAGATCTCTTAGTTTTCATAAATTTCAGGTACCTGGTTAGTTCTTCTGGAACTCAAAATTAAATCATGTCAAAGTGCTCTTAGATTTTTCATATCCTCACTTGGGTCATTTTTAACTTTAGTTTCTTTTCTTGATAGAGGACTTTTAACATCGGAGCGGGCTTTTCTACCACGCTTCAGGCGCGACTATAACTCATTTGTAATATTATATTGTCCAATATGAGAATCTATTTTGAGTGAATATTAGCCGCTACTAATTCTTTTCATAAACTTTGCAAATGAATTATGTTTTGAACTTCGAGGAAGTTGGTGGCCGGGACGGGAATCATAAGAATCACCTGCAACATCAACGACTTAAATTATTCATTCGAACTCCTGATTCATACTTTGTGTTGCTTGTTCTCTCCCCCTAGTATTGAGAAAATTAATTTATAAATTGATAATCAACCTATTGGACTTCAAGCAAGTATCCAATTATTGGACCAAGATAAAACCTCAAATACAAGATTCATATAAAATGCATTTTCTCAATATTCTTTTAAAACTCATCTTAGCCTACTATACTGTAGCAATTGAATAATCACAACACATTCAAAAGTTTACTAAGATGAGAAATATTAGATTATGAACCTAAAATAATTTGTAAGTTAAGGGGAGAATTATCATGTACTAACTTGTTGGCTTAATGCGAATAAATATCTTATATCATACTTTGTGTGTTTCAAATATCTAATTTATAATTGATGAGCTCACAAGTATCAACTATATAACTAACTTTAGACGTCTAAAGAATGGATCTTCAAGTCCATTTTTTTATGAGCATATCCTTCAAGGTGTTCAATATATGTTTTAATAATATATGTGATACTTATCAAGGAGTTTTTGAAAAATCTAGAAAACAAGATTTTAGTCTAATTAGTTGAGAAAATAATTTCATAAACTTCTGACTGTGAATAGACATATGCACGATCTTTTAGTCGATGCAACAATTAATGTCATAAAAACTTAATTTCTCAAATTTTTCTTTAGGAACACACACATTTTTTCCAGAGAGGTAGATCATAGATCTTCAAACAATGATAAAGATAAACAGTTTTCGTGCAATCCTTAGGGGATGCATTATAAGTTTTTCAAGAACTATATAAATTATTATTTTTTAATCATCCTAGATTTTGATTAGTTCTTTAGGAACTATATAATAAATTATTATTCTGCTATCCTTCAAGGATGCTTGATAAGTTCTTCAGGAACTATATGATAAATTATTATGTTGTTCTCCTTCAGAGATGCTTGATAAGTTCTTCAAGAATTATATAATAAATTATTATTTTTCTATCCTTCAAAGATATTTGTTAAGATCTTCAGGAGATTTTTTTTTAAAACTAACCACGTTTTCCAAAAAAAAAAACCAAATAAAAGCATGATTCAACATGCATGCGCCATATCATATGGCTGAAGCATGCAATCATACACTAATTCGCCATATGATATGGCGTATGAGGCAAAATTGAAAAGAAATCCGCCAAATGATATGGCGAATTAGTTTTGGTTTTGTTTTTTTTTTGTTTTCGTTAGGGTTTCTATATTTGTTTTTTTTTTTGCTTTTTCTTTTTCTAGGTTTTAATTTTTGTTTTTTTTCTAATTTTAGTTTCGTAACATAATTAAAATAATATTTGTAATTTAAATAATGTAAAAAAATTTATAAATGGAAGAAATAGTAAAATATAATAATTTATAATATAATAAAAATTACAACTGATAAAAAATAGAAAATTAATGGCCAACTCTATCTAAACGACCACCGGTACCACATCGTGGAGGATGCGCGCGACGTCGAGGTCTACCACGAGGTTGTTGAGGTGTATCTGGTCTTTGCGTGTTGACCCGTGGAAGAGGTGTTTGTTCGGATGGCCCCGACGTATTAGATAAATTTTGAAGCATTTGACCCCAATAGTCGGGAGGGCCACTATCAACGGTGCTTCCATAATTAAGTTCAATGCCCATGTTTTCGTAGTTTTTTCGGGGAGGTTAGGTGGAGTATGGACGGTATGGTTGTTCGAATTGGTACATCAAATCGGTTTGGAAATAATGTATTGGTTGCTGTGGGGTTTGGTATTCAAAAAGTGGATATGTATTTTGTTGGTAGGAAGCTTGATTGTATGATGTGGGTTCAAAAGAGTTATCTGGGCTATAGGTGGAGGGGGTAGGGTCAAAAGATGTATCAGGGCTATATGTAGAAGTGGTGTCGGTTTCAGAACGCTGACGGTATGGGTAAGGCTCTTGTTGTTGTGATTGGGTTGGTGGCATGTATGGGTTACGATTTTGGAAGATTGTTTGGGTGGGCATAGTTGGGTGGTGTTTGATGTTGGGAATTGGGTTGCTGATGTGGAGTCGAGGAAGACGCACGTTGTCTCAGGTCAATCAAATATGCCGGCTCAGACAGAAATGGTTCTGAGGTTATAACCGACCTAAACTAAAGCATATATTGATAGCTTGGCCTAGCTCTTTCCACAATAGAGTCGGTTAAGAAGTGTTGACTTTGGTTCTTCCAATGCAGACACATCTCTTTCGCAAAGTCCTTCTAATGACCAACACTCCATTGTGCATCCTCCCGTAGCTGATGCCAGTGTCCCAATGACGTTGGAGCATCTGGAATATCCTGATACATCCTGAACTGTAGTTTCACCCGGTCACTTTGGTGCATCTCCACTGTAATGAACCTAATGATATGTGTTTTAGATGTCCACACGGCATCATCATCGGTGTTGGACTGGTGGTCAAGACCCTCGTACGGCATCCAGACAAACTACATTAACAATATACCCAATGAGAAATACAAGTTTGTGTTTATCAATTAGATAAAGTAAAGGTAGATAAGTTACATCATTTGGCCCAATGTGTTCAATAAGGTTGCGGTACATGACTATGGAGTTCCTGGGACATCTTTGGTAATTCATCCCCGGAACAGGCCACCTAACAAAAAGAAACACAAATAAATTAGACACTAAGACACATACAAATAATTAAGTTACAAAGAAACTTCGGTTGTAAATTCATCTTGAAAATAAACTTACTTGTTAGCGTATGGGAATGTGAATGGATTACGATTGACTGGAGCAAGTGTTGGCATCCTAGACCAACCCCACGCTTGAAGAAGATAAGCGCAGCCATAAAAAGTACAAGAATTTTTTTTGGCATTTTTACATAATGCACTATATAGATGGGCGAGGACAATTGATCCCCAACTATATGTGCATACTTTGTTTATGTTATGTAACAACGATAAATACATAATATTTACAGGATTTCCAGTACTGTCTAGAAATAAAAAATGGCCAAACAGTATCATAATATAGCACCAAGTTTTAAGTATTGTCTCATACTCGGTGGACTCCTCATTTAAGACAATACTATTGTAGTGTTGTCTGAGGTATTTCAAATTAATACCTTGTCCCCTTGATCAACCCTCACGTTCTGGTTGAGTTGTGTTGACACATAGAGGGACGCCCAGTAAATCTTCGTAAAGTTGGTCGTTAACACCAACTTTGCCGTTGACGGCCTTACCGTTGATGTGTAGGCCAAGCAACATGTATACATCCTGTAGAGTTACGGTACACTCACCGAAAGGTAGGTGAAATGTGTGTGTTTCTGGTCTCCAGAGTTCTAACAACGCTATAATAAATTCGGGATCCAGTGAGTACGATTTAATTTTAATCAAATCACCGAACCCACATGCTTCAAGGTATCCCTCTATTAAAGGGTTGTGTGGTATGTAGTCATGCGAACAACAACGAAACCTTAATACATCCCGCAAAAGAATTTAAATGCCATTAGTTTTAAAGGAAAATTAAACTTTGTAAACATCAACGACAAAAATAAAAATACTTATAAACTCCACGATGTTCTCAATTGTGCCTCTGTAATCGTTGCCCATTGTGAGTAGAGACATTGTGGGTTAAGTTTTCTTCGTGAAGTTTGTTGGGTGAAGAATTTGTAGAACGTATGAGGAGCTTGTAATGGGATGAGAAGAGTTTGAGAATTGATGAACATCTATTTATAATCCTCGAATGTTATGAGAGTAGTGTGGTGTTGTCGTGCATGCAAAGCAAATGTCATGCATGCATAGCAAATGTTAAGCATGCATATGACCTAGAAATGCATGTTGTGGTGTTGTCATGAATGCAAAGTGTTGTCAGGCATGTGTGTGACATGGATAAAGGGAAGCATACAGGTTTATTCTTGTCATGGAAATGCATGTTGTGGTGTTGTCATGAATGAAGAGTGTTGTTAGGCATGCATGTGATATGGATGAAGGGAAGTGTGCAGGTTTAGTCTTGTCATGGAAATGCATGTTGTGGTGTTGTCATGCATGCAGAGTGTTGTCAGGAATGCATGTGACATGGATGAAGGGAAGCGTGCAGGTTTAGTCTTGTCATGGAAATGCATGTTGTGGTGTTGTCATGCATGCAGAGTATTGTCATACAAGGTGTAAATGGTAGGCATACAGAGTGCAGACGGTTACTGTAGCCATGTGCATACATTTATTAGTACGAATCTCGTAGGCATGCATAGAATCAAAGTGTAGACGTTAGGCATGCAGGGAATCTGAGTGTAAACGGTATGTAATCATAGTGTAGACGGTAGGCATGCAGAGTGCTCTCGGTTACTGTAGCCAGAGTGCAGATGGTAGCCAGAGTGTTGTCTTGTCATGCATCTCACTTTGTAGGCACGCAGAGTGTTGTCTTGTCATGCAGCTCACTTTGAGACACGCAGGGTTTTGTCTTGTCATGGAGCTCACTTTGTAGGCATTAAGGGGTTTTGTCTTGTCATGCAGCTCACTTTATTGCGATTAATACAGTAGAGAGATATGAATTATTATCATATCAATTATTAAAACAATCCCTTTAAACACAATTTTACTAAAATATTAGCTATGTCTCAAACACCACAATACATGATTAGTGCACATCTAAACGATGAGGTTTTTGAATGTAACATAGCCGGTTACAATTTCAGAAATACTGATGTTGCAAGATTTTTGATTGACAGAAGGTCAAATTTTTTACACTTGAAGTCAAGATTAGAAAAAAAACTGCAATGTGGTCCAGTTGGATGAATAATATACAAAAATCTGGTGTTCTTTGGCGGGCACAATGAATGCAAAGTTTTCCCATTAAAGATTCGAGACGATGAAGATGTGCGTAGCATATTCCGCAGTCATGAGTATTCCGGTTTCTCAGATATTGTGTTATATGTTACGTTACAACAACAACAACAAATGTCTCAACAACTTGATTCTTCTCAAGTTTTTTACGAATCTGATGAGGAACACGTTGAAGTCAATGTCATTGATGAAGAAGAAGCAACTGAAGTCACTGTTGACGACATGGTAAATAATGAGGAAGAGGGGATTCCACCCCGTCATATTTATTTCCCACCTTAACACATGACAACTCTTGACTTAAGTGACGATGAACCCTCAACAGATGTGTTTTACAACCCGAACTACGCAACAGAAGGACTATTAAAAGAGGGTGACGAGTTTCGTACAAAAGAAGATTATGTCTGAGCAATTAAACAATATCACATGGACTTATCAGCAGATTATAGAGTCGATCGAACAAATCTGACTCGGTATAAGATCTATTATCGTAATGAGGTGTGTCCGTTCCGATTAACAACGTCTTTCAGGAAGAGAAGTGATTCATGGAAGATAAGATCAATGGGTCCAACCCACACTTGTATAATCACGAATCCGATGCAGGACCATCGCAAGCTCAGCTCTCAATTGATTTGAGATAAGATTCTATCGGTCATTAGCGACAACCCGTCTTTGAAGGTGAGTACCATAATTTCACATATGGTTCAGAGGTACAATTACACTCCTTCATACCGGAAAGCATGAATAGCTAGGACTAAAGCGATTGAAAGGGTGTTTGGAAATTGGGAGGACTATTATAAGGAACTTCCAAAATTCTTGGTGCCTCTTAAACGTATACACCAGACGGGACTTGCGTTAGTGGAAATGAAATTTTTCACAGACTCTTCT
Organism: Lathyrus sativus; assembly: GCA_963859935.3. Taxonomy (NCBI): domain Eukaryota; kingdom Viridiplantae; phylum Streptophyta; class Magnoliopsida; order Fabales; family Fabaceae; genus Lathyrus; species Lathyrus sativus. Next base: position 608,272,133 of record OZ012741.1, read on the forward strand.
GGGCGTTTGAACCATACATTAAAGGCTTTGCATATTGTAAACTTATAATTCAAGTTGATGGCACATGGTTATACGGGAAATATAAGGGTACGCTACGCATGGCTGTGGCACAGGATGGGAACAACAACATTTTTCCAATAGCCTTCACTATAGTTGAAGGGGAGGCTGCTGGGGGTTGGAGTTTTTTCTTAAAAAATCTCCGCTTTTACGTTTCTCCCCAACCTAACTTATGTTTGATCTCTGATAAACACCCATCAATCGAGAGTGCATATAATAACCTTGATAACGGTTGGCAGGACCCTCTCTCGACCCATGTGTATTGTATAAGACATATCACCCAAAATTTCATGCGGGAAATCAAAGACAAAAACACTAAGGAAGAAGGTTGTGAACGCAGGATATGCACTAACAAAGCCCACATTCAAACACTACCGTGGCGAGATAAGACTAACAAACACCGATGCATTAAGATGGATTGATAATATTGATAAAGAGAAATGGACACGGGGATACGACAATGGGGTGCGATGAGGCCACATGACAACTAACCTCGTTGAATCAATGAATTTTGTTTTCAAGGGAATCTGAAACCTACCGATAACTGTCTTGGTAAAGGCAACATATTTTAGGCTAGGCGCGCTCTTTGATAATAGACGTACCAAGTGGGGTTCAGTATTACAATTTGGTCAGCTGTACAGTAGTAGTTCAATAACATTCATGAAAGACGAAGCTGCTAAAGCCAACACACACGTGGTCACAATCTTTGACCATAATAAAGGTTGGTTCAGTGTTGCCGAGTCAATTGATCACAACGAAGGAAGGCCTAGAGGATGTTACCGGGTCGAACTGGTGTGACTGTGGGAAGTTTCAGGCATTTCGTATGCCTTGCTCTCATGTTATAACAGCATGTTCGAAGGCGTGCCAGGACCCAACCAACTTTCTTTCTACAGTTCACCAAGTGATAAGTCTATGCAATGTCTACACATGTAGCTTTCAGGTGGTGGCAAAAGAGGACTATTGGCCTCAATTCAAAGGCGAAATTATCTGGCATAATGATTTAATGCGAAGAAAGAAAAATGGTCGCCCTAATAACACGTACATCGAACGAAGATGGATACAGCAAACAAAATGGTAAGATTATGTAGTTCGTGTCGGCAACCAGGACACAATCGTACAAAATGTCCTAATGAAGGATCAATCACAAGATCATAGTGTTTAATGTAATCATATCCCTTTAAATAAACAACAAATTTTATTCCATTTAAAGCATACTTAACCGATTATAATTAGCAAGCAACATAAATTAAACAAACATAACTTAATATCACAACAACATTCCGAAAATAACAACAATAAACCGACATAAAACAGAACAATGCATCAAGGTGTCTACGATATCACAACCATCAACGTTATCTTCTTTGGTGTTAACATCATCACAAGGACACCAGCATCATTTTCCACTTTTCTCCATTCACGAGTAACTCCGTTTCTCCCTGACTCCTCGACCAACCTCTTAATTTTCTTAATCTTTTCACCTGCAGTAATATCTCCTTCTAGCCAACGGTTCAGTTCCCTATGCAAATGCTCCAATGTCTGCGTATTCCACAGTAGCACCTTCATCGGAGGCTTTGTTGCTGAAAAATAAACTATGACATTTCTTTTCATTAGAGGAAATGTTGGAAACGGTTCCTCCGATGATGATAACAACGACGAAGAACGTTGATTTAGAAATGCAGACATTTTAAACTGCACTCAAAATTATGAAGACTCTAGACTTTTGGTATAAATTATTGTGAAAAAATATATATGTGTGCAGTCGTATTTATAGAAAAATAAAATAGTACGAACGCCATATGATATGCCTTAAATACCCTTGTAAAATTTATATATATTTTTTCAACAAATACCAAAAATAAACAACGTAGAATTTAAAAATATCAAAATTCAAAGGTGACCTACAATTATATATTTATTATGTTTTAAAATTATATATTAATTATATATTTAATATGTTTTAAAATTATATATTAATTATATATTTATTATGTTTTAAAACTTAAACCAATTTATATTTATTATGTTTCAAAATTATATACGAATTATATATTTATTATGTTTTAAAATTTAAACAAATATATCAAATATCAAAAAACTAAAATTATATTTATTCTAAACCAATATAATTTATTTTATAAAAGTAAAATTATAAACAAAATAAAATTAAAACCTAAAAGAAAAAAAGTAAAAAAAAAATTATGAACATTCGCCATATTATTTGACGAATTCTTTTAAAAAACAACATTATTTAGTCTCATACGCCATATCATATGGCGAATTAGTGTATGATTGCATGCTTCAGCCATATGATATGGCGCATGCATGTTGCATTATGGTTGAATTGATAAATTTTTTGAATCATGCTTTTATTTGGTTTTTTTTTTTTGGAAAACGTGGTTAGTTTTAAAAAAAAAATCTCTTTAGGAACTATATTACAAACACATTATTTTATAGTCTTTCAAAAATATTTTAATATTATTTATCCAATCCTTCTGGGATGCATAAAAATAATAGTTGATTTTTCTCTTCTAATCAATATATCAATACATAATAGGCAGAATTAAAAATATATATAACGAAACAAAAAAAAAACAACAATATTATTTTCTAAATCTCGGAGCTTCATATAGTTAGACCTTTATCATCAAATTATTTGTATGACTTTTTAGATAGTTAGTTAAGATTCATACAGTAGAATTTTGTATTGATAACGTGTTAGAAAACTAAATAAAATAATATAGAGATCAAAGAAAAGAAGATAAGAAAAAAAAATTATATTATCTAATGTAAAAGTTTATTTACATTGTAAGTAGATCTTATTTATAGCACATGATCAATAAATAACGGTTAAATTTGCTACAAATTTCTAGAGAGTTCTTAAATATAATATGTAACAAAATATAGAACATCCTAGAAACTATAAGGTGTATGAATATGGTAGAATAATCTAGATATATAAGTATATGGCAAAGATAGAAAAATCTAGATTTATCATGATAGTAACCTATCATGAGAACTCTAGAATATTCACCACTATTGAAAGGTTGGTGACTTGAGCCTATAAATAGGCATTTGCTACATTGTAAACAATCATCCAAGAAATTAATCAAAAAACCTTCTTTCTAAACTACTCTCTAAAACTATCTTCTACCAACTATCATCTAAACAATTTCTAACAGTGGCATCAGAGCTACGTTCGGTCATACATTGGGCGTAGTTATACTAATACCTACCATTTCAAAATCCTCCAAACTACTTCAAAATATTTCCCTTATACTATTAACCCACTACAATATTTTTTCTAAGCCATGGATAACACTACTCAATCATCAACTATTTGTGTCCCTATTTTCAATGGTGAAAATTATGATTTCTGGCGTGTTAAAATGGAGACATATTTTTCATCTCAAGATTTATGGGACATAGTAGAAGAAGGCTTCATCGCTCCCATAGATACTTCAGCTCTAAATGCAGCTCAAGAAAAAGAGTTGAAGAAAAATAAACAGAAAAATTCAAAGGCATTGTTCACCTTGCAACAAGCGGTGACTGATGCAATTTTTCCAAGAATTATGGGAGCTAAGACTGCAAAAGAAGCGTGGAAGACGTTGCAGGAGGAGTTTCAAGGAAATGACAAGGTACGTGTTGTCAAACTTCAATCTCTAAGAAGAGATTTTGAACTATTGAAGATGAAGGAGTCTGAGACAGTTAAAGATTACTATTCTAAAGTTAAAGAAATAGTTAATCAAATGAGAGCTTTTGGGGAGGATATTCTTGACAAGAAAATTGTTGAGAAAATTCTAATTACTATGCCCCCAAAATTTGACCCAATCGTGACAACAATAGAGGAAACCAAAGATCTATCTACTCTATCAGTGACAGAACTAGTGGGCTCTCTTGAAGCATATGAGCAAAGACTACATAGGCATAAAAAAGATACACTTGAAAATGCCTTTCAGTCAAAGCTCAAATTTAAGTCCCAAAATAAAGAAAATGGAGGAAAGAAAAATTATGGTGAAACTTCCAAAAGAAGAGAAGTTCCTAGAAATTTCCAAAAGAACAATCCAGATAAAAATATTCCATGCAATATATGCAAACGACTAGGCCACGCGGAGAAAAGTTGTTGGTACCGTAATATGCCACAATGCAATCATTGCAAGAAATTCGGGCACATAGAGAAACACTGTCGCAACAAAAATAGGCATCAAGCTAATATCGCAGAGGAGCATGATCAAGAACAATGTATGTTCTATGCCACTCAAGAATCAATCAAAGAAAAAGGAGGAAGTTGGTACTTGGATAGTGGATGTAGCAATCACATGGCCAAGGATGAGACTATTTCAAAAGCATTGATGAGTCAGTCAAAGTCAAAGTTCGACTAGGAAATGGAAGTGTGGTTGAGTCAAAAGGAAAAGGCACCGTCGTGGTAGAGACAGATAAAGGTACGCGACTCATCCATGATGTCTTACTAGTTCCCAGCCTAAAAGAAAATCTTCTAAGCATTGGGCAAATGATGGAGAGAGGCTACACACTTCACTTTGAAGGAGGTGTATGCAAAATCTTAGACAACAAGAATAAAAGGGTCGAGATAGCCGAAGTGAAGATGAATAAGAGCAATAGAAGCTTCTCGCTAAATTTAAAATATACAACTAACATTGCCATGAAGGTACAAGTTGATGATTCATGGCTTTGGCATCGAAGGTTTGGCCACTTCAACACACATGCCTTGAAGTTGTTACATGATAAGAACATGATGAGAGATCTTCCAAGCATAAAGGATAACAATGAAGTGTGTGAAGGATGTCTCCTTGGTAAGCAACACCGATTTCCATTCTCAACAAGCGGAGCATGGAGAGCAAAATATCTGTTGGAGCTGATACATACTGACGTCTGTGGACCGATGAGGACGCCATCACACGAGAACAACAGGTATTTCATACTCTTCATTGATGACTTCTCTAGAATGACATGGGTCTATTTCTTGAAAGAAAAATCAGAAGTTTTTAGAGTATTCAAAAGGTTCAAGGCCCTTGTTGAAAATCAAAGTGGAAAGCGGATAAAAGTACTAAGAAGTGATCGCGGCAAAGAGTACACATCCCGCGAGTTTGATAGATTTTGTGAGGATGAGGGCATAGAGCGACAACTTACAGTCGCATATTCTCCTCAGCAAAATGGTGTGTCTGAGAGAAAGAATCGCACAGTTATGGAGATGGCTAGATCGATGCTCAAAGAGAAGCGACTACCTAACACATTCTGGGCTGAAGCAGTCTACACTGCTGTTTACTTACTCAACAGATGTCCAACTAAATTTGTACAAGATAAGACTCCAATTGAGGCTTGGAACGGGAAGAAGCCATTAGCAAAGCACCTAAGGATCTTTGGATCTATATGCTACATTCATATTCCAGACGTGAAGAGGCATAAGCTTGAAGACAAGACTATACGAGGTATCTTCTTGGGGTATAGTACAATATCTAAAGGCTATCGTGTATATAACTTGCAAACAAAAAAACTCATCATCAATCGAGATGTTGAAGTTGATGAGAATGCTTCTTGGAATTGGGATGAAGAAAAAGTGGAGAAGAATGCTCTTATACCCACTCAACTACCTCAAGAAGAAGCTGAGGAAGAAGTCCTAGGTGAACCTTCTTCACCTCCACCACCACAACAAGCTCAAGAACTATCATCACCAGAGTCTACTCCAAGATGAGTAAGATCTTTGAGAGACATATATGAAACCTGCAACATGGCCATACTCGAACCTGGAAGCTTTGAAGAAGCATTAAAGCATGAAGTATGGGTCAAGGCAATGGAAGAAGAGATAAAGATGATCGAGAAAAATAACACATGGGAGTTAGTAAATCGTCCCCATGGAAAAGATATCATTGGGGTTAAGTGGGTCTATAAGACAAAGCTCAATCCTGATGGCACCATACAGAAACATAAGGCGAGACTAGTAGCTAAGGGTTACTCACAACAACCTGGGATTGACTACAATGAGACATTTACACCAGTAGCTCGTCTTGATACCATTAGAGCTCTAATAGCTCTTGCGGCACAAAAAGGATGGAGTATACATCAACTGGATGTCAAATCTGCCTTCCTCAATGGTGTACTTGAAGAAGAGATCTATATGGAGCAGCCACAAGGATTCATATCTGAAGGCGAAGAGAGCAAAGTTTTAAGACTAAGAAAAGCACTATACGGTTTGAAGCAAGCTCCTCGAGCATGGTATAGCAGAATCGATCAATATTTCATGGATCAAGGATTTAAGAGAAGCAAGAGTGAGCCCACACTATACATCAAGTCTCAAGGTCAGTACACTCTCTTACTCTCTCTATATGTAGATGACCTTATCTACACGGGAAACAATACTAAGATGTTAAGGAGTTCAAAGAAGACATGATGAAGACCTTTGAGATGACCGACCTTGGTTTGATGAGTTACTTCCTCGGTATAGAGGTAAGCCAAAGAAATGAAGGGATATTCATCTCACAAAAGAAATACACAGAAGGCTTACTTCAGAAATTCAAGATGTACGGTTGCAAACCTGTCGCTACCCCACTCATAACAAATGAGAAACTACAAAAGAATGATGGAGCACCAGAAGCTGATGCATCCAAATATCGAAGTTTAATTGGAAGCCTCCTATATTTGACAGCTACGCGGCCAGACATAATGTATGCTACAAGTCTTCTATCAAGATTCATGCAAAGTCCAAGTCAAATACACTTTGGAGCGGGAAAAAGAATTTTGAGATATCTACAAGGAACAAAAGAGTTAGGTATATGGTACTCTACCGAAACTAACTCAGGATTACTTAGCTACACCGATAGTGATTGGGCAGGTTCGGTAGATGACATGAAGAGCACCTCTGGTTATGCTTTCTCACTCGGATCAGGAATTTTCTCTTGGGCGTCGAAGAAGCAAGCTACGGTTGCACAATCCACAGCAGAAGCAGAGTACGTGGCAGCTGCTGAAGCAACGAGTCAGGCTATATGGCTTCGTAGGATACTTGAAGACATGGGAGAAATCCAGGATCAGCCAACTAAAATCAATTGCGACAACAAATCAGCAATTGCAATGGCAAAGAATCCAGTGCATCACAGTAGAACAAAACATATAGCAATCAAGTATCACTTTATAAGAGAAGCTGAAGCAACTAAAGAGATCAAACTCGACTACTGTAGAACAGAAGATCAAATTGCAGACATATTCACGAAGGCGTTGCCGAGACCAAGATTTGAAGAGCTACGAGCTATGCTTGGAGTCAAAGAAATTTGTATCAAGGAGGAGTGTTAAATTTGCTACAAATTTCTAGAGAGTTCTTAAATATAATATGTAACAAAATATAGAACATCCTAGAAACTATAAGGTGTATGAATATGGTAGAATAATCTAGATATATAAGTATATGGCAAAGATAGAAAAATCTAGATTTATCATGATAGTAACCTATCATGAGAACTCTAGAATATTCACCACTATTGAAAGGTTGGTGACTTGAGCCTATAAATAGGCATTTGCTACATTGTAAACAATCATCCAAGAAATTAATCAAAAAACCTTCTTTCTAAACTACTCTCTAAAACTATCTTCTACCAACTATCATCTAAACAATTTCTAACAATAACTATTAATTTAAAAAATACACAAAGGTTAAGAAATTAATTCATAGAAATTAAAAAATATAAAAAATTGAGTAAATGAATCGAATAATACATATAACAATTACCGTAAAATTTTCATATTTATTAGTAACTAAAATAACCTGAACTCTACTACAGTAACATACCGCACAAAACTAGGAGGGTTTCATACAGTTCTCATCATATTTGTTTTCTTTTTTTTAAGACAGAGAGAAATTATAACATTAAAACTTGCTAGCATAAAAGCATAAAAATTGCTAGCTGAAGATTACAAAAGTACCACTACAACAAGTCTCAATCTGCTAACAAGAAACAAATAATAGACAGCAAGCAGCCTGCTACACCAGAAGCTCCCTCCCATCATATTTATTATTAGTGTGTAACCTTATCAGTTTATTGCAAACTAGCCAACAATATTTGACAAAAATTAAAATGAAATGCAATCTAGCCAACAATATTTGACAAAAAAAATGAAATACTTTTCAAATGAGAGCTGTCACAAAGACAATTTTCATGCCTTGCAAAAAAAACAAAGACTATTAGTATTCAATATGCAAGATCTTATCCTCATCCAACACATAAACCTATATATATCCCATCTACAAGCAACAGAAACAAAGAAACATAACAAGATGATATCTTTAACCATGCAGAACTTTCCCTCATGCATGCTACTTCTCCTTGTAATCCTAACCGCAAATCTCTTGGTCCCTTCACTCTCAGAAAAATGCAACCCAGATGACAAAAAAGCCCTTCTCCAAATCAAGAAAGAATTCGGAAACCCAACCAAACTCTCTTCATGGGATCCAACCACCGACTGTTGTAACGGCACATGGTCCGGTGTCTCATGCGACACCGACACACAAACCTTCCGCGTCAACGACCTCGATCTCTCCGACCTCGACCTCCCTCAACCTGTCTCCATTCCACCATCCATCACAAATCTCCCTTTCCTCTTCTACCTATCTCTCTCCCGCATACCAAACCTCGTCGGTTCTATCCCACCTTCAATCTCCAGCCTCACCAAGCTCCGGTATCTCTACCTCAGCCACAACAGCCTCACCGGCGTGATACCCAACACCCTCTCACAGATCAAAAGCCTCTTAACCCTGGACTTCTCCTACAACAAACTCAGCGGTCCCCTCCCCGACACTCTCTCCTCTCTCCCTAACCTTATCGGAATCACCTTCGACGGTAACCAACTCTCCGGCCCTATACCAGAGTCCTACGGGTCTTTTCCGGATTCATTTACAGTGCTAACTCTGTCCCAAAACAGTCTCTCCGGGACAATCCCAGCATCTCTGGCGAAACTGGACCTTTCGTTTGTGGACTTATCACGGAACTCATTAGCGGGTGATGCTTCAGTGTTGTTTGGTTCGAACAAAAACACTCAGAAGATAGTGCTGGCGACGAACTCGCTGGCGTTTGATATTGGGAAAGTTGGGTTGTCAGCGAATTTGAATTATCTGGATTTAAGGAACAACAAAATCTACGGTACGCTGCCGGAGGCACTGACGGGACTGAAATTTCTGCATAATTTCAACGTGAGCTACAATAATTTATGTGGTCAGATTCCACAAGGTGACAACTTGAGAAGGTTTGATGAGTATTGTTATGCTCATAACAAGTGTTTGTGTGGTTCTCCTCTTCCAGCTTGCAAGACTTGAATTGAATAATAGATCCCACAGATTTATATACATAAATAAAGATGGTTGAAAGTTTAAATTTCTATTCATAAGAATAAATGTATTGATTCGTGCAACTTATATGTTTGAAATTGCACCACTTCTAGAATGTCAGCTTCGTAAGGTATCTACAATAAAATAAATATGTATTGAAAAGATATGTTGTATATGTATTGATTGAGTGTTTAAATGATTTTTTATAACTAACTAGTACTCTTTCCGTCATATTTAATATCTAGTTTTTTAAATTTGCACACTTTTTAAGTAATTATTACTAATTTGGCTGATTTAAATGATAAAATGTGTTTTATTTACTAAAATATTTTTATAAATAATAATTGGTTATATAGTAAAGTGAATTGAAACACATCAAGTAAGAATAGAATTATATAAAAAATGTTGAATTGATATTATAAAGAAATAGATAAATTGAAACATATATTTCAAAAGTGACATTTATTATAAAATGCATTATTAATATCAGAATTTGGTACAATCACGAGGAATACAGATATATCTATTTCTCTCAAGTCAATTTTCTCGAAGAGATGATGATGTTGCACACTGCATGACAATTTTTTTGTGACTGAACAACTTACATTACAACGATAGTGTGAAAAAGATTTTGATGTAACGTGTAACATTTGATATTTTTTTAAAGAATTAAATATACTTTTGATCCTTATAAAATTATTAAATTTTGTTTTTAATTTTTATAAAAAAAATAGCGTTATTTTTTATCATTATAAAATGATTATGTTCGTAGTTTCAGTCTTTACTGTTAGATTAATGTATATTTTTTAATGATTATTTTGCAGATATGTTTAAAACGTTATAAAAAAATTTTCGAAAAAAAACTCAAAATTTGATTTATAAATCAAAATTTTTATTACTTTTATTATTATCTTTTGAAATTTAAAAAATTTATATTTAATTTTTTTATTTTAAAAAATTATATAATTTGGTAAAAAAAATATTTTATAGTAATCTGAACATGTGGGAAAAAAATTATTCAAAAATTTATAATTTTAGGGATAATTAAATAGTTTTTAAAATTTTAGAAAATAAGAAAGAACTGAAACCGCATGTATACAATTTTTGTAGGGACCAAAATATGTCTTTTTTTTTATAGGAACTAAAAATAAAATGTAAAATATTTATTGAGATTAAAATATTTATAGGGATTAAAACATTTTTACCTTTTTTTAAATATTATTATTATTATTATTATTATTATTATTATTATTATTATTATTATTATTATTATTATTATTATTATTATTATTATTGAGACATAAATTTGTCAAAGAAGATAAACATACATATAATTTAAGTTATTTTTTTTAAATAACTTATTTATTTAATTTTAATACAAAAATCATATGTTTTTCAAATTAATTATCAAAGTGACGTAGTTTCAGATGAAGAAAGAATACAATCGTCATATCATTTGGAACATATGTATTAAGTTAAAGTTCATGCCCCATTTGATTTGGAACATACACACCAGTATAGCCAAATCAAATGACACCTAGACCTTACACAAAACCTTTGTCCTAATTTTGGAGTGCATGCGTCATTTCATATGGCGCATCCTCCCTTAATTTTTATTTATTTATTTGTTTTAATAAAAAAATGTCATGTAAATAGGTAAATATATTAGGAAAAAATAAAAAACAAATAAGAAATAATTATGAATATTATAAAAATACATTAAAGTTTATAAAAAAATGAAAAAAATCAATGATCGGCCCGATCAAAACGTCCCACAGTTCCACATCCCGTCGCATTAGCGTGCCTCCGAGGTCTACCATGATTTTGTTGAGCTGTTTATGGACTTTGCGTATTGCCCTACATAAAAGGTATTTGTTGAGAGGGTTCTGGCGTATTTGAGAAATTTTCAATCATTTGTCCCCAATAGCTAGGGGGTTGCTGCCAACGGCGCTTCCGTAATTCAGTTTCATGCCCATGCTTTCAAAGTTGGGACGCAGTGGTTGGGTTAGGTGCGGACAATATGGTTGGCCGAGTTGGTACATTGAATAGTTTTAGAAGCGATGCAATGGCTGCTGTGGGGGTAAGGTAGTCAAATATTGGTTGGGTGTTTTGGTGGTAGGACAATTGTGTGTTCATTTGTGGGGGACTATGGTGGGTTGGGATGAGTCGAAAGAGTCATCAGGGCTATAGGTAGATATGGTGTCGGTGTATGGATGTTGGCGGTAAGGGTCATACTTTTGTTGTTGTGATTGGGTGGGCGGCATGAATGGGCTGCGAGTTTGGAAGTTTGATTAAGTGTGTATATATTGCTTTTGGGTGTGCTGCGGTGATGGTTGTTGGGCAGATGTTTGTTGTTGTGCGTATGAAGATAAATCACGTTAGCGCAGATCTATCAAATATGTCGGCTCAGACACAAATTGTTGTGTTGTAACCAACCTAAACCAAATCATATATTGATGAATTGGTCTAGCCCCTTCCACGACAGAATCGTTTAAGATGTAGCGACTTCGATTCTTCCAATGTCGACACGTCTCTTTAGCAAAGCCTCTCCAATCATCTACACCCCATTGTACATCCACTCTCAATTGATGTCAGTCTCCCAAAGACGTCAAAGCGAATGAAATATCTTGTAGCATGTCGAACTTCAATTTCACTCTATCACTTTGGTGCATCTCCACTGTAGTGAACCGAATGATCGACGTTTTTGCTGTCCATACTGTAAGATCATCGGGGTTAGGATGATGGTCGAAACCCACATACGACCTCCAGAAAAACTGCATAATCAAAATATTTAATGAGAAAAGTTGTAGTGTGTTAATTTAATAGTCAAATTTTCATTAGTGTAGGAATAATATACATCGTTCGACCCAATGTGGTCTAAAAGATTGCGGTACACGATTATTGAGTTTTTGGAATAGCGTTGGTAAGTCATTCCCATAATTGACCACCTAGAAAAAGTGAGATAAATAAATTAGTTACAAATAAACGTTTCATCAAAGTATACATGTTTGATATTTTAAAATAAACTTACTTGTTTGTGTAGGGATTCAGGTTGATCAGAGCGAGTGTCAGCATTCTAGACCAACCCCATGCTTGCAGTAGAAAGGTGCAACCATAAAACGTACAAGTATTTTTTTTATTTAATAATTTTTACACAATGCACTATATAGATGGACCAAGATAGCTGAACCCCAACTATAAGTGCATACTTTATGAATGTTGTGTAACAACGAAAAATACATAATATTTACAGTATTTCCAATACTTTCTAAAAATAAAAAAATATCCAAACAAGATCATAATATAACACTGAGTTTTAATTATATTTTCATACTTGGTAGATTCGTTGTCTAATGTGATACTTTTTTAATGTTCTCTAAGGTATTTTAAATTTATACCTTGACCCCTTGATTGGCATGTACGTTGTGGCTGAGGTGTCTCGTGTAACACCCCCTTTCTATACCCCCAAATAAACAATTAAATCATTTAGGCACTTAATGAAAAAAAATTCTATCAAAGTATAATTATAACATGGTATAAAAGAGGCGCATCACATTATCATCGAAACGAAACATAAATAATACCAGCTCACGAAGATATGTAACAAAAGGGGTAAATCTCAACTAAAAACAAAATGTAGCGCTTAAAACCCACACATCAACATTTAGAATAAAGCGGAAACATCTAAACATTGAAATCACTTCATTAACATAAGCATCATATACATCGTTCAGATCAATTCAATTCATCGGTTGAGTTTACAAAATGTTCATCAGCAGATACATACACAGATGTATCACAAAAGAATCAAAATAATTCCTAACTACCCAGTGTTACATATCAGAGCTATCTGACCAAAAGAAATGAAGACTCGCTTCACAAAGACTCCAGCAATCTAATCTACAATGCCTCATAGAGCATTATAAAACAGCAGAAGGGTGAGAAACAATATCATAATACATAATGCACATAAATATATATATATATATATATATATATATATATATATATATATATATATATATATATATATATATATATATATATATATATATATATATATATATATATATATATATATATATATATATATATATATATATATATATAATATATATATATATATATATATATATATATATATATATATATACATATATATATATAATATATATATATATATATATATATATATATATATATATATATATATATACATACATATATATATATATATATATATATATATATATATATATATATATATATATATATATATATATATATATATATATATATATATATAATATATATATATATATATATATATATAACGTCCAAAAACGTCTTCCGCATTCTCACTGCAACTCATCTCACTACACCGTACATCGCAATGTATTCACGAATAACTATTTACAAATAGAGCACCAAGCATATACAATGTGCGTCAACAATGTTTATATCAATTCATAAACATGCATACATATACACATATATTCACACATACATGTATATTCAAGCCTTCCTTTCATGCCAATTATCAACAATATACATAAATATATACATTCATGTTTATTCACCATACATCATGCACAGATGTCTACATGCAACTCACAGAGACCGACACATGACTCTATGCAGATGCAAATGCGGTACCAACTCATTTCAGCAGGTTCAATTGAAGAACCAAAATAACCATCGCTCACACCCCACATGGGCACACGAGGTTCTACAGATTCACCGAGGAATCAATAAATAACCATCGCAACATACGAGGTTCTGCATATTCACCGATGAATCAATAAATAACCATCACTCACACCCCACAAGGGCACACGAGGTTCTGCAGATTCACCGAGGAATCAATAAATAACCATCGCTCACACACCACAAGGGAACACGAGGTTCTGCAAATCCATCGAGGGATCAATCGACACAAGAATGCATACCATGATGCTTCACATGCAACATGACTCATGACACTCTTGAAATGCATACATGTTTACCAACATACTCATGCAATCATCACATTCGTCGCATATATTCATTATGCATTCAAATATATGTATCACAAAGCACACACACACACACACACACACACACACACACACACACACACACATATATATATATATATATATATATATATATATATATATATATATATATATATATATATATATATATATATATATATATATATATATATATATATATATATATATATATATATATATATATATATATATATATTCATCATCCATTCACACCAATTCTCATACATGGTTCACATTCACAATCAATCTTGCCATGCATCTCTATTTAATTCAAATAATGCACAAAATTGCCAAACGGCCACATTTCACACTTCACAATTCACAAACTAGGATTCACACCATACGGCTACCCACAACACATATAACAACATATAATTAGTCATCTCAGACAAGGAATGATCGCAACCAAACCACACAACCGATCCACGAATGGAAAACACAAGGAAAGAAAATATGCTGTTGTGCTCGCTAACCTTCGCCTGGCGAAGCCTCTGGCGAACCTTCGCTACTCCGTTCGCCTGGCAAACTTGCCAGCGAAGACCACTGGGATTTATTCTAGATTTACTCGCTAGCACTCGCTAGCATTCTCGCCTGGCGAACCTTCGCCACTCTCATTCTCCTGGCGAACTCGCCAGCAAAGACAGGGTGGATGCTACTGACTTGGTTCGCTCTGCTCGCTGGGCTTTGCCCGACGAAGCTTCGCTGCCATTCGCCTGGCGAACCTGCGAACTCAGAACTCCCATGGCTGTCCAAAAGCCCAAACCTCACAAACCGACCGATTTAATCCAAATCAGTTCCAGTAGTGCAACCCACTCATCACCCGACTATACTACACCGTCTATTCCAAATTCTAACTGATAAAACTCAGTTTCTACCAATTAAATCAACTTCCGACCTAGAAATGGAAACATAGAAAACAATCCAACAAATCCAATCTAGCACATACATGATCATACACATTATGAAGATGATAAAACTTCTCACCCTTACCTGATTAATCGCAAGCTAAGGTTGATTCTTGATGATTCTAGGTTTTGCTCCATTTTCTCTTCTTTTCTCTCCTCCTCCTTTCTTTCTCTTGTTTTTCTTCTTAATGTTTCTATATCTCTCTATTCTCTCTATATCACATATTCTATTTCTTTCCTCCCAAATTCTTTCCACACACTTATCAATTAATTCTCACAAAATATCCACTTAATATTATCACTAATGCCCAAAATACACCCCAACCTATTTTTACCCGAAACTCTCAAAGTCGGCAAAAATAGCTCCATATGTAAACATAACATATTATCACACAAATTCCACATAAATAAAATATTCACTTAAATAAATCAAATAAGGACTCAATAAAAATGGGAATTCAGAATCGGGGCGTTACAACTCTCCCCCACTTTAGACATTTTTGTCCTCGAAAATATTACCTGATTCAAACAGCTCTGGATGCGACTCACGCATCTTATTCTCCAATTCCCAAGTCATATTGCCTTCCGCGGCACCTCCCCATGCCACCTTCACAAGTGCGATATTCTTACCCCTGAGCCTCTTAACTTCACGGTCCAAAATCCTAACCGGTAAAACCTCAACTATAAGATTATCCCTCACTTCCACATCATCCATCGAAATCACATGTGATGGATCCGGAACATACTTCCGAAGTTGCAAAACATGAAACACATCGTGCAAATTCGAAAGTTTCGGAGGCAACGCCACACGATAAGCCACATCACCAACCCGTGCAGTAATCTGATACGAACCAATGAAACGAGAAGTCAACTTCTTCGACTTCAAAGCATGACCCACACCCGTAACCGGTGTAACCCTCAAAAACACATGGTCGCCTTCTTGAAACCTAAGATTCTTTCTTCTCTTATCATGATAACTCTTTTGCCTACTCTGAGAAACTTTCATCTTTTCCCGAATAAACTTCACCTTCTCCGTCGTTTGTTGTACCATCTCCGGTTCAACTACCGACTTCTCCCCGGTTTCATGCCAACACAAAGGTGTTCGACATCTCCGACCATACAAAGCCTCAAATGGTGCCATATCAATACTTGAGTGAAAACTATTGTTGTAGGTGAACTCAATCAATGCCAAATAACCATCCCAATCACTACCTTGCTCGAGCACACAAGCACGCAACAAATCTTCCAATGATTGAATCGTCCTTTCGGTTTGACCATCCGTCTGCGGATGATAAGCCGAACTCAATCTCAACTTAGAACCCAAAGCCTTTTGCAAACTTTCCCCAAAATCTCGAAGTAAATCTAGGATCCCTATCCGACACAATACTCTTAGGAATCCCATGTAACTTCACAATCACACTAACATAAATCTCGGCTAACTTCTCCAAAGGATAACTAATATCTATCGGAATAAAGTGAGCAGATTTAGTAAGCCTATCAACAATCACCCAAATAGAATTGTGACCTCTTTGCGTATTAGGCAATCCCGCAACAAAATCCATCAATATACTATCCCATTTCCACTCTGGAATGTCCAACGGTTGCATCAAACCACTAGGCTTCTGATGTTCCACTTTAGACTTTTGACAAGTCAAGCACGAATACACAAACTGAGCTACATCCCTCTTCAATCCGGACCACCAAAAGATTTTCTTCAAATCTTGATACATCTTATTCGCTCCCGGGTGAATACTTAAGTTACTCCGGTGTCCTTCCTCCAATATCATCTTTTTCAACTCTACATCATCAGGAATACAAATACGACCACGAAATCTCAAAACTCCAAAATTATCAACCTTGAAGTCCTCATTCTCATTCATCATCAAATCAACAAACTTCAGATCCAACTTTTGCTTTTCGCACACGGTAGCAAGAAAATCATTCGTAACATACAACATACCAAGTTTCACACTACTCGGCGTTATCTCACAAACCAAACTCAAATCTCTAAAACTCTCCAACAATTCCCATTCTCTTACCATCAGTGTTGACATATGAACTAACTTTCGACTTAAAGCATCGGCTACTACGTTTGCCTTACCCGGATGGTAATTCAAACCAAAATCATAATCCTTCAAAAACTCTAACCATCTCCTCTGCCTCATGTTCAATTCCTTCTGATCAAACAAATATTTCAAACTCTTGTGATCACTAAAAACTTCAAATCTCGCACCATACAGATAATGCCTCCAAATTTTCAAAACAAACACCACGGCCGCTAACTCCAAATCATGCGTAGGGTAGTTCTTCTCATGCACTCTCAATTGTCTCGAAGCATAAGCCACAACTTTCCCATCTTGCATTAAAACACCACCTAAACCGGATAAAGAAGCATCACAATAAACCACAAACGACTCCGTCGGATTCGACAAAATCAAAACCAGCGCCGTTGTCAACCTTCTCTTAAGCTCAACAAAACTCTTCTCACACTCAATATCCCAAACAAAGGCCTTTCCCTTACAAGTCAATTGAGTCAACGGAAGTGCTAACTTCGAAAATCCTTCAATAAACCTCCGATAATAACCGGCTAATCCCAAAAAGCTTCGAATCTCCGTAACTGACTTAGGAGCTTCCCACTGCATTACCGCATCAATCTTGGACGAATCAACACTAACATCATTACCAGAAATAACATGCCCAAGAAAACTCACGTCCGATAACCAAAACTCACACTTTGATAACTTAGCATACATTTGCTTCTCTTTCAGAATCTGCAACACAACTCTTAAATGCTCTACATGCTCTTCTTGGGACTTAGAGTAAATCAAAATATCGTCGATGAACACAACCACAAAACGATCCAACTGATCATGAAAAATATGATTCATGTATTCCATAAACACACCTGGCGCATTAGAAACTCCGAATGGCATCACTGAAAATTCATAATGACCATACCGTGTCCTAAAAGCCGTCTTTTGAATATCCTCATCTTTAACACGAATCTGGTGATAACCCGACTTCAAATCAATCTTACTAAAAACACGGGCACCAACCAATTGGTCCATCAAATCATCAATTCTAGGAAGCGGATACTTGTTCTTAATAGTTACCTTGTTCAACTGCCGATAATCAATACACAACCGCATACTCCCATCTTTCTTCTTTACTAACAATACCGGTGCACCCCAAGGAGAAACACTCGGTCTGACAAACCTCTTTTCCAATAAGTCATTCAATTGTTTCTTCAATTCCATCAACTCTGATGCCGACATACGATACGGCGCCATCGAAATCGGTCTAGTACCCGAAACTAGATCAATCGAAAACTCGACTTCTCTTTCTGGCGGTACGTCCGCAATGTCCTCCGGAAATATTTATGGAAAGTCGCACACCACTGGAACCATATCCAGTTTAACCTTACTCTCTTTCGACAATGATGCAAACAAACAGAACACTTTAGCCTCATCCGCCAAAAGTTTCTTCAATTCTTTAGTAGATAGAAAAATTTCTTTCTCATCCTCCTCCAAGGAAGGAAACCTTATTAACTTGTGATAACAATCAATGCATACTCTATTATATTGCAACCAATTCATATCCAAGATCACATCTAATCCTTCTAACGGCAAACACAACAAGTTCATAATGAAGTCTTTACCATATATGGTCAAATGACAGCTTAAACATACCAAAGATGTAGTTACCGACCCCGAAGCGGGTGTCTCAATAACCATATCACCACCACAAGAAGACAAACACAAATCCAAACACTTAGCGCACTCAAAAGAAATGAATGAATGAGTCGCTCCAGTATCAATAATAGCAACTAAATGCATATTATTAATAAATTGTATACCTTTAATCAATTGATCCGTATTAGTAGTGTCTGCACCGGCTAATGCAAATACCTTCCCACTCGTTGGAGCTTGCTTTGGCTTAGTACACTTTGTACTAATATGACCAACTTCCCCACAGTTGTAACACTTCACCATGTTCCTTCTACAATCAGTTGTAGCATGGCCGATACCTCCACAGTTAGCACACTTCGCTCCATCCTTCTTACACTCAAAAGATTTATGCCCCACTTCACCGCACCTAAATCACTTAATGGAACCAGAACTTCCACCTCCGGACCTCTTAACAAAATTTTCCCTATGCTTGCCTTTATCAGCAGGCATCACATAAGGTCCACTCCTTACCGGTTGCTTCCCTTTCTTCTCATTCAAACTCTTATAGTGAGTGGAATGAGCTTTACTATCTTCTTCAAAGATTCTACAGCATTCGGTCAAGTCCGAAAATCTCCTAATCCTATGATAACCCACTGCTTGCTTGATCTCAGGGCGCAAGCTGTTATCATACTTAACACATTTGGAAAATTCCGCCGTCACCGCATCATAGTGAGGATGAAACTTCACTAACTCTATGAACTTAGCCGTGTAGTCTATCACAGACATATTGCCTTGTTTCAATTCCAGGAATTCCATCTCTTTCTTTCCCTTCACACACTCAGGATAATACTTTCTCAAAAATTCGGTGCGAAATAAATCCCAAGTGATTTCCTCATCGTCCACTTCAAGAACTTGTCTCATACCGACCCACCAGTCATCGGCTTCTTCTCTCAGCATGTGAGTCCCAAGTCTCACCTTGTTCCCTTCAGCACAATTCATAACTCTAAAGATCCTCTCGATCTCCTTTAACCAAATCTGAGCACCGTCCGAATCAAATCTTCCCTTGAATACCGGCGGTTGATTCTTTCTAAACTCATCATTAGCGTTCACATTTGGCGCACCCTGCACCGCCCTAGCCATTGCCTCCAATGCAGCAGCCATCGCATTGTCATTACGACCAGCCATATTCTGATTATTCCCAAAAATAACAACAAGGTTAAACAACCGTTCAACCAACAAAACAACGAGACAGACACAACTGACTCAACACTGGCTCTGATACCATTTAATGTAACACCCCCTTTCTATACCCCCAAATAAACAATTAAATCATTTAGGCACTTAATGGAAAAAAATTCTATCAGAGTATAATTATAACATGGTATAAAAGAGGCGCATCACATTATCATCGAAACGAAACATAAATAATACCAGCTCACGAAGATATGTAACAAAAGGGGTAAATCTCAACTAAAAAAAAAGCGTAGCGCTTAAAACCCACACATCAATATTTAGAATAAAGCGGAAACATCTAAACATTGAAATCACTTCATTAACATAAGCATCATATACATCGTTCAGATCAATTCAATTCATCGGTTGAGTTTACAAAACGTTCATCAGCAGATACATACACAAATGTATCACAAAAGAATCAAAATAATTCCTAACTACCCAGTGTTACATATCAGAGCCATCTGACCAAAATAAATGAAGACTCGCTTCACAAAGACTCCAGCAATCTAATCTACAATGCCTCATAGAGCATTATAAAACAGCAGAAGGGTGAGAAACAATATCATAATACATAATGCACATAAATATATATATATATATATATATATATATATATATATATATATATATATATATATATATATATATATATATATATATATATATATATATATATATATATATATATATATATATATATATATATATATATATATATATATATATATATATATATATATATATATATATATATATATATATATATATATATATACATATAGCATCCAAAAACGTCTTCCGCATTCTCACCGCAACTCATCTCACTACACCGTACATCGCAATGTATTCACGAATAACTATTTACAAATAGAGCACCAAGCATATACAATGTGCATCAACAATGTTTATATCAATTCATAAACATGCATACATATACACATATATTCAGACATACATGTATATTCAACCCTTCCATTCATGCCAATTATCAACAATCTACATAAACATCTACATTCATGTTTATTCACCATACATCATGCACAAATGTCTACATGCAATTCACAGAAACCGACACACGACTCTATGCAGATGCAAATGCGGTACCGACTCATTTCAGCAGGTTCAATTGAAGAACCAAAATAACCATCGCTCACATCCCACATGGGCAGACGAGGTTCTGCAGATTCACCGAGGAATCAATAAATAACCATCGCAACATACGAGGTTCTGCAGATTCACCGAGGAATCAATAAATAACCATCGCTCACACCCCACAAGGGCACACTAGGTTCTGCAAATCCACCGAGGGATCAATCGACACAAGAATGCATACCATGATGTTTCACATGCAACATAACTCATGACACTCTTGAAATGCATACATGTTTACCAACATACTCATGCAATCATCACATTCGTCGCATATATTCATTATGCATTCAAATATATGTATCACAAAACATATATATATATATATATATATATATATCTATCTATATATATATATATATATATATATATATATATATATATATATATATATATATATATATATATATATATATATATATATATATATATATATATATATATATATATATATATATATATCATCCATTCACATCAATTCTCATACATGGTTCACATTCACAATCAATCTCGCCATGCATCTCTATTTAATTTAAATAATGCACAAAATTGCCAAACGGCCACATTTCACAAAATAGGATTCACACCATACGGCTACCCACAACACATATAACAACATATAATTAGTCATCTTAGACAAGGAATGATCGCAACCAAACCACACAACCGATCCACGAATGGAAAACACAAGGAAATAAAATATGTTGTTGTGTTCGCTAACCTTCGCCTGGCGAAGCCTCTGGCGAACCTTCGCTACTCCGTTCGCCTGGCGAACTTGCCAGCGAAGACCACTGGGATTTATTCTGGAATTACTCGCTAGCATACTCGCCTGGCGAACCTTCGCCACTCTCATTCGCCTGACGAACTCGCCAGCGAAGACAGGGTGGATGCTACTGACTTGGTTTGCTGCTGCTCACCGGGCTTCGCCCGGTGAAGCTTCGCTGCCATTCGCCTGGTGAACCTGCGAACTCAGAACTCCCATGGATGTCCAAGAGCCCAAACCTCACAAACCGACCGATTTAATCCAAATCAATTCCAGTAGTGCAACCCATTCATCACCCGACTATACTACACCGTCTATTCCAAATTCTAACCGATAAAACTCAGTTTCTACCGATTAAATCAACTTCCGACCTAGAAATGGAAACATAGAAAACAATCCAACAAATCCAATCTAGCACATACATGATCATACACATTATGAAGATGATAAAACTTCTCACCCTTACCTGATTAATCGCAAGCTAAGGTTGACTCTTGATGATTCTAGGTTTTGCTCCACTTTCTCTTCTTTTCTCTCCTCCTCCTTTCTTTCTCTTGTTTTTCTTCTTAATGTTTCTATCTCTCTCTATTCTCTCTATATCACATATTTTATTTCTTTCCTCTCAAATTCTTGCCACACACTTATCAATTAGTTCTCACAAAATATCCACTTAATATTATCACTAATGCCCAAAATACCTCCAACCTATTTTTACCCGAAACTCTCAAAGTCGGCAAAAATAACTCCATATGTAAACATAACATATTACCACACAAATTCCACATAAATAAAATAATCACTTAAATAAATAAAATAAGGACTCAATAAAAATGGGAATTCAGAATCGGGGCGTTACATCTCGACACAAAGAGGGGCACCCAACAAATATTCGCAAATTTGGTTATCAAGACCAACTTTGCAGTTAACGGCCTTACCATTGATGCGTTGGCCCATAAACGTATAAACACCTTCTAATGTGACGGTGCATTCACCGAAAGGAAGGTGAAATGTGTGGGTCTCTGGTCTCCATCGTTCTAGTAAAGCTAGAATAAATTTGGGGTCAATTGAGTACAAAGTGATGTTTATCAAATGACTGAAACCGTATGATTCAAGGTATGGTTCTATGATTAGGTCGTGTGGTATATATTCACGTACACGACAACAAAATCTCGTTACATTGTGACAAAGAATATAAGTAACCTTAGTTATAAAGACAAAACAACTAAGTAAGGGGAGACAAAACAAATAAACCAGAAAACTTACAAATACTGCAACAATAGTGTAAAGCATAGAGGATACAAGAGTAATGCATGCTATAAGAAGACAATAATAAGGTCTTGGTAGTCATAAAGGAGATAAAGAACTTCCAAAATACTTGGTGGCACTTAAATAATATGCTCCAGGGGCTGTTTTCATATTGGAGATCTTGCCGGCATATACCCCAGATGAGAGTTGTGTTAGTTGAAATGGCATTTTCCACCGACTCTTCTGGGTGTTTGAACCATGTATCAAAGGTTTTGCATACTATAAACCTATTATAAGAATTGATGGAACATGGTTGTACGAGAAATATAAAGGAACGATACTCATGGCAGTGGCACAAGATGGCAACAACAACATTTTTCCAATCGCCTTCGCTCTAGTTGAAGAGGAGACAGTTGGGGGTTGGAGTTTATTCCTAAAAAATCTTCGATTACACATGTTTCCCCTACCTAAATTATGTTTGGTTTCTAACAGACATCCATCAATCGAGAGTGCATACAAGAATCTTGATAACGGTTGGCAGGACCCTCTATCAAGTCATGTGTATTGCATAAGACACATCGCTCAAAATTTCTTGCAGGAGATCAAGAACAAGACACTGCACAAGAAGGTTGTAAATGTAGGGTATGCACTAACAGAGTCTTCCTTCAAACACTACTGTGACAAAATCAGATTTATAAGCGCAGATGCATTAAGATGGATCAACAATATTCAACTAGAGAAGTGGACTACTGTTGCACCCCAAAATTTGACCAACATTTATTTTCCCATTGAGTATTTGAAAGTTGATACCTTCATCAGAAAGTTCAAGAGATCCTCAGAGGAAGTGGATTGAAACCAGGGTTGTGTGCTTCACAGTTTGAAAGTTGTGGGTGCCCCTCAGATGATTCTAAGACTTTGAGAATGAACTTGATGTTTTGAGAAAGCCTATGAGATGTCTTGAAAGCCATCATGAAGTCCAGAGAGGTCATTGTGTAAGAGTTCAGAAGATTCAACCATGAATGGTAGAATTAGGGTTTTGACTGGGTCAACCCTAGGATAACTGAAGATTTGGAGAAGGTTGAGACTTAATCCAAGGGCCATGAGATCATGGAATGATGTATGGAGATGTTATAAAGATGATTCCTAGACCAACTCATCATGAATGAGGAGTTTGAGAAGTTTTGAGTTGGGGTTTCTGAGGATTGTCAGTGAAAAAACCCTAATTTGATCCCTATTTTCCAGGCAGTTTTAGCTCTAGATGTGATTGATATCTCATCTTCCCCACAACATGAATGTTGTAGAGCTTGTTCTTAGATTTAATTTGAGTGGTGGAAGTCCTTGATAGGAGTTACAGAGCTCAAGTTATGGTTTTGACAAATTACAGGTCAGCAGAGGTGTGTGAATCTGGGTCCTTGAAAGTCACCCAACTTGCAGACAACTTTTGCCCTAGTAGGATGATTCCAATGGTTTCTTGGTCAACATGAATGTTGAAGAGGATCTTCTTAGCTTTAATTTGAGTGGTAGAAGTCCTTGATTGGATTTGTGGAACTCAACTTATGGTTTGAACAAGACAAGGGTATTTTGGTCATTTGTCAGTTATAGGTCATTTTAGCCAATGCCTAAAACTCCTATTTCCAAGCCTCAAATGGAAAAACTCAAAACATGAAAGTTGCTCAAAATGTGATTTTAAGTCTAGAAAGAAGGTCACAAATTGTTGGAAAAGCTCATAACACAAGATTCCATGATTGGTCAAAAATGAACTAAAAATGACTTATAACTTTGAAAAGTTGAAATTGAAAAGTGATTTGGGAGATCCACAAATCCAAAATAGGTCATCCAATATATCATTTTGATTGGAAAAACCATTTTAAGAACTTTGGTTTAAATAGAATTTTCATTTGAGGCCTAAAAAATGAGGTTCCTTTGGAAATTTGTTGCTTGCATAAGAGGGCAACTTTGCAAAACCCTACACAAGCCAAAAATGCACTTGTTTTTCACTCACCCTCATTCAATAACTCACATAAGGACATTTTGAGGCCAAATTACAAGGCATGAAGTATGGAATATGAGACTTTCAACTTCTCATTCAAGGAGAAATTCATGAACTTTCCACATCATTCTAGATGAATCTAGAAGCATCCATCAATTGTTATTTAAAGAGTGCATCAAAGAATGATTAAAGGTTGGTGAAACTTGAGCCAAGTCAGAGGAGAGAGAAGGAGAGATAGCCATTGAAGCCATTTCTTCAAGTTGAAGCAATCCAAGATACCTTCCACTACAAGCCACTTCCTTCCACACAAGTGCAAACAGAAGGTTCTTCACCATTGTAGGAGCATCTTGGACCAATTTCAAGCCTTGCAAGCATCCCCACGAGCCTCACCATCATCCCTTTGACAGGTTTCTTTTTCACCTTATACCATCTTAATTAATGAGTTTCAATTAGTTTTATAGCCATAGAATTGATGTGCTAGGTTAGATGATTCTTCCCCATGAGTTACAGCCTGTTCCATGAGGTTCCATGGCAGGTGTTTGATTCTTGAATCTTCGAGAATTAATTGTTTAATGAGTTTTAATCAGCATGAATTGGTTTAGAATAGCAAGGGTAGCGTGTAGAACATCTGTAGACCTTTAGTTTTGAGTTTGATGAAGTTTGATAGCAGTTGAATATGGTGGTGCCATGGTGTTGATGCTTTCTGTTAGAACAACCTAGGTCGAATCGGTGAAAACTACTCGTACCATTGTGTTCTAGGCGTTTAATAGGGCATTTCTTGTTTTGGAATCGAGTCCAACCATGGCGTGTGGAGGGAGTTAGAGGAGCTAGAAGTTTCGGCCATGGAGGAGGGGTTTGCAGGTTAGGGTTTAGTCAAGGAAGAAGAAGGGTTCGTAGCCATTGGATCAGTCTCCCTTGTTGACAATTTATTCAAATCGTGTGGCCACGGATGATTCTGAGAGTTGGAGGGAAGATTTGAATTATGCTAAACGCGGCGTTTCATTTAGGGCGTTCTGGGCCCAGAGTTCTATTCCCACCCCACCTTTATTTGGCCCAATCAGTTTGAACTGGCGCGCTTTACTTAATACACCCCCTCCCTTTAATTCATTTTATTTCTTTTATTTTCTTCTTTTAATATTTTCTGCTTTGAATAATTCATTAAAAATAGATAAATAATGATTTTTAAATTCTTCTTTTTTTCCTGAGTAGATTAAAATGTGTAGAAAATTATAAAAATAAAAATAGGATTTTATTTTTAGGTTTAATATTTTTAATAGATTTTCCAATTAAATAGCTTTTTAATAGTCTTAATTTGGTATCTGATTTTGTAGGAATTGTTATAGGACCTTCCCTTAGGGTTTTTTATCCATTCTTTTTTATGCAATTAGATGATGAATCATAGTTCCCCATAGGATTTTTTCTAGATTTTTAGAATTAAATTTTGATTAGTTTAATTAGGGTTGACTTAGGGTATCCTGATTAGGGTTTAGATTGTGTTTAGGTGATGATTCACTTTCTTTGATTGAGTTTTATCTTGATTTTTAGGTAGAGGCCTTTGTAGATGTTATGAGTAGGTGTTGAGGACCCTTGTGAATATTTGTTAGATTTTTCCCCAGTAGTTTAGTATTTTTAGGTATTTTCTGAAGTTGCCTGTTGATTTTGTCCCCTCTGTGGTTATCTGTTCATCTTTGGGGTTCATTCTGAGGAATTTGTTGAGGTGCTTGTGTTGCCTTGAAGATATTGATGGAGAGCATCATGAAGAGGAGATTGTAGATCAAGATTCAGAGACCCAGAGCCTGTCTTGTTCCCTGTTGGTGAGGTTTGAGATCCTGAAGATTGAAGGAAGTTCATGGTACTTTCCTGAGGAAGGAACTATGAATGACTTTCATCCTTTCTTCTCACCTCTTTCTTAAGTATCCAATGATGTTGGAGCCAACTTGTGAGTTTAATTTCTCCTGAAGAGGAATGTAAACTGATCACATGTTGTTGAGCCACATGGGATACAATTCCTAAGCGGAAGCCTCCTAGTACTTTCCTGAGGAAGGTCCTATGGGTCTATTCACTTAGTTCCATTAGTTTATCTAGGATTTCTCAAGTATCCAATGATGTTGGAGCCAACTTGTGAGTTTAATTTCTCCTGAGGAGGAATGTAAACTGATCACATGTTGTTGAGCCACATGGGATACAACTCCTAAGTGGAAGCCTCCTAGTACTTTCCTGAGGAAGGTCCTATGAGTCTATTCATTTAGTTCCACTAGTTCAGATAGGATTTCCTAAATATCCAGTGATGTTGGAGCCTGCTTGTGAGTTTAATTTCTCCTGAGGAGGAATGTAAACTGATCACAGTGGTTGAGCCACATAGGGTATGACTCCTGAGTATACACCTCTTAGTGCTTTCCTGAGGAAGACACTATGAGTCTGCTTGCTTAGCTCCCTTTCTTTGGTAAGCTTGTTCTGAAGCTTGAAGACTGGGATTGATTTCTCCTGTTTAGGGTTTTGCTTGAGAGCTTTGATTTGATTAGGATTCTGTGATTAGGATTAGGATTAGAGAGTAAATTGATTCTTTCTCAAGTTTGTGTTTGTTTTGCCTGATGGCACTTCATTTCCTTTATCTGTTATTGCTTGATAGCATGTTGTTTATTTTCAGTATGATTACTGTTATTCCATGACTGGCTTGAGGTTGAGATGAGCTTGTGGAGGCTGAAGCCCCACACACATTTCCTCCCTCACTTGCATTGCATGCATTTTACTGTTAAAACTGATGTTTTTGTCTGTATTCTATGTATCATTGACATGATCCCTTAGGACTCTCATTTCCTTTGATAAGGATTTGATGATAGACTTTTAGGTTGAAACCCATGCATGACAACTTCTAGGAGTTCCCTGTTCAAACCTCAACCATAGGATGAATCCATGGCATGATAACAGTAGGACTTGATAGTCTCCCTCCTAGTTGAACCACTTTATCCCGTAGTTTCCCGAACTACGTTTGCTCTGATCTTTCATACCAGATGAAAGTACGTAGGCATAGGATGCGACGTCCTAGCGAGCAACCTTCCCCACCTTTCCCCGTAGTTAGCCGAACTACGTTAACTCTGATTTCTCATTCTCTGATGAGAATACGTAGGCATAAAGTGCGACGCTTTGCCGAGTCATTTTTCTTTTCTTTTTCAGCCAGCCTTGATAGGTAGATAGATTATAACCAACCCGTCCAAGTAAACAAACAAGCGAGGATCCCGTCGAGTACGACGGACGTGAGGGGTGCTAATACCTTCCCCTTGCGTAACCGACTCCCGAACCCAGACAATGGTTGCGATGACCTTGTCTTACCCTTTTTCGTCAGGTTTTTCCGATCGTTTCCTTTCCCGCTCTGAGGGATAAATAACGAAAGGTGGCGACTCTTCTGTCATGCCGGCACCTTATTTTCGCGCAAGCGACAGCTGGCGACTCTGCTGGGGACTTGCGATGGTTCCCTATTCGAGTCTCGCCTTGGGTTCTCTTCCTAGCTGTCTGGGCCTGTCCCCAGCAGCTGGTGACTCTGCTGGGGAACGAACCCAGGATCTCTGGTTCTCTGGTTCCCCATGAGAGTCAATCCTATCGTTTGTGTGTTTGCTTGTTGGGTTGCGTTTATTTACCGCACTTTACTTCTCGCATCTTTACTTCCCGCATTTTATTTCCCGCATTTTATTTCCAGTTTGATATGAATATCTATGCTGCTGTGGGAGAGGGATGTTACTGTGAGTGAAAAGCCGGACCTGGGCTTGAGTACACACCTAGATATAGTTGTGGAGAAGTAGTAGACGAACCTGTCTGCTGAGCAGGCACAGTTCCCTACGAAAATCTGCGCTCAGACGAGATTCTTGCAGAGGTGCTCCTTTCCGGTCCTGAGGATCTGAGGGGAGTCCAAACGTGAGGATTGTCGACTCTGGGGACCGATCATTTGGAAGTCAGCTAAGAGAGGCCTCTTCATGACTTGACGATGCCACTCCTTCTGGGAATCGTATTGTCACTCATGAAAGTCTGTGACGCTGATAACCGCATAGGATGCCGTACCTTTGTCCGTGGATTAGGTCCATACCTGTGAGTGGGGTTGGGATATTGCAGGAAACTTTGACCTCCAGACTACCTGGTTTTCTTGACAGTGAATCAGTTATGTTGGGTTCTCAGTTGCAGATATGTTCTTGATAGAGCAAGGGTTTGATCAGGGGATCTTATCATCGGGTATTTGTCTGTTCTTGATAGAGCAGGTTTCGATCAGAGTATTATCACCAGAGGTTTGTTCCGGATAGAGCAGATTTTGAGTGGGGTCTGAAGATCTCATCGGCAGTTGTTGTTTGTTCTTGATAGGGAAGATTTTGAGTGGGGTCTGAAGATCTCATCAGCAGCTGTGTGTTTGTTCTCGATAGGGCCGATTTTTGATTTGGGGTCTGAAGACCTCATTACTGTATATCTCTTGATCTCGCATCCGGGGTCTTTATTATCAGGCCTTCGTTCTCGACAGAGCAGAAGTTTGATCTCGATCCTATCAGATGGTTATTCTCGACAGATCAGATCAGTGGGGTTTACGCCGGGGTTTCCTTCTCAGTAGCGATTGTTGATATCGAATCTCCACAGCAGCCACCCGGATATATTGTTGCATGACTGCATTTTGCATATTCATGTTTGCATTCCATTAGCATGTGTCTGTGCTGCAGGCGCGTTTCGTACCCTGAGTCTGGTGTCCCGAGCAATATGAGATATCTTCTTCCATGAATGGATCCAGTCTTATCATTGCATTGACACTATGTTGCCACGTTGACACCAGAATTAGGGGTGATCTCCTGAGCGTACAGACACCCATAATTCATCTTGCATGGCAGAAGTCGGGACTTGTCTTCTAACCCTTGTGTTTGCAGGTTTGACTCAGAATCAAGCAGCTCAGACTAATGGAGCAGATACAAGCTGAACTAGGGAAAATCCAAAGCCAGCTGGGGCAGGTCATGAATGACATACAGGCAGTGCGTCTGGACCAGCAAGTACTCAGAGAGGAGAATCAGTAGCTGCAGAATCAGCTGAGCTTTCTCATGGGAGTGGTGAGAAGCATGCTAAATAAGGAGAGTGGTCAAGCACCCAAGGAGGGGACCAAAGTGCTTCCCCCATTGCCGTCAGTGCCACCTGTGCCGAAGCCAAGTGGACCTCATAGACCCTTTACACAGCATGAAGCTCGAGGCCTGTCTCGTCGTCAGCCGCGCCAGGCATCTCAGAATAATCCTGAAGGTTATGGTCAGAAGAAGAAGCTACTTGATAGAGCTGTAGACCCACTACCTGTGAGTTATGCCCAGCTGCTGCCGCTGTTGGTTCAGAACCGTGTTCTCAAGCTTCGGACCTTAAATCCGCCAGATGAGGGGTCACCAGACGTTGATCTAAGCATGCATTGTGATTTCCACTCTGGAGCACCGGGGCACCATGTTGAAACATGTAAGGCTCTCCGGAATAAGATTCAGGACCTGATCGACTCGAAGACGATTAGGCTTGTGCCGGGCAGCATGAGAGCATCGGGAAAGTTTATCCCCTACCCTGCAGGAGAGGTGGATGATTCCACTCCTTTGCCTGAAGCTGAGAAAGATCTGGAATATGTCCCGCGACCTTTGGTGACTGGATCGCCTCGCTCGCAGCTTCTACCTGGATCAAGCTCAAGGACGCAAGCGCCTAAACGAGAGACCGTCGCCATTCAGAAACGACGACCTCGTGCTCCTGGGCGGAAAGAATACCAGCCCCAGGATCACAAAAGACCTCGCAACCACGGGGAACAAAGGAATGTTTCCTTCCAGCCAGTGCCTGTGCCGTATAGCCAGATTCTCCCACTGTTGGTTCAGAATTCCTTGGTGGAACCGAAAGCTCTCAAGCCCGTGCTAGAGCCTTACACTCCAGGGTACGATCCTCATGCTCAGTGTGGCTACCATGGTGGATCTCTGGGGCATTCAACTGAAGATTGCAAGGCTTTCCAGGCGAAGGTGCAGCAATTGATCGACCAAGGGTGTATTTCCTTTCCAGACGGAGTTTTGGTTGTACGTGACGACCTCTCAGCTGTTTGAGCTCGTAGATTCAGAGGGTTATTTCCAGAAGCCGGTAGTCCAGACAGGCAGACGTCCTCAACATTGGCAGTCCTCGGACTTTTTACCATTTGCATTGTAGTTTCTTTTTTGTTAGTTACTACTTGCTGTTAAACATTGTATGTTTCGAATGGTAATGATAATAAAGTGGCTATGCATTTCTTCTGAATTAGTTATGTCGTTGTCACTCATTTACTGCATTGCACTGGCACTTGCATTTTATTTACTCCGATTTCTTACTATGATTAGCAATGAGCGGAGGGAGGATGATGAAACTGAATACTCATAGCCAATGATCGTATGGCTTTCAGATAAAACTTTGCCGATGACGTACAAGGCATTGTTTCAAATCCCCTAAACACCGGAGAGATAAGGAAGAGAATCCCTTGTTAACCACTTCGAGCCGAGAAGTAGGAGTTTCTTTCGGATTGTTAAACCCTCGCATCTTAACCCGGGGCAGGGTAGTTGTCAGTTAGCTTGACCGAGCGTTCAAGTCTTATAGAGGAGTGTTGTCCTTCGAGGACCAATCACATCATATTCCTCGCCAGAGGTCGTACCTCATCAACCACAATGGTTAAACCTCACCAATCAGGAGTGAGACAGTTATAATCCTTTCGGAGCAATCAAGACAACCAGTGTCGCGCGACTTTGTTCCAAGGAAAAAAAAGAGAAATAAGAAAGCCCGCTAAGTAAAAAAGAAAAAGCTAGAAAGCAAATACTTAGGCAAAAATCAGGGCATCCCGCTGGACTTCAAAAGAAAAAATCGAAAAGAACTCAAAAGGAGTCAGTCCAGGCAAAAATTAGGGAATCAAAAGAATGAAAAAGAAAGGATATAAAAAAGAAAAATCCTCGAACAAGGACGAAGTCGTGTAGACACAGACACCGAAAACGAAAAGGAGTAACTGTCACTCCGATACACCTTGTGAGTTGTTCCCAATGTTCAACATACCTCTCGAAGAGGCGAGCGCTCGAGCTAAGTTAACTGGACTTTAGGATCGGAGATCATCACGTAGAAGGGGTGGGTACAAATCATAATTTGAGCCAAAAATCCCTTGTTTCGCGAACCGTGAACCCGACCACGATACAACCCTTAAAAGACCTAATTGAGGCAGGGTTTATTCTGAGAGCGCATTACGATAAGGTTGAGTAACCTGACTCCTTCATGATTTGCTAATCATATCCTTATTGCATTTTTCACTGATCGCATCAGCACTACGTTTGAACTCTTTGGTTCATTCGTCACTCACTAGCATGACACGTAAATGAGTGACAATACAACATTTTTCCGAAATTTGCATGAACACTGCA
Source organism: Lathyrus sativus (assembly GCA_963859935.3). Taxonomy (NCBI): domain Eukaryota; kingdom Viridiplantae; phylum Streptophyta; class Magnoliopsida; order Fabales; family Fabaceae; genus Lathyrus; species Lathyrus sativus. The sequence goes on from OZ012741.1 coordinate 608,304,931, forward strand.
TTAAAATTACTATTCGTGAATAAACAATTTTAGTTGCAGGTTAGTAGCTGATACGAAGGAACTTCAGCAAGGAATAGTCAATCAGGACTGAATCGCCAGAGGTCTGGGTCAGAATGGTATGTTGCGAAGCCCTGGGAATCTGGGGCAATGACTTCCAGTGAGTTTGGAATCGGTTTGTCTGAGGACAAGTCCCGGAGCATCAGTTGATTATGGGGCAGTTCATGCAAGAAGCGGTTGATCGGAAGTGAATCTTCACGAGACCCAATCAGGGGCAGTTATCCGGAATCCTTGCGATTTAAGGGCAGATCCCTCCAGTGTTCGATCCGAGCATGTTGAGTCGCTCATCGCTCGTTCAGGGGCAAACTACTTCAGAGATATTGAAGCTAACCATGCTGAGAGTTGATTAGTTGAGGATGAATCCTCCCGTTATGCAGATGCTGGGGCAAGCCCTCTGAAGATTGTCTTGTTGCCAGTTGTTTTCGGCTCAGAATGAATCATTCCCAAAGGTCGGATTGGGGCAAGTTGAATTGCGCTGGGGCAAGTTGTTCAAATGAGTTTGTTCACCCTAGCAAGAATTGAGTATCGGGGAATCGTGTCATTACCCCGTCAAAACCCGAACCTTCTGAAGAAGCCTTGCGGTTATTGGATTGCTATCCTACAGCATAACCTGTTACTTGACTCCATGATTGGTAGCCTGTATTCCCTGTGTTGGCGTTGTTGAATCAGGATTGTTTCTCAGCAGAGACGTACGGTTTGAGGTTGTTCCCCCTGTACAGTTTGAGACTGCAGCAGATTGAGATGGCGTTTATCCCTCATCAGATTAGGGTCAAGATTGCCCTCAGTAGACCAGGATTGATATCCCCGAAGCGGAGCGAGTCCTCCTTCTCCAGCAGAGAGTTCAATAGTCTCTCCTCCGCAGAATCAGAATCAGATGGTGAGCGTTGATATGTATTCCCCAGGTAGAGGTGATTCTCTTCCCCAATCAGTGCGTCCTGAAGGAATGTCACCTCATCAGCTGAGTCAAGCACCGAATAATGATGTCGTCTTTCCCCAGCACCGGGTCACAAGTGCAGAGTTCATAGAAGTGTTCGGGTGCCGAAGCTCATGTTTTCCCAGTAAAGTCACCGAAGCAGGTTTCTTCCCCCGCACCGGGTCACAAGTGCAGGTTTCGCAGGAAGGCTGTTCGTTAGCCGAAGTACGCAGTAACTGATGATGCCAGACTGAAGTCTCCAGCGGAATTGAGATTCCTCACCAAAGTCATGCTCACTCCTGAAGTTGGACGATTCCCTCTTCCCCAGTAGAGTGTTGGAACAGCTGATGTTGTATTCCCCGGCAGAGTTGTACTCTCCCCCGAAGGCAGATGATTCTTTCTTCCCCAGCGGAATTGAAATTCCCCATCAGAGTCGTACTCTCCAATGAAGTAGAATGATTTCTCTCCCCGGCTGAGTCCGCAGAAAAGCAGAATCTTGTGAAGTTGATCAGATCATGATCAATTTTCCCCAGCAGAGCGTAGAACAGCCGATGCTGTATTTCCCCCAGAGTCGCACTCTCTCCAGCAAAGCAGAATGACTTCTCCTTCCTCAGCCGAGTTTGCAGATGTCCAAGAGATCCGAGTCCTTGGAAGTTGATCAGATCATGATTGGTTTTTCCCCAGTGGAGTGTTGAGCAGCTGAAGTTGTTTCCCCACAGAGTGGTCATCACCAGAAGAGTAGCCGAGGCGGCCGCGCAGTCCATTCTCGTGATTGATATCAGCAGATCCAAGTTCTCGTAGAGCTTCATCCCCTGCAGCAGTCAGCTGAAGTTGTTCCCCTGCAGCAGTTCGCGGAAGATCAATTCCCCAGACAGAGCCTGTATGATATTGGCGTGTTCACGTTCTCCTCAGCAGGATGATTCCTCTACCTGAGTGATTCTTTCTCCTTGACAGGAGGATTTCCCCCTTTGGCATTTATTTTGCTGACGGGATCGCATCATTGCGCATGATTGCATAGCATTGTGCATGACTGCATAGCATCTAACGCTGCATAACATCGTGCATGATTGCATGGCATTTAGCATAAATACATGTCATTCCCACCGTGTGGGGCATAGCGCAGAAGCATACGCATCATAAGCATGATCTAGGTCGTTATCATTCTTGTTTTACAGGTGTACCACCTAAAGACCGGTTGCTCAGGACGATTCTTGATGTTCTCCCCAGCAAGGTTGTTTTCTTAGATGATTCTAAAAGACCCCGGTGTGATCCCCGCAGTCGCTCGCTCAAGATGATTTTTGAGATCCCTAGCGAAGTCTTCAGTTCGAGATGATTCTCAAGTCCCTCGGCAGGGCCATTTGCTTAAGACGATTCTTAAGACCTCAGTACAGCTTCCCGAGTTGTTTGCTTAAGATGATTCTTGAGCTCCCCGGTAGCGTCCGCAGCAAGAGTTGCCCAGGAAGATTCCTGGAAGTACCCAGCAGAATAAAGTCTCCAGAAAGGTTATCAGTTCGGGATGATTCTTGGAAGCGCCCGCCGGAGTTGTTTGTTCAAGGTGATTTCTGGAACCCCCAACAGAGTGGAGGTCTTTTCCCCAGCAGGTGGTTGGCATTCCCCCAGCAGCAGGCAGGTAGATTGATGTCCCCAGCCGAGCACAATCATGATTGGCAGATGAAAGGTTCCCCCAAACAGATCCCGAAGGATTGTCCAGCAAGCTGAAGTTTGTTTATCCCGCAAGTTTGAGAACTTAATGACATGAGTGTCTTGTAGCCCGACGGCTATGTTCTCCAGGAGGGTCGTTCCCCCAGAGAGCCGTTCAGAGCATTTATCGCTTTTACCGAATAGAAGTACTAAAGTTGGTAGGAATCGTCTGAGTGAACTCTTTCGTTATTCTCCAGCAGTTGTTGAAGTCGCTTGGGTGAACTCTCTCGTCTTTCTGCAGCAAAGTCTACAAGGTTGCTTGGGTGAACCCTTCTTCCTTTTCCCCAGTGAGTCGTCAGGATTGTTTGGGTGAACCCTCATTCCTCTCTCCTCAGCAGAGTTGTTAACTTGGTGATTATGTCTGGTGACCCGGCATGTTTGCTTTTATTTAGCAACGACTTGACAGGATGTCAAGTGAGTAGCAGCGTGATATGTCTGCTCCAACAATGATGTCTAATCTGAAGATGGATTTCGTAAACGCCCGATGGCGATATCAGAAGGTTCCTGTGAAGCCAGATTTCCGTGTGGATGAATCAACAGGTGGCTAAAGACAAGGTTCCGGAGTTGTAGATACAACACAATGATCCGTGTGAGTCTGAAGACCAAGTCAGTTATCCTGAGGTGATGATTGAGTGCGATCAAGTGAATGATACGTCTTCTGATTGAAGTCGAAGATGTTCCTCCAACGGTGATGTCTAATCTGAAGATTGACTTCGTAAACGCCTGAAGACGATATCAGAAGGTTCCTGTGGATTCAGATTTCCTTGTTGATGAATCAACGTGTGGCTGAAGACAAGGTTCCAAAGTTTGTAGATATAACAAGATGATCCGTGTTGGCCTGAAGACCAAGTCAGTTGTCCTGAGGTGATGATTGATTGCGATCTAGTGAATAGTGTTTCTTCTGACTGAAGTCGAAGATGTTTCTCCAGCTGAAGCGGAGTTTTGCCTGAAAGCAAAGTGTTTGAATCCCCGTAGAGTCATGAATGGCTCAGGATACTATTTCTTTGACTGAAGTCACAGATTTCCCAAGCTGAAGCGAAGGTGCCTAAGGGCAAGGTTATCCCCCAAGGTTATGAATGACCTAGGATTCATTTTTCGGACTGAAGGCCGAAGTATATCCATGACTGAAGTCACGGATGCTCTATAGCAGAGGCGGAGTTGCCTGAAGGCATATCCATGTATCCTTGAAGGCCAAGGACCATTTCTTTAGACTGAAGTCGAAGATGCCTCCTGCAGAGTTGCCGACGGGCAAAGTTTACATCCTTGAAGGCCAAGGATGTTGTTTCTAGCTGAAGCTGGAATAGCCGACGGGCAGGGTTTCATCTATCTTCAGAAGAGTTTGAAGATTCTCCAGCGGATCTGGAGTGGCCAGGGGCCAGGGTTCCATCTATATTCAGAAATACTTGAAGATTGTTTTCTAGCTGAAGCTGGAAGTGGCCAGGGGCCAGGGTTTCATATAGTTCTAATGTCGAAGTTCTACGGCAGGCAGTGTGCAGCAGTATTCCGATGTTCGTTATGGTTCTGAGGGTGAACCCCAGATCAGAGTGTGCTCGGTTGAGTCTCTCATCCCCAGCAGAGTAGTTTCAAATACGCAAGTGTACCTTTTGTTCCATGTACCAGGGGTGAACCCCAGGTCAGAGTTGTTTAAGATCATCATTTGTTCAGCGGCAAAGTTGGGTGTTTGTTTGACGGCAATGTCAGACCCTTTAAATCCCCAGTAGAGATGATGTTTGTCCGACGGTGATGTCAGATTTAGTTCTCCAGCGGTGATGCAGGGTATTTCGATTGTCCGACGGTGATGTCAGATTTAGTTCTCCAGCGGTGATGCAGGGTATTTCGATTGTCCGACGGTGATGTCAGATTTAGTTCTCCAGCGGTGATGCAGGGTACTTCGATTGTCCGACGGTGATGTCAGATTTAGTTCTCCAGCGGTGATGCAGGGTATTTTGATTGTTCGACGGCAATATCAGATTTAGTTCTCCAGCGGCGATGTTGGTTGTTTGTTTCCCCGTGTTGTGGTTGTCTGAAGGCAACGTCAGAAGAATTTAATGTGGATAACCGACGGTGATGTCAGGTCGATATGTCTTCAGCTAGTTGTTGAGCAGCTAGTGTTGCAGTATTCAAAGATTTGTTCCCCGCAGAGTACCGTGTGCTCGTGCAGTTGGCAAATTTTCGGGTTTACCGGTATTCAATCGTCTCGCACCTTGATTGGTTGAGAGCCGTTCGCTTCTCACCCAATCAGGTTCAAGCCGTTTGAATAGGGGCAGCTGTTGCACCCCAAAATTTGACCAACATTTATTTTCCCATTGAGTATTTGAAAGTTGATACCTTCATCAGAAAGTTCAAGAGATCCTCAGAGGAAGTGGATTGAAACCAGGGTTGTGTGCTTCACAGTTTGAAAGTTGTGGGTGCCCCTCAGATGATTCTAAGACTTTGAGAATGAACTTGATGTTTTGAGAAATCCTATGAGATGTCTTGAAAGCCATCATGAAGTCCAGAGAGGTCATTGTGTAAGAGTTCAGAAGATTCAACCATGAATGGTAGAATTAGGGTTTTGACTGGGTCAACCCTAGGATAACTGAAGATTTGGAGAAGGTTGAGACTTAATCCAAGGGCCATGAGATCATGGAATGATGTATGGAGATGTTATAAAGATGATTCCTAGACCAACTCATCATGAATGAGGAGTTTGAGAAGTTTTGAGTTGGGGTTTCTGAGGATTGTCAGTGAAAAAACCCTAATTTGATCCCTATTTTCCAGGCAGTTTTAGCTCTAGATGTGATTGATATCTCATCTTCCCCACAACATGAATGTTGTAGAGCTTGTTCTTAGCTTTAATTTGAGTGGTGGAAGTCCTTGATAGGAGTTACAGAGCTCAAGTTATGGTTTTGACAAATTACAGGTCAGCAGAGGTGTGTGAATCTGGGTCCTTGAAAGTCACCCAACTTGCAGACAACTTTTGCCCTAGTAGGATGATTCCAATGGTTTCTTGGTCAACATGAATGTTGAAGAGGATCTTCTTAGCTTTAATTTGAGTGGTAGAAGTCCTTGATTGGATTTGTGGAACTCAACTTATGGTTTGAACAAGACAAGGGTATTTTGGTCATTTGTCAGTTATAGGTCATTTTAGCCAATGCCTAAAACTCCTATTTCCAAGCCTCAAATGGAAAAACTCAAAACATGAAAGTTGCTCAAAATGTGATTTTAAGTCTAGAAAGAAGGTCACAAATTGTTGGAAAAGCTCATAACACAAGATTCCATGATTGGTCAAAAATGAACTAAAAATGACTTATAACTTTGAAAAGTTGAAATTGAAAAGTGATTTGGGAGATCCACAAATCCAAAATAGGTCATCCAATATATCATTTTGATTGGAAAAACCATTTTAAGAACTTTGGTTTAAATAGAATTTTCATTTGAGTCCTAAAAAATGAGGTTCCTTTGGAAATTTGTTGCTTGCATAAGAGGGCAACTTTGCAAAACCCTACACAAGCCAAAAATGCACTTGTTTTTCACTCACCCTCATTCAATAACTCACATAAGGACATTTTGAGGCCAAATTACAAGGCATGAAGTATGGAATATGAGACTTTCAACTTCTCATTCAAGGAGAAATTCATGAACTTTCCACATCATTCTAGATGAATCTAGAAGCATCCATCAATTGTTATTTAAAGAGTGCATCAAAGAATGATTAAAGGTTGGTGAAACTTGAGCCAAGTCAGAGGAGAGAGAAGGAGAGATAGCCATTGAAGCCATTTCTTCAAGTTGAAGCAATCCAAGATACCTTCCACTACAAGCCACTTCCTTCCACACAAGTGCAAACAGAAGGTTCTTCACCATTGTAGGAGCATCTTGGACCAATTTCAAGCCTTGCAAGCATCCCCACGAGCCTCACCATCATCCCTTTGACAGGTTTCTTTTTCACCTTATACCATCTTAATTAATGAGTTTCAATTAGTTTTATAGCCATAGAATTGATGTGCTAGGTTAGATGATTCTTCCCCATGAGTTACAGCCTGTTCCATGAGGTTCCATGGCAGGTGTTTGATTCTTGAATCTTCGAGAATTAATTGTTTAATGAGTTTTAATCAGCATGAATTGGTTTAGAATAGCAAGGGTAGCGTGTAGAACATCTGTAGACCTTTAGTTTTGAGTTTGATGAAGTTTGATAGCAGTTGAATATGGTGGTGCCATGGTGTTGATGCTTTCTGTTAGAACAACCTAGGTCGAATCGGTGAAAACTACTCGTACCATTGTGTTCTAGGCGTTTAATAGGGCATTTCTTGTTTTGGAATCGAGTCCAACCATGGCGTGTGGAGGGAGTTAGAGGAGCTAGAAGTTTCGGCCATGGAGGAGGGGTTTGCAGGTTAGGGTTTAGTCAAGGAAGAAGAAGGGTTCGTAGCCATTGGATCAGTCTCCCTTGTTGACAATTTATTCAAATCGTGTGGCCACGGATGATTCTGAGAGTTGGAGGGAAGATTTGAATTATGCTAAACGCGGCGTTTCATTTAGGGCGTTCTGGGCCCAGAGTTCTATTCCCACCCCACCTTTATTTGGCCCAGTCAGTTTGAACTGGCGCGCTTTACTTAATACACCCCCTCCCTTTAATTCATTTTATTTCTTTTATTTTCTTCTTTTAATATTTTCTGCTTTGAATAATTCATTAAAAATAGATAAATAATGATTTTTAAATTCTTCTTTTTTTCCTGAGTAGATTAAAATGTGTAGAAAATTATAAAAATAAAAATAGGATTTTATTTTTAGGTTTAATATTTTTAATAGATTTTCCAATTAAATAGCTTTTTAATAGTCTTAATTTGGTATCTGATTTTGTAGGAATTGTTATAGGACCTTCCCTTAGGGTTTTTTATCCATTCTTTTTTATGCAATTAGATGATGAATCATAGTTCCCCATAGGATTTTTTCTAGATTTTTAGAATTAAATTTTGATTAGTTTAATTAGGGTTGACTTAGGGTATCCTGATTAGGGTTTAGATTGTGTTTAGGTGATGATTCACTTTCTTTGATTGAGTTTTATCTTGATTTTTAGGTAGAGGCCTTTGTAGATGTTATGAGTAGGTGTTGAGGACCCTTGTGAATATTTGTTAGATTTTTCCCCAGTAGTTTAGTATTTTTAGGTATTTTCTGAAGTTGCCTGTTGATTTTGTCCCCTCTGTGGTTATCTGTTCATCTTTGGGGTTCATTCTGAGGAATTTGTTGAGGTGCTTGTGTTGCCTTGAAGATATTGATGGAGAGCATCATGAAGAGGAGATTGTAGATCAAGATTCAGAGACCCAGAGCCTGTCTTGTTCCCTGTTGGTGAGGTTTGAGATCCTGAAGATTGAAGGAAGTTCATGGTACTTTCCTGAGGAAGGAACTATGAATGACTTTCATCCTTTCTTCTCACCTCTTTCTTAAGTATCCAATGATGTTGGAGCCAACTTGTGAGTTTAATTTCTCCTGAAGAGGAATGTAAACTGATCACATGTTGTTGAGCCACATGGGATACAATTCCTAAGCGGAAGCCTCCTAGTACTTTCCTGAGGAAGGTCCTATGGGTCTATTCACTTAGTTCCATTAGTTTATCTAGGATTTCTCAAGTATCCAATGATGTTGGAGCCAACTTGTGAGTTTAATTTCTCCTGAGGAGGAATGTAAACTGATCACATGTTGTTGAGCCACATGGGATACAACTCCTAAGTGGAAGCCTCCTAGTACTTTCCTGAGGAAGGTCCTATGAGTCTATTCATTTAGTTCCACTAGTTCAGATAGGATTTCCTAAATATCCAGTGATGTTGGAGCCTGCTTGTGAGTTTAATTTCTCCTGAGGAGGAATGTAAACTGATCACAGTGGTTGAGCCACATAGGGTATGACTCCTGAGTATACACCTCTTAGTGCTTTCCTGAGGAAGACACTATGAGTCTGCTTGCTTAGCTCCCTTTCTTTGGTAAGCTTGTTCTGAAGCTTGAAGACTGGGATTGATTTCTCCTGTTTAGGGTTTTGCTTGAGAGCTTTGATTTGATTAGGATTCTGTGATTAGGATTAGGATTAGAGAGTAAATTGATTCTTTCTCAAGTTTGTGTTTGTTTTGCCTGATGGCACTTCATTTCCTTTATCTGTTATTGCTTGATAGCATGTTGTTTATTTTCAGTATGATTACTGTTATTCCATGACTGGCTTGAGGTTGAGATGAGCTTGTGGAGGCTGAAGCCCCACACACATTTCCTCCCTCACTTGCATTGCATGCATTTTACTGTTAAAACTGATGTTTTTGTCTGTATTCTATGTATCATTGACATGATCCCTTAGGACTCTCATTTCCTTTGATAAGGATTTGATGATAGACTTTTAGGTTGAAACCCATGCATGACAACTTCTAGGAGTTCCCTGTTCAAACCTCAACCATAGGATGAATCCATGGCATGATAACAGTAGGACTTGATAGTCTCCCTCCTAGTTGAACCACTTTATCCCGTAGTTTCCCGAACTACGTTTGCTCTGATCTTTCATACCAGATGAAAGTACGTAGGCATAGGATGCGACGTCCTAGCGAGCAACCTTCCCCACCTTTCCCCGTAGTTAGCCGAACTACGTTAACTCTGATTTCTCATTCTCTGATGAGAATACGTAGGCATAAAGTGCGACGCTTTGCCGAGTCATTTTTCTTTTCTTTTTCAGCCAGCCTTGATAGGTAGATAGATTATAACCAACCCGTCCAAGTAAACAAACAAGCGAGGATCCCGTCGAGTACGACGGACGTGAGGGGTGCTAATACCTTCCCCTTGCGTAACCGACTCCCGAACCCAGACAATGGTTGCGATGACCTTGTCTTACCCTTTTTCGTCAGGTTTTTCCGATCGTTTCCTTTCCCGCTCTGAGGGATAAATAACGAAAGGTGGCGACTCTTCTGTCATGCCGGCACCTTATTTTCGCGCAAGCGACAACTACGGCATACGACAATCGCCAACGATGAGGCCACATAACACAAACCTCGTTGAATTAATGAACTGTGTATTCAAGGGCATCTGAAACCTACCGATAACCTCTTTGGTAAGGGCAACATATTTTAGGCTCAGACACTTTTTTATGTCAAACGTTCAAAATAGAGTTCTATCTTACAATCTAGGAAGTTATTCAGTGATAGTTCCATAAAATTTATTAAGGACGAAGTTGCCAAAGCTAACACACATGTCGTCACAGTTTTTGACTGTAATAAAGGTTGGTTCAGTATTTCTGAGTCAATGGATCACAATGAATGGAGACCGAGGGGATGCTACCGAGTGGAACTAGATAGGAGTTGGTGTGACTGCGGAAAGTTTCAAGCATTTCGTATGCCTTGCTCACATGTAATAGCAGCATGTTCAAAAGCTTTCCAGGATCCTTCCAACTATCTGTCTGTTGTTTACCAAGTCATTAGTCTATGCAATGTATACAACACTAGCTTTCAGGTAGTAGAAAATGAGGACTATTGTCCTGCATACGAAGGCAAAATTGTCCGGCATAATAAAGTTATGCAAATAAAGAAAAAGGGTCACCCTAATAGCACACGTATTTAAACGGAGATGGATATGACAAACAAAATGGTTAGATTATATAGTTCATGCCGTCAGCCTGGGCACAATCGTACAAAATGTCCCAATATAAGATCAAACACAACATCATAGTTTTAATGTAACCTTGTTTCTTTATATCAACAACAACTTTCATTCCATTAATATCATAACTTTCAACAATAATTAACAATAACTTAAACAATAAAAAAACAAAAAAAACACATAAAATAGCTCAATAACATAAGTAAGCGATTACAAGCGTCAACATAATTTCCTGAGAACTGTACATCAACGTATGAACATCTTGGTCATTAGTAACATTCTTCCAGAAACGAACTTCTACATTTTGGATGAACGTGGTAACAAGCCTTTGGATTCTTCTGATCTTTTTACCCTCTAGAATGTCTCAATCTAACCAACGGATCAGACTCCTCTTGAGATGATCTAACGTCAATGTATTCTAGAGGAAAATCTTCATTGGAGGTTTGACTAGGAAAAAATTAAATTGACATTTCTCTTGGTGATATATGGAACCTGATAGATATATGAGGATGAAGAAGAGGAAGAAGAGGAAACCGTTTCAACTGTAAAATGCAAGGAGATATAAATATAATGTAGTGCAGAGAAAAATGAGAAATATAAACACAAGTGGTAGTATATATATATAGAGGGAAAATATAAGTAATTAATTAAAAAATGAAAAAAATATATAGAGGAGGTGACATATCATATAGTGCATATGCATGAACTTGAAAGGGATGCGTCATATGATATGGTTTGGGGAACGTGCATAAGCCATACCATATGGCACATGAGAACAACCCCAAATGGATGTGCCATTTTATTTGGCATATCCATGTTTCTCAATTTTAAAACTACGTCACTTTGATAATTTTTTTGAAAATATGGTTATTTTTGTATTTTTATTGAAAAAATAGATTATTCTAAAAAAAATCAATTTAAGTTCACTCCAACATTTTTGTCCAACAGAAATGAAAGAAAACCGTTGCAAAACTTGAATAAAAACCATTGCAATGGTCTATCCGTCTCAAATCGAGACTAACAAATTTTGTATCAATGACAATACCTTGTAAATAACCATTATTTTAGTTTTTTAAGAGGCTAGTTTTCAGAGTTCCCAACAACCTTTTCTCTGTTTAAATTTTAAAATCGTTGCGATTGGTTATATTTTAGAAAACAAATTTCTAGAACCTATTACAATAGTTTGTAATTGTTGCTGAAGTTAAATCTAATATGGTTAAACAATATCTATACGACTTCTTCGGTGGCTACATCAATGGTTTTATGACTACAACAATAATGTATCATCGTTGCAGCAAATAAATTATTTTAAAAAATCTTAATAAAATATAAAATTGATTTTTTTAATAAACTTTATAAATTATTATTAGGGTTAAATATATATCACCCCTATAATGTTATTGTTCTGGACTGGGTCCAGGCCTGCCCATCCGTCGGTCAGGCCTAACCCAACACTATTTGGGGAAGGCCCAAATCACTCAGTGTCGGGCACAGTTTCTCCCGTCGAGCAGACACTCCCTCCGTCGGGCAGAATAACGTGTCCTCCACACATCCTCCACGTGCCCCCTCCGCAGGACACCTCATCAGGCAACTACCCACTTTCGAAAGAGTTGGTCAACCCACCTTCTGGAGATCACGGGACGATTGAACTAGGGCGAAGACCACGTGATGGTCTTCACTATGCCACGTAAGTCTGTCGCACCCTAATTTTTGACCTTAAGACCCCACCTCTTTGTGCACTCCCTTTCTTATTTCTTTCATTTTACTTTTGTATGTATGTTTGTTATGGCTAACCAACTTGCACAGAGGCAATAATTCCAAGGGGACCAGCATTCTTCCTCAGAGTTTAAAAATCAAGATTCACGTCTGGATGATTAAGGTAAACTACAAGTTCTGAGACGCCGAGGGAACACTTATGTGAATTGACCTTAAGACTCCGATTTATGGTACCTCTAAGAAGTGGGTCCTTGTTTCTAAAGAAAGGGAGAAAAGCTCACATTTGATCTCAAAACCCATAATTCAAGTTGTGTTTGCGAATTCAAGTCAAAACTAAGTTCAAGAAATAAAGGAGCTGTGGTACAAGTAAGTTGAAGTCATTCCATATTTGATCTATTTGACATCATGGTTTGTTTTAAAGAAGAATGTATCTAGAGCAATAGCATTATGCTTGAAGATTATCATTTAATTTCGATGTCGGTTTCCAAAAGTGGAAGGTTGCGAATTAGTTCATATTTTACACATGAGAAGACTTATGCTAAGAATCATTATAAGATTCAAATGATCAATTCCAAACACCATCCCATACAACTTAACATGGCATATCCAATTACATGGAAAATTCAACAAGTAAATAGAAGCTGTTGTATGAAAGCAGCATACTAAATCTACTGCACATCACACACTTTATTACATGTTCATATAGTCTACAAAGATGCTATCATTTATTCATCTCAATTGGTTTTATGCTAAGAACTCGTAACAGCCTAACAGCAACTAGCAGGTTTCCCACATCTGGTGTAGCAGCAGTGCACAGTTACGACACCGGCAGCTGGACTTGTGATTCAGACTCTCATTGTGGGTTCCTCGTTGGTTTGACTCAGGAGTCCGTAAGTCCCCCAACCGAACAGGCAACGATCTCTGCAATTCAATCCATTCACGCCAACCATCGCCAGCATCATAAAACTGATGAGAGGTAAACAAGTTAAGTATCGCAAGGAGCCTAAGCCGTTACCACCTTAAGAGCTGGAGGCATTCAACTACTGCAAGAAGACCCTCGCATCTGGGCATAATCAACCTGTCAAGAATGTAGCAGAAGGTTAGAATAGTCGATAAATTTCGAAAGAGCCATAAATCATTTACACAGAAGAAGGCCCCTTCATACCCCTGTCAACTTTTTCTGTTTCGCCGTAGAAGGAGTGTCGTAATCTCAAGTTCAAATGTCTGCAGACCCGTGGAGCAGTCGTGAGGTATTTTGCAGCCCCTGCCAGTCCAATTCACCAGTTCCCTGCACCATGATGACGGATCCTAAACACCAACTGCCATCACCTGCTATAAACAACATGAACATCAGCAGGCCATTGGGAATAGAATCTCTGCTATCACGAACTAAGTTCAATCCAAAAGCCAAGAGTATAGCAGTAAATGACAGATTTTACGAGAATATCGATAACATTACTCACCAAACAACAACCTGCAGAATTGAATAGCAAATCATCTTCAGGAGATTCTTTCTTCGTGTTTCCAACCTCCTTTGAATAGCATCGAGCATGTCTTGAAGTTCCTACAAGAAAGATGCTACGATATCAGCTGTAATCGTGATAACGCTCGTTATAATGGATATTTCTCAGAGTAAGAAAGAAAAGAACCAATGAAGGAAGTTCTTACGAGAAATAGATTGGCCTATTTTCAAACCCTTCTCAAAGTTCCTAGTAGCTGGTATCAGTGTGTCTTCATCTCACATGGCTGCTGCAAACAAGAGTGAAACGTCAGCAAACTCGGTGCCGCTCCTAACTCAAGTCTAAGAGATAGAATTACCGCCTGACATAGCAGCCAACCCATGCCAAAACAGGGCTTATTGTAAGGGACTCAAATTCACCATAGCAGCCCAAGAACTTTTGTTAACAGCCATGCCGCGAGAACATTGGAAAGTTGTTGGCAGAAACTTGTTCCTTAGCACGCTTTACAAACCTGGAAAAACAAAGAAGAACATACTCAACAAATTAGTTCAAAACAGAAACCACATGGGCATTGTCAAACTTATCCAATTTCCCCCACCCTCGCTTTCCTTACCACGAGATTAGGACGGAATGTCGTTGTTGTAACTGCAGCGTATTGAAGCCACGGACTGGCATACTCACAAGACAAATCGAAGAAGATGACTTGCCTACTCCATGATGATGATACCTGCCAAAGGCTGATAGAATCAATTACGAAAAAGCATAAGAAAGCATATTTGGGGTGTCCTAGCTCAAATACTCGGAGGTTTTCAACAGAGTTCGTTTTATTACCAGACAAAGGTGGAATTCTTACTTCCTGATTGAGAAACTCCGAGTCCACAGCTTCAAAATGTCGAAGCAGGCCTCAACCTCATGTTCGAACAACTTGCAGCAACTTCTGTTGTCCAGCTACCCAAACACCCTCATCACCAAGTACCTGGAAATAACGTTGTTAGATGCGTATCAATTCAACTTGAAAACGATAATAGAGATTGAAACGGAAAGGAAACCACAACCTTGTTATTTGTCTTCTGCTTACTCATGGTATGTTAGATGCCCAGAATCCACCAGACGCCACATTTAGTTCTTCTTGTTCGCAAGACAGAATTTGGGACAGTACAAACCCTCTCTAACGCATTTACATAAGCTTCCATCAAAGAACCTCAAGAATAGCTGAAGCTCGTGCAAAGCGTCGTATGGTCAAAGAAGCGAGTTGATGTTGCCCTGGGCTGTTAATCTCCCCTGGCCCAAAATCTTCTGCTATCTATGTAACGCCCCGATTCTGAATTTCCTTTATTTTGAGTCCTTTCTGATTTAATTGATTGAATTATTATTTTAAATGTGGAATTGTGTGTTAATATGTTATTTGTGCATATTGTGCTATTTTTGCCTACTTTGAGAGTTTCGGGTAAAAATAGACCGGAAGGTATTTTGGGCATTAGTGATTATGCTAAGTGGATATTTTTGTGAGAATTGATTAATTAGTGTGTGGAAAGAATTTGAGAGGAAAGAAAAGAGAATATGAGTATATGAGAGAAAAAGAGAAAATTGGTAAGATAGAGAGAAAAACAAAGGAAAGAAAGGAAGAGAAGAGAAAGAGGAGAGAAAGAAGAGGAAAAACCTAGAACTTCAAGAAATCATCACCAAAGCTTTCGATTGTTCGGGTAAGGGTGTGAAACTTTATTATTCTATCAATGTGTATAATCATGTATGATTTTGTTGGATTGTTTTGGATTGTTGGTAGTTTTTCTACACTTTCCATTTTAGGTTGAATTTGGTTTAATCGATAGAAATCGTTGTCTAACGGTTAGAATCGTGATTAGAAGGCGTAGATTAGTCGGTATATGTTAGACTAAGGCTACTGGATATGAGTTGGAGTTCATCGGGTGATTTCATCGGTGGTTTTGGATTCTGAACAGTGTGGAGAAGTGGAAATCGCAGACGCTCGCTAGCAGTTCGCTAGGCGAACAGGTCGCGAATGGTCGCTGGTAGTTCGCTAGGCGAGTGCGCAGCAAACGGTCCCAGACTTGGGACATAATGGTTTTAAGGTCCCTCGTTGGCAGCGAAGGGAGTAGCGAAGAGCTCGCTGGAGGTTCGCTGTGGCGAACGAGGTCTGTAGCCTCTGTTCAGGCTCGCTAGTAGTTCGCTAGGCGAGGAGGTAGCGAACGCTCGCTAGCAGCTCGCTAGGCGAGCGTGTAGAGAACGTAGCAGGATGGATTTTCCCTGTTGCGGGGTGCTGTCGTGGCTTGGGTTTTCGGTTGCTATCGACCCTCCTTTGATTTAGTAGTTTATATGCTGGGTTGTGTTGTGCTGTGGGTAGCCGTATGGCGTGAATCCTAGATTATGAATTGTGGCCGCTTGGGCAATTATGTGCATTGTTTAGCCTGATTAAAAATCTATGATGTTTGTATAAATGTGCAGAATGCATGAGTATGTTTGTAAAAATGTGTGCATTTCAAGAGTGTCATGAGTCATGTTGCATGTGAAGCATCATGGTATGCATTCTTGTGTATATTGATTCCTCGGTGAATCTGCAGAACCTCGTGTGCCCTTGTGGGGTGTGAGCGATGGTTAATTATTGATTCCTCGGTGAATCTGCAGAACCTCGTGTGCCCTTGTGGGGTGTGAGCGATGGTTAATTATTGATCCCTCGATGGATTTGCAGAACCTCGTATATTACGATGGTTATTTTGATTCCGCGTAGAATCTGCAGAACCTCGTGTGCCCGTGTGGGGTGTGAGCGATGGTTATTTGGTTCTTCAATTGAACCTGCTAAAATGAGTCGGTACCGCATTTGCATCTGCATAGAGTCGTGTGTCGGTCTCTATGAGTTGCATGTTGACATCTTGCATGGTGTATGGTGAATGAACATAAATGTAAATGTTTATATGAATTGTTGATGATTGGCATGATTGGTATGCTTGAAGACACATGTATGTGGGAATATATGAATATGTATGTTTTGTGTGTTTATGAACCGATATAAACATTGTTGACGCATATCGTATATGCATGATGTTCTATTTGTAAATAGATAATGTGAATACATTGCGATGTACGGTATGACGAGGTGAGTTGCGGTGAGAATGCGAAAGACGTATATTGGGTATTATGTATATATATGTTTTTATGCATTGTTGTTATGATATCGTTTCTCACCCTTCTGTTGTTTCTTTTAATGCTCTACGAGGCATTGCAGATTAGATCGTTGGAAGTATTTTTGTGAAGCATGGCTTCTTCCCTTTTTGGTCGGTCGGCTCTGATATGTAGCACCGGGTAGAATAAGATTTATTTTGATTCTTTTGTGATACATCTGAGTATGTATCTGTTGTTGATATGTTTTGTAAAACATGATGAATGATAACTGTATATGTGATACATGTTTGGTGAATTATGAAATATTTGGATATTTCCGCCTTTGTTCTAAATATTTCTTGTGGGTGTTATCCCGTTGTTGCATATCTGTTGAGCAGGTGCTGTATGTGTTGGAATTTTTATGATAATGTGATATTTCCCTTTTATGCCATGTTGCAAATGTACTCTGATGAAATTTTAAATTTATGCCTAAATGATTAATTGTATTATTTGGGGGCATAGAAAGGGGGTGTTACATTAAGTGGTATCAGAGCCCAGTGTTGAGTCAGTTGTATCTGTCTCGCTGTTTTGTTGGTTGAACGGTTGTTTTACCCTGTTGTTATTTTTGGGAATAATCAGAATATGGCTGGTCGTAATGACAACGTGATGGCTGCGGCATTGGAAGCTATGGCTCGAGCGGTGCAGGGTGCGTCGAATGTGAATGCTAACGATGAGTTTAGAAAGAATCAACCGCCGGTGTTCAAAGGAAGGTTTGATCCGGACGGTGCTCATATTTGGATGAAGGAGGTCGAGAGGATCTTCAGAGTTATGAATTGCGCTGAGAGGAACAAGGTGAGACTTGGGTCTCACATGCTGAGAGAAGAAGCCGATGACTGGTGGGTCGGCATAAGACAAATTCTTGGGGTTGATGATGAGGAAATAACTTGGGATTTGTTCCGCGCTGAATTTTTGAGGAAGTATTATCCGGAAAGTGTGAAGGGAAAGAAGGAGATGGAGTTTCTAGAATTGAAACAAGGGAACATGTCCGTGGTCGACTACACGGCTAAGTTTACGGAGTTGGTGAAATTCCATCCTCACTATGATGCGGTGGCGGCGGAATTTTCCAAGTGTATTAAGTACGAGAACGGCTTGCGCCCGGAGATCAAGCAAGCTGTGGGATATCAGAGGATTCGAAGATTTTCGGACTTAACCGAATGCTGTAGAATTTTCGAAGAGGATAGTAGGGCTCGTTCTACTCACTATAAGAGTTTGAATGAGAGGCGAGGAAAGCAACCAGTAAGGAGTGGGCCTTATGTGACGCCTGCTGATGAAGGGAAGCATAGGGAACACTTTATCAAGAAATCCGGAGGAGGGAGTTCTGGTCCCGTTAAGTGCTATAGGTGCGGCGAAGAGGGGCACAAATCTTTTGAGTGTAAGAAGGCTGGGGAAAAGTGTGCTAACTGTGGTGGTCTCGGTCATGCTACAACTGAATGTAGAAGGAATGTGATTAAGTGTTTTAACTGTGGGGAGGTTGGTCATATTAGTACGAAGTGTACTAAGGCAAAGCAAGCTCCGTCAAGCGGGAAGGTATTTGCATTAGCGGGTGCAGACACTACTAATGCGGATCGGTTGATTAAAGGTACATGCTTTATTAATAATATGCCCTTAGTTGCTATTATCGATACCGGAGCGACTCATTCGTTTATTTCGTTCGAGTGCGCTAAGCGTTTGGATTTGTGTTTTTCTTCTTGTGGTGGTGATATGGTTATTGAGACACCCGCTTCAGGTTTGGTAACTACGTCTTCGGTATGTTTGAGTTGTCCCTTGACCATGTATGGTAAGGACTTTATTATGGACTTGGTGTGTTTGCCATTAGAAGGATTAGATGTGATTTTGGGTATGAATTGGTTGCAGTATAATAGAGTACATATTGATTGTTATCACAAGTTGGTGAGGTTTCCATCTTTGGGAGATGAGGAGGAAAAGAGTTTTCTATCCACTAAAGAGTTGAAGAAACTTTTGGCGGATGAAGCTCAAGTGTTCTGTTTGTTTGCGTCGCTGTCGGTAGAGAATAAGATTGAATTGGATTTGGTTCCAGTGGTATGTGACTTTCCAGAAGTATTTCCGGAGGACATTACGGATGTACCGCCAGAAAGGGAAGTCGAGTTTTCGATTGATCTAGTTCCCGATACTAGACCGATTTCGATGGCACCGTATCGTATGTCGGCATCGGAGTTGGTAGAATTGAAGAGACAATTGAATGATTTATTGGAAAAGGGATTTGTTAGGCCGAGTGTTTCTCCTTGGGGTGCGCCGGTATTGTTGGTAAAGAAGAAAGATGGGAGCATGCAGTTGTGTATTGATTATCGGCAGTTGAACAAGGTGACTATCAAGAATAAGTATCCGCTTCCTAGAATTGATGATTTGATGGACCAATTGGTTGGTGCCCGTGTTTTTAGTAAAATTGATTTGAGGTCAGGTTATCACCAGATTCGTGTTAAAGGAGAAGATATTCAAAAGACGACTTTTAGGACACGGTATGGTCATTATGAATTTTCTGTGATGCCATTCGGAGTTTCTAATGCGCCGGGTGTGTTTATGGAATATATGAATCGTATCTTTCATGGGCAGTTGGATTGTTTCGTTGTTGTGTTTATTGACGACATTTTGATTTACTCTAAGTCCCAAGAAGAGCATGAAGAGCATTTGCGGGTTGTGTTGCAAGTATTGAAGGAGAAGCAATTGTATGCTAAGTTATCCAAGTGCGAGTTTTGGTTATCGGAAGTGAGTTTTCTTGGGCATGTTATTTCTGGTAGTGGTATTTGTGTTGATCCGTCCAAGATTGATGCGGTGATGCAATGGGAGGCTCCTAAGTTGGTTACGGAGATCCGAAGCTTTTTGGGCTTGGCCGCTTATTATCGGAGGTTTATTGAAGGATTTTCGAAGTTGGCACTTCCGTTGACTCAGTTGACTTGTAAGGGAAAGACTTTTGTTTGGGACATTAATTGTGAGAAGAGTTTTGTTGAACTTAAGAGACGGTTGACAACGGTGCCGGTTCTGATTTTGCCAAATCCAACGGAAGCGTTTGTGGTTTATTGTGATGCTTCTTTGTCCGGTTTGGGTGGTGTTTTGATGCAAGACGGTAAAGTTGTGGCTTATGCTTCAAGGCAATTGAGAGTGCATGAGAAGAATTATCCCACGCACGATTTGGAATTGGCGGCCGCGGTCTTTGTTTTGAAAATTGGAGACATTATCTCTATGGTGCGAGATTTGAAGTTTTTAGCGACCACAAGAGTTTGAAGTATTTATTTGAGCAAAAGGAATTGAATATGAGGCAAAGGAGATGGTTAGAGTTTTTGAAGGATTATGATTTTGGTTTGAATTACCATCCGGGTAAAGCAAATGTTGTAGCCGATGCTTTGAGCCGGAAGTTAGTGCATATGTCTACATTGATGGTAAGAGAATGGGAACTTTTGGAGAGTTTTAGAGATTTGAGTTTGGTTTGTGAAATGACGCCAAGAAGTGTGAAACTTGGTATGTTATATGTTACGAATGATTTTCTAACTACCGTTCGTGAAAAGCAAAAGTTGGATTTGAAATTTATGGATTTGATGATGAATGAGAGTGAGGACTTTAAGGTTGATAATTTTGGAGTTTTGAAATTCCGTGGTCGTATTTGTATTCCCGACGATGTGGATTTGAGAAAGACGATATTGGAGGAAGGACACCAGAGTAAATTGAGTATTCACCCGGGTGCGAATAAGATGTATCAAGATTTGAAGAAAATCTTTTGGTGGTCCGGATTGAAGAGGGATGTAGCTCGGTTTGTGTATTCGTGTTTGACCTGCCAGAAGTCTAAAGTGGAACATCAGAAGCCTAGTGGTTTGATGCAACCGTTGGATATTCCAGAATGGAAATGGGATAGTATATCAATGGATTTTGTTATGGGTTTACCAAATACGCAAAGAGGTCACAATGCTATTTGGGTGATTGTTGATAGCCTTACTAAATCTGCTCACTTTATTTCGATTGATATTAGTTATCCTTTGGAAAAGTTGGCCGAGATTTATGTTCGGGTGATTGTGAAGTTGCATGGAGTTCCGAAGAGTATCGTGTCGGATAGAGATCCTAGATTTACTTCGAGATTTTGGGAAGGTTTACAAAAGGCTTTAGGTTCTAAGTTGAGATTGAGTTCGGCGTATCATCCGCAGACGGATGGCCAAACTGAGAGGACGATTCAATCGTTAGAGGACTTGTTGCGTGCTTGTGTGCTCGAGCAAGGTGGTGTTTGGGATAGCTTTTTGGCATTGATTGAATTCACTTACAACAACAGTTTTCATGCAAGTATTGGTATGGCACCATTTGAAGCTTTGTATGGTCGGAGATGTCGAACACCTTTGTGTTGACATGAAACCGGAGAGAGATCGGTAGTTGGACCGAAAATGGTACAACAAACGACGGAGAAGGTGAAGTTGATTCGGGAGAAGATGAAAGCTTCCCAGAATAGGCAAAAGAGTTATCATGACAAGAGAAGGAAGGATCTTGAATTTCAAGAAGGTGACCATGTGTTTTTGAGAGTTACACCGGTTACGGGTGTGGGTCGTGCTTTGAAGTCGAAGAAGTTGACTTCTCGTTTTATTGGTCCGTATCAAATTATTGCACGAGTTGGTGCGGTGGCTTATCGTGTGGCGTTGCCTCCGAGTCTTTCGAATTTGCATGATGTGTTCCATGTTTCGCAACTTCGGAAGTATGTTCCGGATTCGTCACATGTGATTCCTATGGATGAGGTGGAGGTAAGAGATAATCTTACGGTTGAGGTTTTACCGGTTATGATTTTGGACCGCGAAGTTAAGAACCTAAGAGGCAAGGATATTTCGCTTGTAAAAGTAGCATGGGGAGGTGCTGCGGAAGGCAATATGACTTGGGAATTGGAGAGTAGGATGCGTGAGTCGCATCCTGAGTTGTTCGAATCAGGTAATATTTTCGAGGACGAAAATTCCTAAGTGGGGGAGAGTTGTAACGCCCCGATTCTGAATTTCCTTTATTTTGAGTCCTTTCTGATTTAATTGATTGAATTATTATTTTAAATGTGGAATTGTGTGTTAATATGTTATTTGTGCATATTGTGCTATTTTTGCCTACTTTGAGAGTTTCGGGTAAAAATAGACCGGAAGGTATTTTGGGCATTAGTGATTATGCTAAGTGGATATTTTTGTGAGAATTGATTAATTAGTGTGTGGAAAGAATTTGCGAGGAAAGAAAAGAGAATATGAGTATATGAGAGAAAAAGAGAAAATTGGTAAGATAGAGAGAAAAACAAAGGAAAGAAAGGAAGAGAAGAGAAAAAGGAGAGAAAGAAGAGGAAAAACCTAGAACTTCAAGAAATCATCACCAAAGCTTTCGATTGTTCGGGTAAGGGTGTGAAACTTTATTATTCTATCAATGTGTATAATCATGTATGATTTTGTTGGATTGTTTTGGATTGTTGGTAGTTTTTCTACACTTTCCATTTTAGGTTGAATTTGGTTTAATCGATAGAAATCGTTGTCTAACGGTTAGAATCGTGATTAGAAGGCGTAGATTAGTCGGTATATGTTAGACTAAGGCTACTGGATATGAGTTGGAGTTCATCGGGTGATTTCATCGGTCTCTATGAGTTGCAGTTCGCTAGGCAAGCAGGTCGCGAATGGTCGCTGGTAGTTCGCTAGGCGAGTGCGCAGCGAACGGTCTCAGACTTGGGACAGAATGGTTTTAAGGTCCCTCGTTGGCAGCGAAGGGAGTAGCGAAGAGCTCACTGGAGGTTCGCTGTGGCGAACGGTGTGGCGAACGAGGTCTGTAGCCTCTGTTCAGGCTCGCTAGTAGTTCGCTAGGCGAGGAGGTAGCGAACGCTCGCTAGCAGCTCGCTAGGCGAGCGTGTAGCGAACGTAGCAGGATGGATTTTCCCTGTTGCAGGGTGCTGTCGTGGCTTGGGTTTTCGGTTGCTATCGACCCTCCTTTGATTTAGTAGTTTATATGCTGGGTTATGTTATGCTGTGGGTAGCCGTATGGCGTGAATCCTAGATTATGAATTGTGGCCGTTTGGGCAATTATGTGCATTGTTTAGCCTGATTAAAAATCTATGATGTTTGTATGAATGTGCAGAATGCATGAGTATGTTTGTAAACATGTGTGCATTTCAAGAGTGTCATGAGTCATGTTGCATGTGAAGCATCATGGTATGCATTCTTGTGTATATTGATTCCTCGGTGAATCTGCAGAACCTCGTGTGCCCTTGTGGGGTGTGAGCGATGGTTAATTATTGATTCCTCGGTGAATCTGCAGAACCTCGTGTGCCCTTGTGGGGTGTGAGCGATGGTTAATTATTGATTCCTCGGTGGATTTGCAGAACCTCGTATATTACGATGGTTATTTTGATTCCGCGTAGAATCTGCAGAACCTCGTGTGCCCATGTGGGGTGTGAGCGATGGTTATTTGGTTCTTCAATTGAACCTGCTGAAATGAGTCGGTACCGCATTTGCATCTGCATAGAGTCGTGTGTCGGTCTCTATGAGTTGCATGTTGACATCCTGCATGGTGTATGGTGAATGAACATAAATGTAAATGTTTATATGAATTGTTGATGATTGGCATGATTGGTATGCTTGAAGACACATGTATGTGGGAATATATGAATATGTATGTTTTGTGTGTTTATGAACCGATATAAACATTGTTGACGCATATCGTATATGCATGATGTTCTATTTGTAAATAGATAATGTGAATACATTGCGATGTACGGTATGACGAGGTGAGTTGCGGTGAGAATGCGAAAGACGTATATTGGGTATTATGTATATATATATGTTTTTATGCATTGTTGTTATGATATCGTTTCTCACCCTTCTGTTGTTTCTTTTAATGCTCTACGAGGCATTGCAGATTAGATCGCTGGAAGTATTTTTGTGAAGCGTGGCTTCTTCCCTTTTTGGTCGGTCGGTTCTGATATGTAGCACCGGGTAGAATAGGATTTATTTTGATTCTTTTGTGATACATCTGAGTATGTATCTGCTGTTGATATGTTTTGTAAAATATGATGAATGATAACTGTATATGTGATACATGTTTGGTGAATTATGAAATATTTGGATATTTCCGCCTTTGTTCTAAATATTTCTTGTGGGTGTTATCCCGTTGTTGCATATCTGTTGAGCAGGTGCTGTATGTGTTGGAATTTTTATGATAATGTGATATTTCCCTTTTATGCCATGTTGCAAATGTACTCTGATGAAATTTTAAATTTATGCCTAAATGATTAATTGTATTATTTGGGGGCATAGAAAGGGGGTGTTACAATCTACACCTGCCAAATCACAATTCATGGATTAGTGAATCGATCGAAGAATATACCCTATTAAAAAAAGATCCTATTCAGATCCTATCAGATTCCTCAGTATCAATTAAAGATTCTTCAAATCAAATCACACCAAAATGATTCAGCATGCGTGCTATTAATACCCCTTAGGGCCTTGTAACGACTCATATTTTTGTATAAACTTCTTGGCCTCTACAAGACTTCTCTAAGTGGCTTGGTTTCCTAGAATTTTTTTTCTTTCTTTACAACCTTGTACGCTTTTGAGGTTATCGTTATGCAAGTTAAATTTTTTTGTGCGTTTCCTCATTTGTTAAGGGTGTTTCGGTCTTTAAGCAATTATGGCAATAATCGTCTTAGTTATCGAGAGTTGGCGTAATTATCATCTGTTTTATTTGTCGGGAACTAGCATAAATTTTACTCGTCCATTGGTTAGGAACTCGCAGAATTCTCACCCTTCGTGTTCGTCAGGATCTGGCGTAAGTTTTACCCGTCAATTTTGTCAGAAACTAGTCTAATTCTTTAGTGTCGTTGGAGACCGTCCAGGACCAAGAGTAGGGTCATCTTCATTGCCCCCGAGTTTGAGACTGGTTTGAAGTGGACATCTTTTGGCTCCCTGCCCACGACGTAATACGCTTATTTCTTCGACTTTGATTTTAAAAGAAATAGGATAACTTGTAGCATTTAATATATTACAACTTTAGTTATATCATTGGGAAATAAGGACAAAACAGAATTTGAGTGCCTACTTAAAGTACTTAGCCTGAATATTTCTCAAGATGACGATTTAGGGCTGATAATTGGTTTATGATTTGAGGGACTAAGTTTGTTTGCGAGTTCTAAAGTACAACGATGGGGCATGCTCCGCTCTGGCACCTGTTTTGCTTATCGGTCGGCTTCGACGAGTTCGTTCTCTCGTGTACAAAGAGTGGTAGGATCGATATTTGCTCGATATAAGTTGTTCTTCCATTTGATATATGCCATACACATTGTGTTTTTGTGTGCCTGACCATTTCAAGTTGTATTGAACTGTTGAGACCTCTATTTTCGCCAGAGTCACGATTTCTATGATGTTGTATCGAGGGTTTCACCGATCCTCTCGTGGCATCAGGATCCCTAATTATGTTCCTTATTCCGTTGGCACCGATCGATGAGAGTTTGAATGTAGAAGGTTTTATTCATGTGGCGATTCCTTTTGGCGTCATCAACACCGAGAATTGGGAGGGACGTCAGAGCAAACAACTTGAAGGGATTCCACACATATGTCATCTCCCTTATCCTGATGTTATGTTAACCGTCATGGCGAGCTGGCTTTGCATAATACAGGGCCTGATCGTGGAAATTTGCAAGAGTCAAATGTTGTTTCTCACATAAGAGGCCATTGTTCAAGATCGAAACCTGAATTATGTTTGAGTTAGAAGGTTAGATTTCTTGTGTGGTGCTACAAGTCTCTGATGTGGTGGATCACGGGAGTTGACTCTATAAGATTAACACTTTAATGTTCAAATTAATGATAAGAGTAAAAAAATATATATAAGAATATAAAATATATGAATGTATCTAAGGTGCAAGTTTATTTATCTTATTCCTTAAATGAGGTGGGTTGTTAGACCTCCTTTAAATAGCTAATAGGCCTTTTTTTTATACCGTTTATTTATCCAAAACAATATTGAACCAGAGACAACGTGTAAACATATTTAACAAATTTTTATTGATTATATAATTTCAAGTAATATTTGAAAATGAAGGATTGAAATCTATTTCTCCACGTGTACATAAAAATGAACGTATTTCAAAATCTTACGCAAGATTAAGAATCAAGAAAATTCTCATTCATTTTTAGCATGTTAATTTTTAATTATGGTAAACTATATTCTTTATTAATCCCTATTAAATGCATGTGAAATGCTTGGCCATTGGAAGAAAAATACAACCATGTGAAATGAGCATGTTCGTGATTATAATTAACACCTTACATTGTTTTACCAAATAATGCTGGGGAGTGTTTTGGGACTTTGTTTGAATTTATTCGCACTGTAACATTTATCTTCTTTCATAAATCCAGAAAATTCAAAAAAAGTAAGATGATGATGAGGCTATTAATTGTGAAAATAAAAGGTACCTAAATGCAATCTGATTCGGTTTTAAAAGTCAGATACTAATTAAAAACATGTGACCTGTTGTTTTGATGAAATGTATGTCATATGTCAACATGGGTTGTCCTAGTTGTATATGTTACTTAGAAATCAAATAGTTCGGCTAAGTTGTTACGAAGCTTCAATTAAGGTTGAATGCTCTACTGAATTTATTTTGCTTCAATTTAGTGTATAAGTATAAAATATTTTATTTTATTTAGCTCATAATATAAATTTTTATTATCATTATTGCCCACTTTCTCTTAGCCTCTATTTTATAAAATATATTATTTTATTTAGCTCATAATATAATTTTTGATTATCATGGCCACTTTCTCTTAGCCCAATTTGATAAGCTATATTTTTGAACTTATAGTTTATAATTTATAACTTATAAATTTATATAAAAATTTAGATATGTTGGATAATAATATTTTTATCATAAATTTATAATTTATTTTATTAATTTATAATTTATTTTTCAGATGTTACTTCGAATAGCGTTTTATTTTAGAGTTTATAACTTATCATCTTTTATTTTATTTTTATCTTTATTATTTTAAGAAAAATTCTCTTTTATTCTTTATAATTTATTTTAATTTAAAATAAAATAAAGATATATTAAATACATTTTATGTCATTTTATATTTATAAGTTAGTTAAATGGTTAATTTTATCTAACACTTCAATTAGCTTATCAACTATCAGTTACTAACCATCAACTATAAAATATAAATTATCAACCATCAATCATAAGTTATAAACTAGTTTATCAATCACCGCTATTTTTACTAAACAGAGTCTTAAAAGAAGAAAAAGTAAAATTAATTAATTAATTAATTTGTTTAAATGATGAAGTGGAGTTTGCTGCCGTGGATTTGAGCTCCTGATATAAAGGAAAGAGACTATCATGTAAGATTAACATTTTAATGTCCAATTCAATAAGTATTTATTGATATTTTTAGTAAACAAATCATAGGTTTTATTTAATTTTAGGGATTATATTCTAAGAATTCTAAGAGCAATTTGTATCCAAAAAAAAGTGTTTGAGAAAATGTATTTGTGTTTGTTAATTTAAGTTTGAAGGTGGATCAATTTGACAAAAATTTCAAGAAGTAAAATGCAAGATTTTTCAAGTGTAACTTTAATGAAGAGAAATCGTAAATTAAAATCAAGTAAAAATGCTTATTTTAAAACTAGAATGCATATTCATACGTTTATTGCAAATTCTTTATCTCTTTGACTTTGATATTTGAATTTATAAAGAACAACAATGAAAAAATGTGAAACCTCGTCACAAAGACAAAAAAAACTATTTATATATTATGTATATTGATAACCGTCGACAACAATCAGTTCTACAACATTTGACATGTACATTATTACGTGGATCAAGAAAGATTGACACGCCTTATGAATATCTATTTTCAACGCTCTATCAGTACAAGGTCTCTTTAATACTCAAAAGTTAAACACGTTACACATTAGATTCAAATTTTCTGGTGTATCTATCTTAACGTCTTTTGTACTATGAAGCAAAAGCAAAGACTCTTGATTAAGTTACCTATATATATATATATATATATATATATATATATATATATATATATATATATATATATATATATATATATATATATATATATATATATATATATATATATATATATATATATATATATATATATATATATATATATATATATATATATATATATATATATATATATATATATATATATATATATATATATATATATATATATATATATATATATATATATATATATATATATATATATATATATCATTGAAAGTTCAAGCTGAAAAAAAAGTAATAAGATAATATAATAATAAATAATAAATAATAAAAGAATAAAATGATGGTTATATGCGACGATTTATTATCTTTTTTATTATTATCTATTACTATTATTTTATAAATAATAAATAATTAAACAAAAATTAAATAAAAATAAAAATATAATTCATATTTTACGCGGATAAATATTATAAAAAATAGACGTGAGTGTCCGTCTGAATGCTAGTAATAATAATTATTATTATTAAATATTATTTTTTTTAGAAAATAAGTTTATAAATTACATAATTATACTTTATATGATTATTTGATTAATTTATAATTTAATTATAATTTGTTTACATTGCTTTTTTAATGTTAGGTTTATGTTTCACAATTTTAATTCTTTTATTTTATTTTTCGTCAATACATTTAATTTTGCATTGTTTCTTTTGCCTATAAATTAAGATCCTCAAGTGATCTATTGTCCATCACCAAAAGCAAAAGAGAGAATGGCAGCTTCAACATATTTATCTTTGTTGCTCACCATTTCCATCATCTTTATTTCTCATGCCATTTCACCAACTTCAAACCCCAAGTTGTACCAAAATGTATGCAAAGATCCTGGTGAAAAAGACTTCGAACAACGTTGCCTGAAACTTATAGAATCATACCCTCCACTTACTCTGGTCAAAGATTATCTAACCTTTTGCAGGTCATTTGTAAAGATGGTTGCAATAGAGAAGACAGCAAAAGCTCATGAACACGTCAAAAAAATGATGAACAAATATCCTTCTTCTCAAGGAATCAAAGAATGTGCAACCGAGAAGTACAAGACGCTGGTAATCGAGTTAAAAAATGTGTTGATTGAGGATGCTGAACTTATAAGCTTGAATGGCAAATATGCTTGTGATGCACTTGACCAATGTGAAGCCATCTTAGCTGGTGAAAAGATAGTTAATGTTTCTTCCATTTATACATTGAATAAGAGGATGAAGTTACTTGCTCGTATTGTATTAATAGCAGGAGGAAATCTATAAATCTATAAACCAATAAAACAAATGTAATAAATAAAATAAAAGAATTATTAATAAATCCAACGTTCTTGTACCCATTAAATTTAATTGGGTAAGTAAGCATAATCCAATCAAGAAATCTCATTTAATGGCAACTACTTTTAATATTTATTTGTAAAAAAAATTAAAACTTTAAATTTATTTTGACAAAAGTATTTGTATCCAACCAAAATTCATGTGTAATAAAGATTTTTTTTTAAATATATATTTCAAATTTTATTTAATGCACGTGTTAATATGTAAAAAATAAGTGGACATAAAATTTAAATTTATAATTTATTTAAAGAAATCAAACAAAATTACAAGGAATTATAAATTTATCATAATTTTTAATTAATCATTTTTCTATTCTTAATTATTTACTATTGATTATTTATTTTTTATTTATTTTAAATGACAATAATATATTGATAATAAAGAGGTGAAAACCACCGTATACAAGTAATAAGGATTGGATAATACACAAAGTGCTAAGTGTAACACCCTTTTCTACCCTACAATTATTAAGGCAAAATAACACAGATATCAGAGTATGAATATAAATCTCAATAAAAGTCACTAAAATGGCGTCCATTTTCCAAATCATCACAATAGGTCAAAGCTCCGCAAACAATGAGTTTTTTCAAAATACATCCAACTGCATAAGGCAGCGAAACTCAAAAGGCATAAATCAAGGTTTTCCCTCATAATGGAAAGTAAGCAAAATAACTCAACGGTATAAAGTTTAACTCAAAGAACCCAACCCGATGTTATATATCAGAGCAAGACCCTCTAAGTTAACTAAAAAGGATAACGACTCTAAACTTCAAAAATAACTCCTCGACAGCGTCCACAGCTAAACTTGATCATCTGCACGTTATCCACGTGGAGGTAACACTCAAACAGTCAGGGTGAGTAAAACAATTCATAATAATCAATATATAACAATCAACATATAAACGGCGTCATAATCATATTCAACACATGCATATCCTTCAATATGCCTCAAAGGCCACAACGTCATAATTCATACAAAAGACTCATAGATGCAAATGCAACACAACTCAATGCATGTGGTACCAATCATCACAACGCGATAGACACTGGGCCACCAACCCTCCATAGATCCCCATCAATGGGATCGATTCTACTTGAGAATCGGAGCACATCAAAACACTTCACATCCACACAATGGAACTGAAGCCAAAGTAATCGAGGTCCTGAACCGAAGTCCGGATGCACATGAATGCATGATGCACACGTCACAAATCATCCTCATAATAACAACATATGGTGCATCATCATTCATTATATTCATCATCATCACATAAATCATCATATCTCATGTTATCACATACTTCATCAAATTATGGTAATATCATCATAATACATCATAGAAATCATCATGTAATCATGTACACATCACATAAAACTCACTGTCATACTCATGTCAATTCATCACAGAAATCACAGAATAAACATCAAGGCATCGCTGCACATGATCAACATTCGCGAAACTCTGCTACGTTCGCTGGCAGCTTCGCTAGGCGAGTCTGAGGCGAGTTTCTTCGCTAGGCGAGTCTGGAAAAAACATGGTTTGATAGACGAAGCATTCTTCGCTAGTCGAATTGTGCGATGACAGCAAATTCTGCTACGCACCAGAACTTAAAACCACTCAAATACCCATACGATTCACTTACCCAATGCCCCCAAAACATCTCTAAATCATCCCTAAGGTCTTAGGCGATAAAGGCACAAAACCTACGGTTTATTAGGCCAATCCCGTAACATATTCATGTCCTAAATCATAATTTTTCCTTCAATTACACCCTAAGGCATTAGAGCTACTCACTATCCAATATTTCTATTCCTTTAGGGTCAGACATATAACAATTCAAGGTTTTGGACCCGGAGCCCTAAGATTTCCCAAATCTCATACCTACGCTCAAACAGTCAGAATACTTACCACTAACCACAACCATCAGGGTCCTCACTATCAATTTCCCTTTTTCCCACAATCAACCCAAAATCCCTTAAACCTAAAATCATCCATAGTTACATTGAAAGACACACATGGAAAATCATGAAAAGCTATACTCCTCATACCTTAGTCGATTCAAAGCCTTCACGATCATCTATGGGAATCTTCTGCCTCCAATCTTCTCCTCAGAGCTCTGACCACAATACTTTTCACAGTTAAGAAAAATGAATCCTAAATCTCTTCAGAACTCTATTTTGTCAAACCTAGTCTTGGGCCTCACAATTTGGGTTTTTCCCTTATTACCATTACTAACTCCTCCAAATGCCCAAATTACCCTTATTTCACTTATATTCATTTTAATTAATAATAATACTAATAAATTAATGTTATATACTATTAATCAAATAAATAACCCAAAAATGCACACTTTTTCAATAACCCACCAAACTACCGAAAATCACCGAAAAATGAATATTCTTAATTAAATAAATTAATTAAAATATTTCAAATAAATTTGGGGTGTTACAACTCTCCCCCACTTAAAAGAATTTTCGTCCTCGAAAATTACCTCAAGCGAACAGATTCGAATACGACTCCCTCAACTGATCTTCACGCTCCCAAGTCCAACTTTCTTCAGCTGGTCCTCCCCAAACTACCTTCACTAAGGCAATCTCTTTACCTCTCAACTGCTTCACTTCTCGTTCGTCAAGCCGAACAGACAACGCCTCAACAATCAAATCATCTCGCACCTGTACATCATCCATCTGAATCACATGCGACGGATCTGGAATATACTTTCTCAACTGCGACACATGAAACACATCATTCAAATTCGCAGGCGACGACGGTAAAGCAATCCGATATGCTACTTCCCCCACCCTCTGCGAAATCTGATACGGGCCAACAAAAGGCGATGTGAGCTTTCGAGACTTCAAAGCTCGGCCAACACCAGTTACCGACGTAACTCTCAAAAACACGTGATCTCCCTCTTGGAATTCAAGTGCTTTCCTCCTCTTATCATGATAACTCTTCTGACGACTCTGCGACGTTTTCATCTTTTATTGGACCATCTTGATCTTATCAGTCGTCTCTTGCATAATCTCGGGTCCGAGCACAACACTTTTGTCTGACTCATACCAACATAACAGAGTCCTACACCTCCTGCCATACAAAGCCTCATATGGTGCTATTCCGATACTAGAACGGTAACTGTTATTGTAGGTAAATTCAATCAACGACAAATGATTATCCCACTATCCACCTTGATCCAACACACAAGCTCTCAACAAATCCTCTAAAGACTGGATAGTTTTTTCTGTCTGTCCATCCGTCTGCGGATGATAGGCAGAACTCAACCTCAACTTAGTACCCAAAGCTGTCTGCAAACTTTCCCAGAATCTCGACATAAATCTCGGATCTCTATCAGACACAATACTCGACGGAACACCATGCAACTTCACAATCTGATCAATATATAATTTGGCAAGCTTCTGCAACGAATAATTGATCCTTATCGGTATAAAATGAGCTAATTGAGTCAGTCTATCAACAATTACCCAAATCGAATCATAACCCTTCAAAGTCTTTGAAAAACCTGCCACAAAATCCATAGAAATGCTATCCCATTTCCATTCTGGAATACTCAACGGTTGCATCAGACCCGTAGGTCTCTGATGTTTAATCTTCGACTTCTGACAAGTCAAACAAGCATACACAAATTCTGTAATTTCCTTCTTCATACTCGGCCACCAAAACAGCCTCTTCAAGTCTTGATACATCGTTGTGGCACCAAGATGAATACTCAACCCGCTTGTGTGACCTTCTTCAAGAATGCTCTTATTGTTTTATGGCATATCGGGAACACAAACTTTATCTCGGAATCTCATCACACCGTTCTCATCAATCCGAAAATCACCTTTGTTACCTTGATTGATCAACGTGAGTCCATCCACCAAACTCAAATCAGATTTCTGACTCTCTCTGATTTCTTGGAGAATACCACTAGTCAATTTCAACATACCCAACTTCACACTATTAGGAGTCTCTTCACAAACCAAATTCATATCTCTGAATTGCTCAATCAGTCCGAACTCTCGAACCATAAGCATCGACCTATGTAAGGACTTCCTACTCAACACATTAGCCACAACATTAGCCCTACCAGGATGGTAACTCAATTCAAAATCATAATCCTTCAAAAGTTCAATCCATCTTCTCTACCTCATGTTCAACTCCTTCTGATCAAACAAAAAATTCAGGATCTTGTGATCACTGAACACTTCGAACCTAGACCCAAAAAGATAATGTCTCCAAATTTTCAAAACAAACACCACAGCGGCCAACTCTAAGTCACGCGTAGGGTAATTCCTTTCATGAACCTTCAGTTGTCTGAAAGCATAAGCAACAACCTGACTATTCTGTATCAATACGCCTCCAAGACCCATCTTTGACGCATCACAATACACTACAAAAGACTCACTCGGATTTGGCAAAATCAACACTGGAGCAGTCGTCAACTTCTTCTTGAGTTCTACAAAACTCTTCTCACAACCAACGTCCCACACATAAGCTTGACCCTTTCAAGTCAACTGAGTCAACGACAGCGCCAACTTCGAAAAGCCTTCTATAAACATGCGATAATAACCAGCCAACCCAAAAAAACTTTGAATCTCAGTAGCAGACTTTAGAGTCTGCCACTGCAACACAACAAAAACTTTCGACGGATCAACCGCAATTCCTCCACTAGAAATCACATGGCCAAGGAAACTCACTTTCTCCAACTAAAACTCATACTTGGACAACTTGGCATAAAGCTTCCTGTCTCTAAAAACCTACAATACCATTCTTAGATGTTGCGCATGCTCTTCCTCAGACTTAGAATATATCAAGATATCATCTATGAACACTACCATAAACTGATCCAAATAAGGGTGAAAAATCCTATTCATATACTCCATGAATACACCAGGTGCATTAGACACACCAAACGGCACCACAGTATACTCATAGTGTCCATACCTCGTCTTGAAAGTTGTCTTCGGAATATCATCAGGCTTAACACGAATCTGATGATAACCAGACCTCAAATCAATCTTGCTAAACACACAAGCACCCACCAATTGATCCATAAAATCATCAATCCTCGGAAGTGGATACTTATTCTTAATAGTCACCTTATTCAACTGTCGATAATCGATGCACAATCTCATACTACCATTTTTCTTCTTCACCAACAACACAGGAGCACCCCACGGAGAAACACTCGGTCGAATAAACTTCTTCTCAAGCAATTCTTCCAACTGTTTCTTCAATTCCCTTAACTCAGATGCAGACATCCGATAAGGAGCCATCGACACAGGACTAGTGCCCGGTATCACTCCAATAGTAAACTCTACCTCACACTCAAGAGGTAAGTCACTCATGTTGTCTGGAAACACATCTGGAAATTCCTGAATAACTGGTAGTTCCACACTCACTACTTCATAATTAACTTGAAGCGATGCAAACAATGCAAACATCAGAGCCTCATCTTCTAAGAGTTCTTCCACTTGCTTGGCAGATACAAACATCAGCTCTCCACCATCACCAAACTCTGGGAACCTCACAGTCTTGCTGTAGCAATCAATATGAACATAGTTGCACTCCAACCAGTTCATCCCAAGGATAACATCAATCTGGTGCAAAGGTAGACAAACCAATTCCATCACAAAATTCTTATCATAAATGGTCAAAGGGCAACTCAAACAGACTAATGTAGTAGTCACAAAACCATTAGTCGGGGTATCGATAACCATACTCCCAATCATAGAAGACAATTTCAAATTCAACCTCTTAGAACATTCAAGCGACATAAACGAATGAGTAGCACCAGTGTCAACTATAGCAATTAATTCAACATCATTAATAAAACAAGTACCTTTGATCAAGTTATTTGTCTTGGCTTCTTTTGCACCGCTCAAAGCAAACACTCTACCACTTGTCTGAGCAACAGTAGCAGTCTTCTTCGGCTGCTGACACTAGGTACTGATATGACCCTTCTCTCCACAGTTAAAGCAAGTCGGAGCTTCGTCTTTACATCAGTAGCTCTATGACCTCTCTTGCCACAACGGTGACACCTTAGCGCTCTACAATTCTCAGCACGGTGGCCTTGCTCGCCACACTTAAAACACTTACGTGAAGCAGTAGGCGCTCCCCCACTTGGTTTTTTCCCATCAGAAGCCTTTTGCTTCCCTTTATCACCAGAAGTTATATACGGTTTCCCTCTAAACTGACATTTCTCTTTCTTCTCACTCAGCTGCTTGTAGTGAGTCGATCGAGCTCGACTATCTTTATCATAAATTCTGCTCTTGTCCACCAATTCCGAAAACCGAAGAATCTGCTGGTACCCAATTTCCTGCTTGATCTTAATCCATTCTCGAACTTGAGACACTTCGACATCTCTGCATCAACACGGTTGTAATGCGGGAAAAACTTTATCAAAGACTCAAACTTTACCGCATACTTAGCCACAGTCATATTTCTTTGTTTCAGCTCAAGAAATTCCACCTCTTTCTTACCCCGAACATCTTTAGGAAAATACTTCCTCAAACATTCTTCCTTGAACACAGCCCAAGTTATTGCAATGCCAGCATCTCCCAATCTCTGACGAGTGTTATCCCACCAGTCTTCAGCTTCTTCTGCTAGCATATGTGTACCAAACTGCACCTGCTGAGCATCAGTGCACACCATAACTCGGAAAATCTTCTCAGTCACTTTTAGCCACTTCTACGCACCATCAGGATCATGAGTGCCCACAAAAGTCAGCGGATTGTTTCTTTGGAACTTTCCCAAAGCCCGGAACTCATCTGGAGGTACACCATTCTGAGCCATCACTTGGGCAAGTGATTCTAACGCATCAGCAATAGCACGATCATTCCTTCCATCCATCTGCAACCACTAACAGGGTTAGAAGAAAACAACTCATCAAATAGTGTTCTCACACTATCGACTGACAAGGGACTAACAACATAAACACTTGGCCGGACGGACCGACTTGCTCTGATACCACTAATGTAACACCCTTTTCTACCCCACAATTATTAAGGCAAAATAACACAGATATCAGAGTAAGAATATAAATCTCAATAAAAGCCACTAAAAGGGCGTAGATTTCCCAAATCATCACAATAGGTCAAGGCTCCGTAAACAACGGGTTTTCCCAAAATACATCAAATTGCATAAAGCAGCGGAGCTCAAAAGGCATAAATCAAGGTTTTCCCTTATAAGGGAAAGTAAGCAAAATAACTCAACGATATAAAGTTTAACTCAAAGAACCCAACTCGATGTTACATATCAGAGCAAGACCCTCTAAGTTAACTAAAAAGGCTAACGACTCTAAACTTCAAAAATAACTCCTCGACAGCGTCCACGGCTAAACTTGGTCATCTGCATTTTACCCACGTGGAGGTAACATTCAAACAGACAGAGTGAGTAAAAAAATTCATAATAATTAATGTATAACAATCAACATATAAATGGCGTCATAATCATATTCAACACATTCATATCCTTAAATATGCCTCAAAGGCCACAACGTCATAATTCATACAAAAAGACTCATAGATGCAAAGGCAACACAACTCAATGCATGTGGTACCAATCATCACAGCGCGATAGACACTGGGTCGTCAACCCTCCATAGATCCCCATCAATAGGATCGATTCTACTTGAGAATCAGAGCACATCAAAACACTTCACATCCATACAATGGGATTGAAGCCAAAGTAATCGAGGTCCTGAACCGAAGTCCGGATGCACATGAATGCATGATGCACACGTCACAAATCATCCTCATAATAACAACATATGGTGCATCATCATTCATCATCATCACATAAATCATCATATCTCATGTTATCACATAATTCATCAAATTATGGTAATATCATCATAATACATCATAGAAATCATCACATCATTATGTACACATCACATAAAACTCACTGTCATACTCACGTCAATTCATCACAGAAATTACTGAATCAAACATCAAGGCATCGCTGCACACGATCAATATTCGCGAAACTCTGCTACGTTCGCTGGCATGTTCGCTAGGCGAATCTGGGGCGAGTTTCTTCGCTAGGCGAAGCATTCTTCTCTAGGCGAGTCTGGGAACAACATGGTTCGTTAGGCGAAGCATTCTTCTCTAGGCGAACTGTGCGATGACAGTAAATTCTGCTACGCACCAGAACTTAAAACCACTCAAATACCCATACGATTCACTTACTCAATGCCCCCAAAACATCCCTAAATCATCCCTAAGGTCTTACGGTGATAAAGGCACAAAACCTATGGTTTATTAGGCCAATCCCATAACATATTCATGTCCTAAATCACAATTTTCCTTCAATTACACCCTAAGGCATTAGAGTTACTCACTATCCAATATTTCTATTCCTTCAGGGTCAGACATATAATAATTCAAGGTTTTAGCCCCGAAGGCCTAAGGTTTCCCAAATCTCATATCTACGCTCAAACAGTCAGAATACTTACCACTAACCACAACCATCAGGGTCCTCACTATCAATTTCCCTTTTTTCCACAATCAACCCAAAATCCCTTAAACCTAAAATCATCCATAGTTACATTGAAAGACACACATGGAAAATCATGAAAAGCTATACTCCTCATACCTTAGCCGATTTAAAGCCTTCACAATCATCTCTGGGAATCTTCTGCCTCCAATCTTCTCCTCAGAGCTCTGGCCACAATACTTTTCACGGTTAAGAAAAATGAATCCTAAATCTCTTTAGAACTCTATTTTGTCAAACCTAGTCTTGGGCCTCACAATTTGGGCTTTTTCCCTTATTACCATTACTAACTCCTCCAAATGCTCAAATTACCTTTATTTCACTTATATTCATTTTAATTAAATAATAATACTAATAAATTAATATTATATACTATTAATCAAATGAATGACCCAAAAATGCACACTTTTCCAATAATCTACCAAACTATCAAAAATCACCGAAAAATGAATATTCTTAATTAAATAAATAAATTAAAATATTCCAATTAAATTTGGGGTGTTACACTAAGTGAACCATCACAAAGAAGAGAAAAGATCTGATAGAGATGTCATAAAAAATACAAATAAGCAACAAACTATTAAAACTCATACGGATCCTTCAGAAGAAACACTAAGAAGTTTGAAATCTCATCTCTAGGAAGTTAATTAGATCTTAGACTACCAGAATCATCATTAAAAAAAAATCACCAGAGAAAAACAAACACCACAAACTACTACAAACCTTATAATAAAGACAAACACTTGATGTGTTATTGGATAAGACAGGGAATAAGTTAGAGAAAGTACCCTTACTTTGTTGAAATAAGTTTGGTTCTACATCTATAATTCTTGAGTTTTGATGATAAAAAAGTATAAATATCAATTTTGGATTCTAATAGTTTTTAAAGTGTGCAGAATCTGAACAGGTCAAGTGTTGAATAGAACAAATTCTGAACAAGGTAGACTCTAAACAAGCTAGAAGTTGAACAAAGCATACTCTCGACTCTGAATAGAGAGACTCTGGACTTTATACATCATCAAACTTTGTACTCTGGATAAGGATACTCTGGATTCTAGATAGAGAGACTCTAGACTCTAGACATCATCAAATTATGAACCAAAGTTACAATACGAAAAAGTGCTTAACTAAAAGTCGACTCTAGATATCCTAGTCAAATCTTCTGAAGCAAATTATCCAGACTAACTCTCATATATTCAAGCCTCGTTTTCACTAGACTCTGAAGTCTATATTTAAGACTCTGATCTCTAACCAAGCTTCAAAACATTATATCTAGAAAGCCAATAATTTAAAGAACAGTGATTGAAAGAATATTCTTGATAATTGTACATTCAAGCGGTAAAATCAAATGTTTCCTTAAAGGACAAATATGCTGGAATTATTAAAGAATGTACTACCAACATAACTCCATGTTTCACGACTCAATCTCGTACCACTATTACAACTGTGAAATTAAAGATGCGTACAATTTTTTCCTCCAACGATATTATTCATCATCTATATAAAGAGAGCAAATGAATTGTGAAAATGGCAACACTACAGAAAAGTGAAATACAAAAACGAAAAGAAAAGAACAATACTCGCTCCACTTGGAGCTTTTCATATGTATATTTTCTAAAGTGTAAAACTCTAAAATTCATTTTCTGTATCTGCTTGTTAAGAAGCATTCTTGTAAACACATATCTTTGTATTGTAACTTTGAGTTATTCCTTGAGAGACTAAGTTTAGTTTGTAGCCTCAAGAAGTCATTAGCATTTAGTCTATGAGTTTTTCCTTAAGGGACTAAGTTTAGTCAATAGCCTTGAGAAGTCATTAATCGTTGGACTTTGAGTTTGTAATCTGATTGATTAATGGATTAAGTCTTTGTGAGGAGGCAAAATCACTTTGGCGAATGGACTTGACTAACCTAGTTAACAATGAACCAATATAAAAATTATTATGTATTTTATCTTTGTTGTTCATGTCATTGGTTTGTGATTGGTTTGGTAAAAAGTTGTCATATACGAAATCCAATTCAAACCCATATTTCTTGTGTTTCTTGTACCTTCATTTGACATTAGAACCCTGGTTATGGTATTGACTCTTTCGTATCAAACACTTAACCATGTTAGATAAGTATCCACTTTCAGAAACAGAATATGACATCCACAAGCAACAATGATAAAGATCATTATTATGCTAAACCTTCAATATTTGATGAATAAAAGTTCAACTATTGAAAAGATAAAATTAAAAGTTTCTTCCTTGGATATGATACATATATATATCGGATATGGTAATAATTGGTTACACATATCCTATAAATTTAAATA
Source organism: Lathyrus sativus (assembly GCA_963859935.3). Classification (NCBI taxonomy): domain Eukaryota; kingdom Viridiplantae; phylum Streptophyta; class Magnoliopsida; order Fabales; family Fabaceae; genus Lathyrus; species Lathyrus sativus. Next base: position 608,344,696 of record OZ012741.1, read on the forward strand.
GTGTAAAGCTTGAAAGAAACAGGATGGATGAACAACAAAAGAAAGATAACAAAAACCATCACAGATTAAGAACAATTTTAATGAATGATATTTTCTATATTGAGTTTGAAAATATTACAAATAGAGACTCAACTAAGTCTATATTTGATTCTTTGAAAATGAATCGTGTTCGGTAAATTAGCAAGTGTACTAATCTGTCAATGTAGTAATGAAAAAAGGAAATCCTCAGTATCGATCTCAAGGACTGCTTGACGATACAGAGTTCTAGATTAATTTCAACTAAACAAAAGCTTGGGGATTTTGGGATAATTTGGTGAAATTATGAAAGAAATTGCAAATAAAATAAATAAGGTACGTGAACGGTTAAAATAGATATGAGTAGTACGTTAGGAAGGTGTATGATTCAATTAGGTAACGATTCTGAACATATAGTGCAACAACGTATTTCAAATAATTGATTACTGATTCTTAAGGGTGTTTACTCGTAAGTCCTAAGTAAGAAATATTTAATCATTCAAACCTGATTACTATGTCCATAAGAAATCACGGTTAAAATCAAGCACTATAATATCAAGAATAATTTGGTTATTAAAGGGTATTCCTAGTCATAGGTGTCATACCCTAAATTTGCCCACCCTTTTTCTAACTTTGGCTAGCTTTTGTTTCGTTTTCATCTGCATATCATTTAGGTAGCCCATTTCTTGCATCTTGCCCGTGTTATCAGCTAGATTGAATTTATCAGGATTTTAGCCACTTTGCTTGCATTTCAGGCGATTCAAATCAATTCAAACGAGAAGTTCAGTGTCGAAATCGAGCGAAAGTCGCTCTCTTCTTGATGATTCAATCTGTGTTGATAATTTTGGCGCATTCCGGTATTCACCCGTTTTTCCGTTTCTTTTCCCATGACATTTTGCATTTTATTGCTATTTTTGCTTTATATTGAATTATTTAGAAAATAGTTTAAATAAGTTTTTAATATATTTTTTGAAAAAAATGGTTTATTCTCTAGAAGTAGTTTTTAGATATAGTTTTTAAATAGATTTTATTAGGATTTTAATAGTTTCTAGAACTTAGCCTTTTAGAAAATTATTTTTTTAAAATAGATTATTAAATGGTTTTATTTAGAATTTTAATGGTTAGATATTTGTTTTTTTTAGGAAATAAAATTATTAAGTTTTTTTTAATAGGTTTTATTTTTACTATCAGTTTTTTATTTTTAGCATAGAATATTTTTATTAAATAGAATTTTATTATTTGTTTTTAGAAGGTAGTGTTTTAAATAGAACTTTAATTGTTTTTTTTATATAGAATTAGTTTAGAATTTTATTAATTAAGTTTAGGATTTAGATTATTTTTAATAGTTAGATTTTACTTTTTTTTTATTAGAATAGATTACATTATTTAGATCAAGCTTAGTTAGCCTTTAATTTGGTGTAGTATTGTTATTAACATTCAGCATTTGATTCATCAGTATTTAATAAACCAGAATTTAAATCAGAATCAGCAAAAAAAAAATCAATTGCAGCCAGTACACATGTTGGGTATAAAAGGTCCGGGTACTGTGGATTGTCCCCAAGCTGGAAACCCTAAAACGCAGCTACAATCAGCCGCAACCTCCATCATCACTATTCACCGTCTCTTTATCCTCCATTCAACCTTCATCTTCTCTTTAACTCATTCTCCGAAAACCACACAAAACTTCCAACCTCACAACCACATTGCTCCATTCCCGCAAACGATACTCCCTCTGCACAATGCATTCGACCACCATTAAAACTCCTTGAACCTTCAACTATCATCCTCCTCCACCTTCACCATCTGTGGCTCACCCTCACATCAACACCTGAAAAGACCAAACCGCCTTCATCAATTTCAACCACCTCCAACAACAAACAGCAAAACCAGCAATCTTGAAGCTCCATTAAAGTCGTTGAAACCTCACTTCAAAATGACATCCTCTTGCTCTCATCCATTAACCACCATATCTACAAACAAACCCTTATTCCTTTCAAAAACCCCAAACTATAACACTCCTTGCCAACCAAAATAGAACTCTTAAACAACACTTATCCAGAAAATCCAACTTATCCCAAACCCATTTAACAACCCACTGTGAACGTCAACGCGTTTCAACCATTTTCCCTCAATCATCCTCTTAATCAACTCAACCTTCATCTTATTCAAAGCTCACAAACCTCAATCACAAGAAATTTTCCTCCTTTAAACAACCCTCTTCAACAACACGATTGACCCATTTTTCCAAATCCCTAGCTTCCACTTCAAACCACAAACCCAGAATCATTGTCAATCCAACCTTACTTTTTGTTTTCTTCTTCGTCAACTTCTTTGATCCTCTTCAAACCCATACCCACTTCAGAATCATACTTGAAGTCAAGAAAGGTTGAACGAATCGAACCTCTTTCTCCTTCAATCAGCCTTCACATTGTCGAAATTAAAGCCAAACTCAGAAGCAAAAAGGAATAGAAGAGAGGGTTTGGGAAAAGTGAATCGAAACCAACAAACTGGAAAGGAAAGTGAAGCCGTTCTTCTTCGTATCTTATTTGTATGGATGGTTTGTTTGGAATGAGACCCATAGGGACTTCTTGTTCCCTTGTTTTTGATCAGTGCCTATTTGTTTTGTTAGAGGTGATGGGCATGTGGCCCATATGATCCTCTTCTCATTTATACTCACTCGTGGCTTTCTCTACTTACACCCCTTCTTTTTTTAATTTTAATGCATCTTCTTTTAATAAATTAGTTTGTGGTATTTTTATATTCTGTTTTTTTAATTAGTTTAAATATGTAATATAATTTAGTTTTTAAGTTTTGTAAATATTTTATAAAAAGCAGCTTTTATGTATTATATATATATATATATATATATATATATATATATATATATATATATATATATATATATATATATATATATATATATATATATATATATATATATATATATATATATATATATATATATATATATATATATATATATATATATATATATATATATATATATATATATATATATATATATATATTAGTTTACTTAGTTAGTATAATATTTTTCTAAAACAATTTTCATTTTTGTATGTATGTATACATTTTGTATTATTTAGTTTTTTTATATAATCCTTTATAACTTTGCATTTAGAGTTAATTATATATATTAATATTTTTTTTAGATTCTCTTTATTTTTCTAATTCAAGATTTTAGAGGATTTATATTTTAGAAGTTTGAATTTTATTTCTCATTTGTTATTGGACATTTTATTCCATTTTTGCCTTTTTGGTCAATGAAGAGACTTTTGTCGTTTATCTGTCAAATTATTGATGAGAAACGATAGATCCGATACCGAATTTCTCTCTTCTTTCTCATTTTCAAATTTATTTCGACTTTATTTCATTTCATTTGTTTCGGTCGATGACGACTCTTCCGTAATCCATTACCAGTCAAATTATTGATGAATAATGTTGGATCCAAGACCACCTCTTTTCTCTCCTCATTTCTTCCTCTTTTCTGTTTTATTTTGACTTTTTGTGATCGATGAAGTCTTGTAGCTGTAAGTGTCGGATTTATCAGAGTTGATAACCTTCCCGATTTCAAACCTATGGAAGATGACCATTTGGGTCATTTTCTTTACTTTGGGATCTCGATAGGCTACCTTCGATTAATCGATATTTTATTTGCAATTAAGACAAGATCCCACTATTTTTGATCCGTGTGACACGATTAAATCGGAGAATGATCCTCAATATCATTTCTATATCTTGTCCGGAGCACGAATATCAATCACGCAACCTCATATAGTTTGACTTTCTTCATAAGTCGAGCTACGACGGTTTAGCGCCACATTGTGTCCCGATTCGATTCACCAACGCTGTCAAACCACCTTCAATAAGAGAATGAAATTCTCTTTGTATTGAATTAAAGAGAGAGGATTGAGTGTAGACTTATTCCTCTTCGAGTGTCGGGATACTCACTATAGAGTGTGTGGTCTCGATACTCTTCTTTCAATACGAAGACGCTTGTATTCACCACAACCTTTTTCTCCTAAAACCTCGGTCCCGTACCGAGTGCATTTTCAAACTTCTTTTCGAAACCTCTTTCTCCTAAAACCTTGGTCCCGCACCGAGTGCATTTTCATTTTCTTTTCATAACAAAAACTTGAATGGTCGTGGAGTGGTTAGGCGTAGGCCTTCTCCTATCCCGAGTGCTTGACATTACCACAGGGTTCACTGTCGCAAAACACTTACCATTCAATATCAAAAATACTTTTAATAAGAGAATGAAGTTCTCTTTGTATTGAACTAAAGAGAGAGGATTGAGTGTAGACTTCTTCCTCTTCGAGTGTCAGGATACTCACTGTAGAGTGCGTGGTCTCGATACTCGTCTTTCAATATGATGACGCTTATATTTGCCACACCTTTTCATAACAAAACTTTGAGATAACGAAGTTGGGTACTACCCTCAAGGGGTTACTATCCGAGGACCTATTTCACCTCTAAAAACAACTCTCACAAATCAAACGTGACATCTTGCCTCGCATGGCGAAAATTAATCTTTTCAAAAAGGATATGTTACGTTCATTCTACCGCAAACAAATAATGCCTAAGTCTCCAACGAGCGAGCAGCAATACACCTAAACTGCTAGAATGCGCATGATAACATCATCCACCAAAAACACCGATTACCCGTATCACGAACTACGTTGCTCTGATTTCTCATGCATGTTGAGAATACGTAGGCACAAGACGGCGATGTCTTGGCGAGCACTTTTCTTTATTTTCCACCCTTTCCCCAAAAAGGCATGCTACGTCCGTTCTACCGCAAACAGGTAACGCCTAAGTCTCCAACGAGCAAGCAACAATACACCTAAACTGCTAGAATACGCACGATAGCATCATCTACCAGAACTTTCCAGCAAACCGTGGGCCAAACTACGGCTGCTATGATTCTTTACTTATTTTAAAGTAAAGATTCGTAGGCACAAATGCCACAATCCTTGTCGAGCACATTCCCCCCTTATATCTGTAGTTCCTCGAACTACGTTGACTCTGACTTTCTCATATCTATTAAGAATACGTAGGCCTAGGACCGCGAAGTCCTACCAAGTCTCTCTTATGCCCCGTTACCTCTCTCTTTTCCCTGTTTCTAACCCTTCTCTTTATCCCGTGGAACACTCTTTAAAGCATATATTTTAGCAGATATCTTCACACAAACGACAAACAAATGGTTCCCATCGAGTACGATGGGTGCGAAGGGTGCTAATACCTTCCCTTCACATAACCGGATTCCGAACTCGTTCTTTGGTCATGAGACCATCTTATCTGTTTCTTTCTTAGGGTTTTCTTGATATTTTACCTTTCCCTCATGGGATAAATAAAGTTCGGTGGCGAATCTTCTGTCTTTCTTTTCGCCTCCCCGTTGTTGCATTTTTCGAGTAGTGACAATAGGTGATATCTACTATAATATATTCTCAAACAGATCATGAACAATGGCGGTCCAACCTAATTATATCACATACATCAAACTCCGTTTGTTTGACAGAGAAAGTAATAAGAACGGTAGGAGAACAGATCAAATAGAAGAAAAAAAGATTTTTATTGCACATATAAAATCGAATTCATTACAAATCAGAATCAGGGACACACTATAGCATGGAGGGTTTAGCTACTCATAATAAAAAAAGAAAAACATGGTAAAGATTGTTTTCATTACAGAAATCTTAGATGAATAAGTCTTCAATCGTGGAAAGCTCTTGAAAAATATGAATCCACCTTTAAAATTTGAGTTCTCTAGCCTTTATAACGTGTTTTTGCTCTGTAAAATCGTCCAACCCTCAAAAAACCGTGTTTCCAAATTAAATAGACACATTTTGGGCTTCTTGAGTTTTTTGGGTTTCATTACGTGTATTGACTTGCCTGTTACGCATATGGCCTTGTTCTTGCACCAGTACCCTACACGTAAGCCTCCTAGACATGCTCTTATGCGTAATGCCCTACCTGTTACACGTATGGGCATAAACGTCTTTTTTACCCCCTTTTGTTGGAACTCATATCATACGAGTAAAGGAGCCAATCATTAGGTGTATTGGCTTGGTGTTACGCGTAAGGGCGGCAAAATGTGAATTTTTCCTCTTTATTGCTTTTTCTCCTCGTTCTAGCTTGGTCTTGCATCCAATCTTCGATCCCTTGCACTTTCATACCAGTATTCAACATGCTACACATACCAAAAGCGTAAAAATAGCCAAAAGAAACTCAAACTAAGAAAATACTAGCATGACATAAACTCTCAAAAACTCAGGAATTCATATCAAAATACTACAATTGACCTGGTTTCTTGTCGCATAAATGATAAGAACTCTAGCATAAATGGTGACTGATCACAACCCCAAACTTGGATTTTTGCTTGTCCTCAAGCAATATTCAGGACCTATGAAAATCATGTCACCCCCAAATAACTGAAAATTCAACTGTACCACAATACTTCTGAGATCTTTCGTGATTCGCTCTTGCTGCTACCTCCAGTTCCCTTTACTTACTACATTCGATTGTTCGGTCACAATTCCACTTCGAAGTACTCTTTCACCTGTCAGCTTATTTTACACTCTCACCAAGACTCTCGGAGGTTAAAGAGTTTATACTCTCAATTCATAGTACACAATATCACATTATAAGCTCGAATAAATTCTCTCTTCATATAAAAATACATACCATAGTATTGCTACTAGAATTTCTTAAGCATTATTGTTCTTTGGTTAGCTAGTCAGGACTCTTCTATCATCCAACTAAGTTCTCCTTTCTGTGAGTGCTCTTGAGTATTTTTTTTCTTTCATTTAAGCTCTTTTTCAGCTTACTATTATTTTATTATTTTTTCTCAGGCACACTCACCTCTGGTACAATTGTGCAACTACCCCAAATTTAAAGGTTGTCATTCCAACAACAACCGCAAACTTAGAATGAAACACATATCAAAACAAAAGACAAAACTCAGAACAGGGTAGGGAAGTTTTTGGGCCATGTGTTCATGATGTGGTGAAATGGTAACAAACAATGGGGATAGCGGCTCAAAGTGGGTTAACAAAGGATAATAATAGTATGGATGGCTAGAAAGGCTCAGGGGTGAAAACAAACAATGTGCCTTAGTGTGTGTGACAATGTACTCAACATTTGAAGAGAACATATTTAAACTCTTATGGATAAAGACATACCAGAATACTTTTTCCTAATCACTATTGTGTTTGGCTTTTTTGACCTCACCATGTTGGGTAAAACTGATAAACTTCAAAGTACCTCTTGTGTTATGTAGCTTCAGGTCATCTACTCCTTCCTTCTGACATAATAACAAAATCACAGTAGCGTACCCCAATGACTTCTTTTGTGACTGAGCAATCTCATTCATGTCACCAGCGATGATCCTTCCTATGTTGATAGGCTTGTTCTTGAGAAAAAGTACAATTTTAAGGCTCTCTCAGCAATCAAATCAAAGCCACTCTGGTTTGTATCCAGAGTGTGATGAATGTAATAAGCCCATGCCTTAGAAATCGAGGCCAAGTATACAACGAGCATTTTAGATGGAGTCCGCTTCGATGTTCCCTGCCAATATTTACCCGGCTGGGATAACAACTGACGCATCTCATCAAATGGCCATCCGGATCGGTCAGACATGATCATGGCATGAAAACTGCATTGAGAATCCCAAAATTTGCATTTCAGTACCCTGTTGATATTCTGCCAATCATAATTAATTTTCTTCCCACGAACCCATGACACCAACTTAGTAACATCAGAAGACTCGTAGTTTGGTGCTCTATAGGCATTCACATAAAATTCCAGCACTAACTCTCTTGCTACCAGATGAATCTGGGCATTGAGATAAGTTAGTTTTTGATTTTTAAGCACAACAGTTACTTTTGGAAGTTCATCAGGCTGCAAGGTTCACGCTTTCCCTTCAATGACCTTACGTTCTGAGATGGCTCTATAACGCTCAACATGTGCTTCAGATCTAAACCTTTGATATTCATCAAATAGAGAAGCCATTATGGAATCAAGCTATGAGATAGGTGTAGAAGTGTAAAATCTGGATAAATAGACCAAAAACAAACAGAGAAACAAGGTGATACGAAAAAACGCATATTTGGAATCTGGAAAAACGACATCAAATGTATGGAAAAAGTATTTAAATGTGGCAAAGCAAGGCATACGCATAAGCAACACAGGAAATACACGTAATAGGATGACCTTACACATATCCTACAAGCGGTTTTCAGTTGAAAATTTGTAGATCGCGTAACGCGTCACGTATGGTCTCCATTACGCATAAGATACATGTTAGATGCCAAATTTCACTTATTTGATCTATCATATATTGACACCTTTCACTCATTTTTGTCATAAAAGTGTTGAAAATCACTCTTATTTTGTTTAGTTTGCAATATATTGTGAAAATCTCTTGGTACCTTTGATTTGTGGGCTATTGTGCAGGAATCAGGCACAAAACAAATGGAAAAGTAAGACACAAGAAATGGGCAAAGGAACCAAGAAAACAAGCAAACAAACAGCAAGCTCGCTAGGCGAAGATGCAGCGAGGAAAGATAGCGAAGCACTCGCTAGGCAAAGGCGCAGCGAGTCTCCAGCGAACACTTCCAGTAGCAAAATGTTGTCAGCTTGCTAGCAGCTCGCCTAGAGAACAGGTAGAAAATGTTCGCTAGCAGCTTGCCTAGCGAACAGGTAGCGAACGTTCGCTAGCAGCTTGCCTAGCGAACGTTCGCTAGCAGCTTGCCTAGCGAACAGGTAGCGAACATGACAGAACCAAAACGTGTATTTAAGTCATTTTCTTGTATTTTTAGGTCATAACTCCATTTTTGGGGGAGAACTTCATTTTGTAACATTTTGGAACATCAGAACTTATCTCTCTTCATTTCTTTAGAGAGAGAAACACAAAACCCCAAGGGGGAGGAGGTAAGATCTTCGATCTCTTGTTGGAGTTTGGATTGTAATCTGTTGATACCTTATGTATTTCATCTAATATATGTTTGTGAACTTATTTTGGATTCTCTATTGATTGAATATCTTTGATTATGTATTTGTGGGTCTTGACAAAACCTTTTCACATCTTTGATCTCAGATCTTCTTCTATCAATGAACAAACTTTTGACATGGTTTTGAAGTTGATATTCATTTTATCTTCTATGGTGTTGTGTTGATTAAGTAGCATGGGTAACATGGGTAGGATCAATATGATATTGTGTGGGTATGTGATAATAGTGATGAAGAACGATGTTCACCGACATTTGACGGATTAGATGAATACATGTAAAAAGGGTTAAGCGTGTGTACGTATTTTGATCATTGTATTTTATGCAAAACAATTGTTTATCTGATATGGATTTCATTCTTGTTTACCTGTTAATATTTGATTTGAATCGTGATAGAGATATACTTTTCGGATCTGGATCTAGGATGATTGCCGGTTAGGTCCTAAACGCTAGAGATAGATTTAGGCTTAGCATTTGCGTGAGTATCAGATCTTAATGCTCTGTGTTGTGTTTTTGTTGGGTGAGAGATCACCAATGAGACAACACAGTTGTTCTCTCGATGCCGCGTTAGAGATAAGCTTAGTCATGAGTGATACATGAGGATATTAGACGAATGATTGCGTTGTGTTTAATTTGATCAGAAGAATGCATGTGTTATCAATTGATGAAATCCAACCCAACAAGGCTTCGTTTATATTTCAGTCTTTATTTTATATTTTCTGTTTTTATCTATGGTTCTTTGAACCTTTTAAATCAAACCTTTTGAAATTAAGCTTAGAAATGTAGAAATCATTGAACGGCGTTCATATCGCACTGATCCCTGTGGAGACGACAAAACTGGGTACTTAATATTTTTTGCTTGCTGCTTTACCGCTCCAACAATACACGTATTGACTCAACTTACGTGTAACACTAGGTATCATATGGGCTCCCTTACATGTAGGCTATGTATTTCAGCAGGGATGCACCATTTTTGCAGGCTCATACGCGTAATGCATAATGCGTTACGCGTATGGACAAGACATGTGACTTTTTTTTCAAAATTTTTCACTTTTCAAAATTTTCTAAGTCCTTTTCTGTAGACTTGGCTTGCCACTGACGCAACATGAATCAAAACAAGAAATAAGCACAAAACATAATTTAAAATAAGCGGATACCTCCCTTGGGTTTCCTCCCAAGAAGCGTTTTTTAACGTCCATAGCTCGACGGCTTACGGTTCTACGATCTGAGTCAAACAACTTCTACCAAGCCACTTCCTTGTCCTTGGTAGTACAATTTCAATCTCTGTCCGTTGACCTTGAAAGTGTCCCTATTCTTCTTATTCTTTCAGCTATATTTCTCCATGAGGGAACACTTTATGAACCACAAATGGTTCAGACCATCGAGACTTCAAGTTTCCAGGAAACAGCTTTAACTTGGAATTAAAAAGCAACACGAATTGTCCTTCCCAAAATTCCTTTCTCTGAATTTTTTGATCGTGCCATTTTTTTTGTTTGTTCTTTATAAATTTTGGCATTCTCATAAACTTGATTTCTAAATTCTTGTAACTCGTGTAGTTGAGGAATTCAGGATTGACCATATTTTGAGAGTTCATAGTTAAGGAGTTTGGAACCCCAAAATGCTTTATGCTCTAACTCGAGCGATAAATGACATGCTTTTCCATAAACTAACTGATACATAGACATAATTATATGTGTTTTAAACATAGTTATGTACACCCACAGTGCATCATCCAGCTTTATTGACCATTCCTTTTAAGAAGCATTAACAATTTTTTTCAAGAATCTGTTTTATTTGCCTATTCGACACTTCAACTTGCCCACTCGCCTGAGGGTGATAAGAAGTGGCAATCTTGTGCTTCACATTATACTTCTTCAACAGATTTCCAATTAACTTGTTTAGAAAACGGGTGCCTTCATCGCAGAATGCCCTTGGTACCCCAAATCCCGAGAAGATAGAGTTTCTTAAAAAGTTTACCACCACTTTAGCATCATTAGTGGATAATGCTACAACTTCTACCCACTTTGAAACATAGTCCACTACAACCAGGAAGTAATTCTTTCCAAAAGATGGTGGAAAAGGTCTCATGAAATATATCCCCCATGCATCAAACAACTCTATCTCTAACATGGCATTCTGAGGCATCTGATTCCTCTTTGAGATGTTTCCTGCCCTCTGACATCTGTCACATTCTCGGACCATGTAATGAGTATCCTTGAATAGAGTAAGCTAATACAAGCCTGACTGGAGGACTTTTATTGTTGTTTATCGCGGTGAGAATCAGAGACCATATCTATTGAATTAGCTAGGCTTCAAAAATCTTAAGATATCACCACCAATCTTTAATTTATCTGAGGGAATGGGTAAGGAAAGAAATAACCCATAAATATGAAATGCAAAATAATGCAATAAGAGATATAAGGTTCGGGGGTTGGTTATACTACGGGAAGGTATTAGAACCCTAAGTATCTATAGTACTCAATAGGAACCTCTTATTGAATATGTGTTATTTGTTTGTTTGTTAATTGAGATTTGTCATACCCCAAATTTTACCCTTAGATTATTAGGTTCATTTTGCATTTCATTTCATTCTGCATTGCATTTTAACTAACCGCTAACCGGTTTGCGCAGTCTGTTGGTTTTGCAGGAAAACAACATTGTGTGCGCTTTAATGTATGAAGGGCAAAAGGGTCATTATTTTACAGTCTGTTGACAATTATGAAGCACAGTCATTATCAGAGACCACTCAAATGATTAGGGTTTCTATCTCTGAATCATGCGATGTTTATCTGAGAATGGTTTGAATTTTACGACGGTTTTGACGTCAGATTTCTCGGGACACAATACATTTTTGTTCAAGAACCAGAAGTAGTCATCAGTTGAGTTGTAAAATGTTGTTTGCTTTCTAAACCGAACAGATTTGAGGGCGTCGAAGTATAAATGAACTCGGGTTGAATCGGTGCGAGAATCGGCTTCACGAAATTTATTCTAACAGGTGCACGCTTTCCTATTTTTTCTGTTAGTTACAAGTCAATTTTAGAGGAACAATGGAATTGTTGTTCGCATTGAATTCATGATAAATGTGAGTCAGTTTGATTACGATTATCAGTCGAGTTGATTCAGGTTACAGAGTTAGATTGTTCGAGATACAATTTGAATTTTAAAGGCGGAAGAAAGTTTGTTTTTGCCGTTAAAATGGACTTATCTGTTTGTCCGTTCAAAGCCGTATTCACCAATTTTATTGTCGAGTGCAAATTAATTTTCATGGGGTCCGATTGAACTTAGAAGTTACATATTTAAAATTCAAGTATTGTGCATAATGGTTAATTTTCTAGATTTAAATTGGAAATGTTAAGTATTCGAAGGAAAATAAGGATTGAATTTAATCGGAAAATAAGAGCTCATGTTTATTGAATTTATTTTCAATCTTTGTATAATTTTCGATTACGTCATGTTCGAAATTACAAATTAATTCCTAAAGTCTAAAAAGTTCCTAATTTGTCCTAAACATCCGATTCTTCAATTTTTTAATCTTCGAACCTGAAAAATCAAACAATGTCAAAAAAATATTCATTTGGTTAGAATTAAATTTTATCAAAAATGGGTTTGTTTGTTGTTGTGATACCCTCAGTAAATTTTCATCATCGGGTATATCGGGAGGGGCAACAAATGAATGCCGCCACATCCCCCGACTCCACGTTCCGACCTCGGCAGATCCGGCAATATCCATTTGAAAATTTTTTTTTCGAGAGAGAGAAAGTTTTGCGGAAAAATGATTTTTTTCGTCCAGTCAAACTAGACTTAGAAAATCCAGCAAATCCAACGGTCCAAAAATATGGATATCCAAATCCAGTTCAAACATTGGATATCCAAAAAATCCATAATCCGTCTCCCAATCTGGATAATCCAAAAATCTGGATATCCATGAGAAGCTAAGTCCATCTCCAGTTCACATCATGAACAAGCTGGAATCTGCAAAATCTCAAGCGAAATCATCAAATAACAACAACCAGTCTGAAAATTCAGTTGTTTCAACAGCAAAATCAAAACAAAATCAAGCCTTAAAAATTGTAACAACAAATCCGCAAAAACAACAACAAATCAACCATGAAAATCATAACAACAAAGCAAACTCAGGCCCAGAAAAAACTAGAATATATAAACATCCTCATGGTTCATTAGAGGAGGGGGGTTTTTCGAAGAGCCAAGAAACAACAACAACAACAACATAAAGTCCATCAGTGTTCATCAGAAAAGAAGAAGAGTTTGAAGAACCTAAAATAGCATCATCATACATCATCGATCGTAAATCATCAGGAACCATCACCACCGCAAGTCATCGGCGAAATCGCTTCAAAACCCGGATGTGAGCAACTTTCTAACACAATTTTGGTTGATTTTTTTTTTGCAGGAATCATAAAGGGACGAACATGAAGGCCATGGATACAGAATAGAGAAGGAACAAGAACATGCAGCAAGATTCCCCAAATGGGTCTGGCCGCCGCGCATCAAGAAGAAGATGGAAGGGGTCTCTAAACCCTAATAATGGATCAGCAAGACCATTTCCCCCCTTATATTTCATTCAATTTATTTTTTATTTTTTTTTATAACTTTTAGTTTTATTAATTTAATTTATCAATTTAAAATCATTTAGCCTTTATAATTAAAACTATTTTTAAAAAGGGGGATATAAATAATTAATATTTTAATTTCTAAACTTTTTTTTGTAAATAATAGTCTAATAATTTAACACTTAATGTGAAACTTGATTTTTTTTAATTCAAAGATTTAAATTTTAAATTAACATTTTTTAAATAAATCTAATAGTTCTTTAATTTAATTATTAGTTTATTGTTACAACTTTTTTCTTTTCTAATTAAAATTTTAAATTTTGTAAAGATTAAATTCTAACCTCTAAAAATAAAGTCAAACCAAACATAATTAAAAAAATTAAATTTTAAAATTAAAACTCTTTTTAAAAATTACTAATTTTTTTAATGGACTTTCCAATACCCTATAATTAAAACTAACTTTCTAATTCTAACCTTTCTTTTAAAAAAAAATTAATTAACAAAATGAGCCTTTTCTTAAAAATTAAAATCCATTTTTTATATAAATTAATCCATTAAAATTTCTAATTAAGATTAATCTTCAATTAATTTCAAAACTTTTCTTAAAAACATGTCTGACCTAATTTTTTTAACATTTCACTTTCAGTTTCTAATTGAACCCTCACTTAATTGCTAATTTGATCCCTAACTTTGCCACATTTAATTTTGTCTGATGTTTATGACATTCCTGACATTATGTCGTTATTCGTCTGTGGTTACTAATCCTTGATTTTTCTTATTATTTTTTCATGGTTGTAAATTATGCGAGGACATCGTCGCTGTTTATTCCGTTATTATTCTTGCACATTTCCCCATATTTCAATATCGTCGCTTAAAATTTTTCATTATATTTATTTACCGTTAATTCCCTTCCGAAGGATAGGTCTAGTCATTTGATCGTCGCGTCAATAGTCCTTACCTTTGACTCTTTCACCTTTTAAACCCTAATTGCATAGGCGTCCCGTCTTGGACAAGTTTACCCTTTACCCTCGCATTAGGATAAGGAGTCGCCGCACTCTGTATTAGGTTTCCCGCCGTGGAATACCTATATTGCCCCTTTTTAATTCAATTCAATTACAACGTAGAAATAAGAGTCGCCGCACTCCACGTAAGCGCTTCCTTAAGAACGTTTGCATCCCCATTGAAACCTTGACCACAGTTAAGAAGTTTCTTTTCCTCCCTTTCAAAGGGAACTACGATTACTCTAATTCCATCCCATACCTTGGATAGTAGGCACAAGATGCAAGTCTTGGCGAGTAAACTTAGGACTAACCCTTAGGTCTTTTTTCTTCATCTTCTAACCCTTAGCATATACCTTTAAGCAAATAATTTAGCAAAATAGCAACATTAAAACAAGAAGTTCCTGTAGAGTACTACAGAAGTTTAGGATGCTAATATCTTTCCTAAGCTTAACCAACCCCCGAACCCTAGATCTATCCCCGCGCTGTGTTAATGATGCAAAATTAGGTCTTTCCTTCCTTTGACCCTTCCTTCGGATAAATTAAAGACCGGTTGTGAATTAAAGATTTGTGATTCAAATTAATTAATAATTTGATATCCTATTCTCACCGCAACAGGATTGATTAGGGAGATGAGAAGAGAAATATTTTTTATTGTTTTTGTGTTTGGCAAGACACAAAGTCTTGTGTCTACGTACATATAAAGGATCAAAACCTCGTAGTTCGGGGTAAAAATTAAAAAGAGTTTGTTATGGTGAATTTTAATTGAAGAAGAGACAAGTTGTCATCCTACGAAGAATACTCATCTAAACCACCACAAAGATGTGGAAGGGGGATCTTTGCTTCACATTGATAGAAGACCTCCAAATTGGATTGTAATTAACAAGTATGCCACATACCTCCCTCAAGTGGGAAATAATTGATCATCTTTCTCACCATATCATAGAGTAGGAGATTTATATCTCAACTAAGGACGAATAATGTCTAGTCTATTTTGAAAAGGGTTTAAATTGAAAAGGCAAAAGACTTGAATTGATGTTTGTGTTTTTTAGTCTTTTGAAAAAGGTTGGAATATGCTTAAGATGTCTTGAAGCCTTTGTTAAGAAAAGAGTTTGAAAAGATCAATGACCTAAGGTCAAGGATTTTTATGAAAGTGGTTTTGAGTTGGTAAAGGGGAAACCCTAATTTAAAATATCTAAGTTGAAGGTAATCCTAAGGGATAGTAAGTTCTAGGATTACAAGGGAGATATATACAAGAAGATGTAAAGATGCAAATGCAAGTAACAATGACGAGAATGTCAACAACAAGTCCTTCCCTTGGAAATGGATAATAATGATCACATACACATGCATTGAATTGATAAACAACATCATGAATAAAACAACAATGATTTAGACATGGTGAACATGAACAAGTGAATAACAAAGGTTTACATAACATTATAATGGAAATCAAGTTGGAGGAAGTAGAATGGATACAAACCATATTCGGTCAGCTAAACCTCATAGAAGAGAAGCGCATGGCTGCTATATGTCACGAGCAAATATATTAGTGAAGACTCAAAAGGGAATTCGAAAAGAAAGTTCGTCCTCGCTTATTCGAAGAAGGAGACTTGGTCCTAAGGAAATTATTACCCATATATAAAGATATCTGCGGTAAATGGACTCCAAACTACGAAGGGCCATATGTCGTGAAGAGCACTTTCTCTGGCGGAGCTCTAATGCTAACTACCATGGATGGAGCGAATTTACTACGACTGATGAACTCCGATACTCTATTCACGCTACAAGCTTTTGATGCAAATATTATCCTTGCGAATACTTTATAAAAAACACACATAGAGCTTTTGTTCGTTATTTATTCGTACTTAAACTTTGTGTAATATGTTTTTTTGAAGCATCTTTGTAAGCATAAACTCTTGTATCTCTTTCTTTAAGATTGTTTCCTTGAGTGACTATAGGGTTTAATTTGAATACTCGAGAAGACAAAGGTGGGTAGTCTTTTGTGTTTGTAATATGGTGATTATAGTGGATTAAGTTCTTATTTAGAAAGCAAAATCACTTTGGTGGATGGACTGGATTAACTTCGTTAACAGTGAATCAGTATAAAACTATTTATGGGTATTTATTCCTGTATGTAATACCCCAAATTTTGCCCTAAGATTTGTCGTCGCATTTCATTGCATTTTTATTGCATTTAATCAATTACTAACAAATTTGTGTAGTCGTTTGACTTTTTGCAGGTAAATATCATATGGCATGCATTTTTTTTCTAAAAAGTAAAAATGGTACAATTGGCAAGAGGACATGTGTAAGGAGTTGTGAGTGTGAGAGGTTGAGAGTTTGAATCTCACCTTTGTCACTTTTTGTTTTTTATTATTTTTACTCTAAATTTTTCTATCTTTCATTAAAAAATAACAAAAATAGTTTTTTATTATTATTTAATTATTATTTTCGTATTTTAATTAAATCATTTTTTAAAATATTATTTTTTTCACCTTTTTCTAAATTATTCATAAAAATATCCAAAAAATCATAAAATAAAAAATATTAGAAAAAATTTTGTTCTTTTTATAATATTTTTGATTTTAGGAATCAACAGGATTATTAGTTTTTATTTTAAGTTTATTTTAAATTATTTAAAATTTATTTTTTCTTAACTAATTATTTAGTTTGGGCTTTAAAATGGGCTTTAGGGACATTATTGACAATTTGGTGTAATTTGTTCCCTATATATACATGTGTTGCCTTGTTGGAAAGGGGGTCAGAAGGTTTTCTTCAGAAAAGAGGAGAGAGAAAGGGAGAAACAAAGGAGATCCCCAGAGAAGAAAGGCGGTCGTTCACATAACTCGTCAGAAGGATTGGAGCTCTCCAGTGTTCCCTTATTCAAACCTTTTTCACATTTACCGAAGCAAACCTCCGCTTCGTAGGTTAAATTACTAAACCTTTTGCTTTTTCATGTTTATGTGCATATTTTGTCATGTTAATGTGTTTAGGTCCGTTAAATTATTAAACATTTTGCTTTTTCATGTTTATGTGCATATTTTGCCATGTTAATGTGTTTAGGTCCGTTAAATTATTAAACATTTTGCTTTTTCATGTTTATGTGCATATTTTGCCATGTTAATCTCCATGTGTGTTTAGGTCCGTAGATTTTAATATCAAAACCCTTTTTTTATCAAAACCTTTTTTAAAATCAAAACCCTTTTTTTATTTATTATTAAAACCTTTTTTTTAGTAAGACCTTTTTTAAAAACTGAAAAGCCTTTTTGTTCCCAAGAAGAAAAAAAAAACCTTTTTTGTTCCCAAAAACCTTTTCCCAAAAAACTGAAAAGCATTTTCCCAAAAAAAACTGAAAAGCCTTTTTGTTCCCAAGAAGAAAAAAAAAACCTTTTCTGTTCCCAAAAACCTTTTCCCAAAAAACTGAAAAGCATTTTACCAAAAAAAACTGAAAAACCTTTTTGTTCCCAAGAAGAAAAAAAAACCTTTTTTGTTCCCAAAAACCTTTTCCCAAAAAACTGAAAAGCATTTTCCCAAAAAAAACTGAAAAACCTTTTTTTGGATGAAAAGCCTTTTTTGTTCTAAAAAAAACTGAAAAGGCTTTTCCTCCAAAAAAAACTTTTTTTATAATTTAAACATAAATATTTTTTTATAATTTTAACTTAAATATTTTTTATTAAAAAATTAAAACCTTTTTTTTATAATTAAAATATTAAAAAAATTAAAACCTTTTTTTTATAATTAAAATATTAAAAAAATTAAAACCTTTTCGTAAGGAACTCCTGATGTTTGATGTTTGTCGTGTCATTTTATGTACCTTTTATTACTTTTCTTTCTTTGGGCATTTCATGTGCATGCTCGAGGTTGAGATGTGCTTGTGGTGGCCACAGCCCCACACTATTTTCCTCCCTCACTTCATTCTAAGTGTCATTACATATTTTCATATTCTTCATGTTTTCAGAAATATTTCTTTGTTTCTTTATACCCTCTGCCTTTATTACTTTTCTTATTTCTGTACCTTAATTATTCCTCCATATAATGATTTGTCATATTTTCACATTTTTTTACAGTTTTATCCTTCCGAAGGATTAGGTCCAGCCTTTTGGCCGCCGAGTCAATAGTCTTACCCCTTTAATGGATCAAACCCTGTTTAGCCTAGGTGTCCCGCCGTGGGCAAAATTGCTTTTATCCTAGTGTTAGGCCAAAAGAGTCGTCGTACTCTGTTTTAAGGTTTTCCGCCGTGGAATCCCTAATTTAACCCTATTTTAATTTTAATTAACATTTTTTAACATAGAGATTGGAGTCTCTGAACAAACCTTGGTCACAGTCAAGAAGTCTCTAACCTCCCTTTTGAAGGGAACTACAGTTACTCTGATTCCATTCCCGTAAGGATATGTAGGCACAAGATGCGATGTCTTGCCGAGTAAACTTAGAATTAACCCCTAGGTCTTTTTTAATTTTCAATCCTTTGTATATACCCTAACGCAAAATAATTAATGAAATAAATAAAAAAAATAAACAAAAGGTTCCCGTAGAGTACTACGGAAGTTTAGGGTGCTAATACCTTCCCTAAATTTAACCAACCCCCGAACCTTAGATCTCTCCCTTTTAGGTTTTTCCTTTCTTTAACCTTTCCTTCGGATAAATCAAAGACCGGTTGTAAATGAATTAAGATTCAAGTTAATCAATAGCTTGACATCCAAATTTCACCGCAACAGAAAATGGCGACTTCACTAGGGAGTCCTAATTTTTGAGGGTTATCCCTATCTTGTTTATTTTTCTTCATATATTTGTTTCATTAATATTTTTACTCATTTGTATATACGTTGTTCAGGGTACCTGCTTGGGAGTTACTGTGTTGTGAGATAAGTCCTACACCCGGACTTGAGTGACATTATTATAGGATGGTGATATATTCGACGAGGCTTATAGGGAGTGAGTCCCGACTAAGTTGACTCGAGAATCACCGCTCGGTTGAGACACTTTCGAAAATGGTTCGGTTGATCGAGTGTAATCGTGAAAACTTTTACCATTATCGATTGGAGTCTGTGATACTGGGAACCGTAGTACCTTTACACCATCTTGACCTTATATAGGATGTAGTGCGGGAACTATGTGGGAGTAGTCCTACAATGGTTGCTACGCGATGCTACACTTAAAAGAGGTTCTCTTGAGAATATTATTGACCCTCGAGTCAGTCGGGAAGTCGATAATATCCGAAAGATGGACTGATGACTTTGGGCACTGATTTAGAACCCTTGTTCTGCAGGTACAATCAACCTATAGTACATACCTCTTTAGGAAGGG
The DNA here is from genome assembly GCA_963859935.3 of Lathyrus sativus. Lineage (NCBI taxonomy): Eukaryota > Viridiplantae > Streptophyta > Magnoliopsida > Fabales > Fabaceae > Lathyrus > Lathyrus sativus. Next base: position 608,364,616 of record OZ012741.1, read on the forward strand.
TAGACCTTGACTCCATTCATTGTTCCTCTAACTTAGGACCTTTTGTTTGCTTATGTGTATTTGTGCTTCGCATCCATAAAGCATCATATCATTTCTAGTTTCAAGGAATTCAGCAGTCCTTTGCAAATTCGAAAAGCCTTACATTTTAAAGTCTAAAATTTTTTCCAACTTTCTTAAAAAGCAATATTCGCAATCGACCGTTGAAATTCTTGAAACCATTGCATGGCATCAGCATCACATTTTTGCATTGCATTTGTCCCCCAGTTTCTTCTTCTTGGTCCTATCGTTTTCTAGTGTACCTTTGAGTCGTCAAGCTAATTCCTCGACACAGATATCAGACCAGAAACGGAACAGGAGTCACTTTGATCCTATTCTCATGACTTACACAGAGCTGTATCCTGACTTAGTTCGACAAGGGCTGATCACTACAAAGGCTTTACCACCTCCTCTTAATCCTCCAGTTGGGTTTAGGGCTAATCTAAAGTGTGCTTTTCATGAGGGTGCCTTAGGCCACGACTTGGAGCATTGTTTTGCATTGAAAGCTAGGGTGCGTGAACTGATTAGAGCCGGAATACTTGATTTTACGGATAGTCGTCCGAGCGTCCAGACAGATCCCTTGCCAACACATCAGAATTGAAGCTTTGTCATTGGGCCTTTTTTTTCTCGTTGTTTGCATTTTCCTTATTTTGTTTAAGTTGTTTGCTTTCAATTATGTTTGTACTTTCATTAATGAAATAAGCATTGCGACTTTTGATTCAATTCATTTCTGTCCATTTATTTGCATCTTTATGCTTTATTTTTTAAATGTTTACTTCTTGTCCAAAATTTTGATATGCTAAGATCGGAGGGAGGATGATGAAAACGTTATACCCATAATTGCTGTCAGTATGCTTTCAATCAAACCTTGTTGACGATGTAAGGCATTGTTTCAATTCCCAAACACTGGAGAAATAAGGAAGTTAATCCCTCGTTACCCCCTTCGAGCCTAGAAGTTGGAGTTTCTTTCGTTACAAAAAACCCACAATTTTAACCTTGGGATGGGTAGTTCTCAGTTAACTTGGTTGTGTGTTCATACGATACACCTTTCATTAACAAATTTTCCTTCGCACACGTCAAACAAGTGTCGAAGATGTTTTCTAATCAAAAGGTCGATGATGGTTCACCGTAATCATTAAAATCAAACAGTCACTTTCCTTCACACAAAAAAATAATATAAAAAAAGCAAAAGAAGTCCGCTAAGTCAAAACCTATGAAGGAGACTTAGGCAAAACTGGGGCATCCCGCTGACTGTAAACTCTAAAATAAACAGTTCAGGCAAAAGTTAGGGATAATACAAAGAGATTTTTAAATCTTTATCTTGAAAATCCTCAATGTCAAAACAATCAAATGTTATAGGGGAGTAATGGCTGCCTTTTCATAGGTCCCTTTGACTTCTGAGTCATCATTGCTACGATCAATGAAATCCCTAACTTATGGGAACCTGAATGCATAGTATGAGTTAACTGAGCATAGGACTGAAGATCATCACGTAGATTGGGTGGGTACAAATAAATTTTGAGCCTTTATCTTTTGTTTCATAAACCGTGAACCAGGCCACATTACAACCCTCAAAAGACCTAATTGAAGCAAGGTTATTTTGAAAGTATACTACAGCAAGGTTGCGTAACCTGACTCCAAAAGATCCTTGCGAATCATTTATTTTGGCAATACACTTTTATTTTAAACTTTGAGTGTCTTGAACCGCCTTGTTCTGACTAACGACTCATGTATTTTCCATCTTTCAAAAATAATTTTTCAAAAGTCGCATGAACTTTGCATTACCATGTTTGTATGAATATTTTTGTTTGCAAACTGGCTTTCCTCTAAGGAATTTTCAAACAATGAGAAACTTGGTCAAGTGATCTTATCAGGGGCAAGTTCCTTTTACATCCTGTCAAAGAATCAGTTCAAGATTTGTTCAAGGCAATATCTTCTCAGATTTGGTTTATCCAGAGAATTGTTCAAGACTCAGACTGGGGCAAGCCCTCCGAGGATACAGCAAAACAGTCGATTCCACGAATCAGACAGCTGAAGCAACTATCAGTTCATTTGACCTGGGGCAGTTTACTCGCATAATCCCTAAGCAGTTATTCATCATTCCTACAGTGACTATCAACTTGATACAGTTTAACAGAATGACAGTGATCTCCGTGTTGAGGAATCAGTCCTCCAGTTTTGTCATCTCACAGAAAGAGTCGAGTCTTGTCATTGACGTCTGCATTTGCATTTGATCATATGTCATAGCATAATTCCTATACATGTGCACATCTTGGGTGCTTTACTCCCCATTTACATTTCTATCTTGGGTGCTTTATTCCCCATTTACATTTCTATCTTGGGTGCTTTATTCCCCATTTACATTTCTATCTTGGGTGCTTTACTCCCCATTTACATTTTTATCTTGGGTGCTTTACTCCCCATTTACATTTTTATCTTGGGTGCTTTACTCCCCATTTACATTTTTATCTTGGGTGCTTTACTCCCCATTTACATTTTTATCCTGGGTGCTTTACTCCCCATTTACATTTCTAGCTTGGGTGCTTTACTCCCCATTTACATTTCTATCTTGGGTGCTTTACTCCCCATTTACGTTTTTATCTTGGGTGTTTTACTCCCCATTTACGTTTTTATCTTGGGTGCTTTACTCCCCATTTACATTTTTATCTTGGGTGCTTTACTCCCCATTTACATTTTTATCTTGGGTGCTTTACTCCCCATTTACATTTCTATCCTGGGTGCTTTACTCCCCATTTACATGTCTATCTTGGGTGCTTTACTCCCCATTTACCTTCTATCCTTGGGTGTTTTATCCCCCGTTTACCAGATATTCTTGGGTTTACCTAACATCATGGTGTTTTACCCCCATTTACTTTTTTTTCTCCCTGAGGTCGTGTTTTACTCGCGTCTTACCTTGTGGGCAAAATTTATTTACTTGGCATCATGGGTGTTTTATCCCCATTTGCGTTTTTCTCCTGAGCCCGTATTTTACCCGCGTCTTACCTTGCGGACAATTTCTAATTTACTTGGCACCTATCAACAATTCTGTGTCGTGTCTACCCGACGTTCTTCCAGATATGACATGTCTTCTTCCCTGGTGTAATTCCTTGATGGGTCGTCCCCTGTGACGTTGTTTCGTCTGTATCCGTGCATTTGTCATTTTCATCATACGCATCATATCAGATCCATATCATATTTAGCATTATAGTTCGTTTTGTTTTGTCCATATCATTGCATAGCACTGCGTCTAAAGGCAAAATTTTCGGTTATCTGTATTTAAATCCCTCCACCATGATTTCTCGAGTCTCCGTTGCTCAAATCACCCGGTGAAGTTATTTAAATAGGGGCAACTGTAATACCCCAAATTTTGCCCTAAGATTTGTCGTCGCATTTCATTGCATTTTTATTGCATTTAATCAATTACTAACAAATTTGTGTAGTCGTTTGACTTTTTGCAGGTAAATATCATATGGCATGCATTTTTTTCAAAAAAGTAAAAATGGTACAATTGGCAAGAGGACATGTGTAAGGAGTTGTGAGTGTGAGAGGTTGAGAGTTCGAATCTCACCGTTGTCACTTTTTGTTTTTTATTATTTTTACTCTAAATTTTTCTATCTTTCATTAAAAAATAACAAAAATAGTTTTTAATTATTATTTAATTATTATTTTCGTATTTTAATTAAATCATTTTTTAAAATATTATTTTTTTCACCTTTTTCTAAATTATTCATAAAAATATCCAAAAAATCATAAAATAAAAAATATTAGAAAAAATTTTGTTCTTTTTATAATATTTTTGATTTTAGGAATCAATAGGATTATTAGTTTTTATTTTAAGTTTATCTTAAATTATTTAAATTTTATTTTTTCTTAACTAATTATTTAGTTTGGGCTTTAAAATGGGCTTTAGGGACATTATTGACAATTTGGTGTTAACCCTAATTTGTTCCCTATATATACATGTGTTGCCTTGTTGGAAAGGGGGTCCGAAGGTTTTCTTCAGAAAAGAGGAGAGAGAAAGGGAGAAACAAAGGAGATCCCTAGAGAAGAAAGGCGGTCGTTCCCATAACTCGTCAGAAGGATTGGAGCTCTCCAGTGTTCCCTTATTCAAACCTTTTTCACATTTACCGAAGCAAACCTCCGCTTCGTAGGTTAAATTACTAAACCTTTTGCCTTTTCATGTTTATGTGCATATTTTGCCATGTTAATGTGTTTAGGTCCGTTAAATTACTAAACCTTTTGCCTTTTCATGTTTATGTGCATATTTTGCCATGTTAATGTGTTTAGGTCCGTTAAATTATTAAACCTTTTGCTTTTTCATGTTTATGTGCATATTTTGCCATGTTAATGTGTTTAGGTCCGTTAAATTATTAAACCTTTTGCTTTTTCATGTTTATGTGCATATTTTGCCATGTTAATCTCCATGTGTGTTTAGGTCCGTAGATTTTAATATCAAAACCTTTTTTTTATCAAAACCTTTTTTAAAATCAAAACCCTTTTTTTATTTATTATTAAAACCTTTTTTTTAGTAAGACATTTTTTAAAAACTGAAAAGTCTTTTTGTTCCCAAGAAGAAAAAAAAAACCTTTTTTGTTCCCAAAAACCTTTTCCCAAAAAACTGAAAAGCATTTTCCCAAAAAAAACTGAAAAGCCTTTTTTTGGATGAAAAACCTTTTTTGTTCTAAAAAAAACTGAAAAGGCTTTTCCTCCAAAAAAACCTTTTTTATAATTTAAACTTAAAATTTTTTTTTATAATTTTAACTTAAATATTTTTTATTAAAAAATTAAAACCTTTTTTTTATAATTAAAATATTAAAAAAATTAAAACCTTTTTTTTATAATTAAAATATTAAAAAAATTAAAACCTTTTCGTAAGTAACTCCTGATGTTTGATGTTTGTCGTGTCATTTTATGTACCTTTTATTACTTTTCTTTCTTTGGGCATTTCATGTGCATGCTCGAGGTTGAGATGTGCTTGTGATGACCACGGCCCCACACTATTTTCCTCCCTCACTTCATTCTAAGTGTCATTACATATTTTCATATTCTTCATTTTTTCAGAAATATTTCTTTGTTTCTTTATACCCTCTGCCTTTATTACTTTTCTTATTTCTGTACCTTAATTATTCCTCCATATAATGATTTGTCATATTTTCACATTTTTTTTACAGTTTTATCCTTCCGAAGGATTAGGTCCAGCCTTTTGGCCGCCGAGTCAATAGCCTTACCCCTTTAATGGATCAAACCCTGTTTAGCCTAGGTGTCCCGCCGTGGGCAAAATTGCTTTTATCCTAGTGTTAGGCCAAAAGAGTCGTCGTACTCTGTTTTAAGGTTTTCCGCCGTGGAATCCCTAATTTAACCCTATTTTAATTTTAATTAACATTTTTTAACATAGACATTGGAGTCTCTGAACAAACCTTGGCCACAGTCAAGAAGTCTCTAACCTCCCTTTTGAGGGGAACTACAGTTACTCTGATTCCATTCCCGTAAGGATATGTAGGCACAAGATGCGATGTCTTGCCGAGTAAACTTAGAATTAACCCCTAGGTCTTTTTTAATTTTCAATCCTTTGTATATACCCTAACGCAAAATAATTAATGAAATAAATAAAAAAAAATAAACAAAAGGTTCCCGTAGAGTACTACGGAAGTTTAGGGTGCTAATACCTTCCCTAAATTTAACCAACCCCCGAACCTTAGATCTCTCCCTTTTAGGTTCTTTCTTTAACCTTTCCTTCGGATAAATCAAAGACCGGTTGTAAATGAATTAAGATTCAAGTTAATCAATAGCTTGACATCCAAATTTCACCGCAACACTGTACTTGGTCTTATTTTAGGTGTTTGAATTAAAAAAGTCTTAATTTTGGAAACCCAATTCAAACCTCATTTCCTTGTATTTCTTTCCACATTCATAACAATAGTGGTCATTGATTCCTTTTTAACATACCTCCTGCCTGATACTACGATTGCAATCCCACTTGATCGGTTTTAGAAAAATTTATCCAAATAATGTTTATAAGAAACATTTGCCTCCCACCATAGAGCTTCAGTAAAACTATAACCATCGCCAATAAAGGATGTGAAACGGAGAGATCTTCCCGGCTAAGTAAATTGTACCATTCAATATTATTCTAAACTACTGTTCATCCATAATTTATTCCACTGTGAGGCAGGGCTATGAGAAATATTATTAAGATGCGGGCCAATAATTATGGAAGAATCGTATTCTAAGTTCTAATGAACATGACCCGGATGAGTATTGAGAATCCTCTGCATATCCCTCATAGAGGTGATGTATTTTATCAGAACCTAGGACATCGCTAACAACTTTCATCACCGGCCACCATTTCACGTCTATTTGAATCCACTGAAAGTCGTGAAGGTATGCCCGTACAGTGCCAATCGCAATGTCGAGAGAACTAAAGCCGGAACAACCATCTGAACCACCAATGGCGTTATCCCGATCTGATCTCAACTCCATAGTTTTAAATTGTGAGGTTTTGGTTGCAGCTGTTACGGTTGCGGCTATTGTGGTTGTTGCGATGCAGATTCCGGTCGTTGCGGTGTGAATTTATTTTATCAGCATAAAATAGTATACTTTATTATATGTATTAGATTTCATGGGATGCGATGGACAAATTGTATGCTGGTGATGGGAAGCTAAAAAAGCTGACAATGAAAGAAGAAGAAACCATTAGTCAATATCTGAACAAAGTGATCATTCTCACAAATCAGATGACAAGAAATGGGAAAAACTTCACTAATGTAATGAAGGTAGAAAAGGTTCTCAGAACTTTATACCAAGGTTTGATCACATTGTGGTTGCATTGGAGGATTCAAAGGACCTATACTCCATGAAGAGAGAAGAATTGCAAGCAAGCCTAAAGGCACGTGAATTGAGGTTAACATATAGGATCAAAGAAAGAGGAAAGATTACATATGTGGATCAAGCATTGTAGGCTCAGTATGTGAAGAAAGGAAAGTCCAAGAAGGAGATTCAGTGTTATAATTGCCAAAAATAGGGCCATTATGCATCTGAATGAAGATCAAAGAGGGTACCAAGAAGCAAAGATGAGGCTCAGTTTGCTCAGAATGAAAGCTCAGACTCAGATGAATTATTGTTGATGGTAACAGTCAAGGATGAAGAAGAAAGAAGTGATGAATGGTATCTAGATACAGGGTGCTCCAATCACATGACAGGCAAGAAGTCTTGGTTCTATGAACTAGATGAATCAGTGAACAGAAGTATTAGATTTGCAAACAATAGCATAGTATGTGCAAATGGGATTGGGAAAATCTTGATTAACAGGAAGGATGGCAAGAAGGCATGTATTACTGATGTGCTATATGTGCCAAACATGATGGAGGGGGTGAATATAATTCTACTGAATTTCATGAGTTTTTCTCATCAAATGGCATTAGTCATGAAGTCACAGCACCTTATACACCTCAACACAATGGGATTTTAGAAAGGAAAAACAGAACCCTAGTAAATATGATAAGGAGTATGTTAAAGCAAAAGGAAATGCCTCATTTCATGTGGGGTGAAGCAGCTGCTACTGCACCATATCTCATAAACAGAAGCCCCACAAAGAAGTTATAGGACAAGACACCAGAGGAGGCATGGGGTGGAGTCAAACCAAGTGTTCAACATTTAAGGATTTTTGGTTCATTATGTTTCAGACATGTGCCTGATCAACTACGAAAGAAGTTAGATGATAAATCCCAGGTAATGATTATGGTTGGCTATCATCAAACGGGTGCCTACAAATTGTATAATCCAAATAATAAGAAGATAGTATTTAGCAAAGATGTAACATTTGATGAATTAAAGGAATGGGATTGGAAAGAAAAGGTCTCATACAAGTGTAACAATCACTTACATTTATCTGACTCAGAGACAGAAGAAGGTGAGATTGAGGAACAAGAAGAAATAGATGAAGATACAAATGAAGAAGGAACAGAAGTAATCAACAGACCGACAAGGAATACTCAACCACCGGCCAAGTTGAGGGATTATGAGAGATTCCCTGATCAAGCAGTCACAGATGAGGGTGATTTAGTGCAACTAGCAATGCTGGTTGAAACTGAACCAGTGTCCTTGGAAGAAGCCTTAAAGCAGAAACATTGGAAGGTAGCCATGATTGAAGAACTGAGCTCTATAGAAAAGAACAAGACATGGAAATTAGTTAAATTACCTGCTAACAAGAAGTGTATTGATGTCAAGTGGGTGTTTAAGACAAAACTAAGGCCAAATGGGCAGGTGGAAAAGTACAAGGCTAGATTAGTAGCAAGAGGATTTCTACAAAGGCATGGACAAGATTATTATGAAGTCTATGCTCCAGTAGCAAGGATGGAAACAATCAGAATGATTGTGGCAATAGCAGTTCAAAATAACTGTTCTATGTATCAGCTAGATGTAAAATCAACTTTTCTGAATGGTGAACTAGAAGAAGAAGTATATATGAATCAGCCACCAGGATTTGAGATAGAAGGAAAGGAAGAACATGTTTACAGGCTGAACAAAGCCCTGTATAGGTTGAAGCAGGCCCCAAGGGCTTGGAATAAGAGAATAGATAGTTTTCTTGTTCAGCAAGGTTTCATGAAATGTGTAAATGAACATGGAATCTATAGTAGAAATACCACAGACAATCTCATTGTTTGTCTATATGTGGATGACATGATAGTGACTGGAAACAATGAAGCTGAGATAAAGGTTTTTAAAGAAAACATGATGAAGGTATTTGAGATGTCTGATTTAGGCAGACTCATATACTTTCTAGGAATTGAGTTTGAAAGGAATGACCAAGGAATGATTATCCATCAAAGGAAATATGCTCAAGATGTGTTAAAAAGGTTTAACATGGTGAATTGCAAGCCAGCTTTAACTCCTGTTGATACAGGAACAAAGTTATCCTTGGAGAATGATGAAGAAGAAGTCAATCCTACTTTGTTCAAACAGCTTGTGGGTTCCCTAAGATACTTGTGTCACACAAGACCTGATATCACATATGGTGTAGGGCTGATCTGCAGATACATGGTGAAACCAACCACTTCTCACTTAATTGCAGCCAAGAGGATATTGAGATATGTGAAGGGTACACACAGGTATGGAATTCAATATTGCAAAGGTCAAGGAGGTGAGTTGATAGGCTACTCAGATTCAGATTGGAATGGTGATAAAGATGACAGAAAAAGTACGACAGCATATGTGTTTATGGTTGGAAATGCAGTCTTTGCACGGAGCTCAAAGAAGGAACTGGTGGTGGCTTTATCCTCATGTGAAGCTGAGTACATAACAGCTTCCATGGCATCCTGTCAAGCTCAGTGGATAAACATGTTATTGATTGAATTGAAGCTGATAAGGAATGAAGGAGTAAAACTCAGAGTCGATAGTAAATCATCCATAGATTTGGAAAAACACCCTGTGGCACATGGTAGAAGCAAACATATTGAAACTAAATTTCACTTTATAAGGGAACAAGTGAATAATGGAAGATTAGAAATGAGCTATTGCAAGACAGATGAGCAATTAGCAGATGTGCTCACAAAGCCATTAAAAACAAGCAGATTTGATGACTTGAGCATGAAACTAGGCATGGTGAAAGCATCTAACTAATTGAATTAAAGAGGTATTAGTTTTTGTAATTCTGTTAGTTAGTTACAGTTAGTTAGTTAGTTGAGGTAATATAAAATCAATGCCATGTGATGTAAGATGTTCTAGACAATGCAGCAAATCAATAGATCATTCAATATTTATCAGTTTTCATCACTTTGTTCTAACACTAATCTCAACTATCACCACTAATCTTCACCCATTGATTGTGACATAGTTGTATTATTGTTCTGTTAATAAGCACTTTCATTTAGCATTTTCAGTTTTTGATTACTTCTTTTAGACATTTCTAAAGTAGTCGAAGTCTTCTTATATTTTTTACTTTAAATTACATTTCGACTAAGTCGAAAGTAATTACTCTAAACATACAAAATTTCATAACAAAGAGGTGTTTTGGCACTAAGCCCTAGGAATCACTAGTTGACCCTGCAAGTAACCTTGAATTTGAAGACCAGCGGTTTTTTACCATTTTTCATCCTAAACATCTACATTGTAGAAATAGTGTCATGGACTCTTTCTATGCAGCTCAATGGGATTCTTGATCCTCCTTGGATGCCTACTTGAACTAGGATTGCTCTATCCAGACATTTTCAAATTATATTTGAGAAGATCTGGGTTCTGTCTCACCACTTATTGAAGCAATCCAATCCCTTCGAATCAGAAGTTCTATCCGACAACACTATTGGTGATGGTAGCTTTTATTCATATAGGCTTAAAAGTTTTTTTGGTTCCATCTTTTGTAGTCCTAATTTTCGTGATTAATTTAAGAACTTAGTTTCAAAAATTGAGTCAGGGATTGATCTCAGTCTGTTTCGTCACCTCGCCCAAAGAGGTTTGGTTCATACTATTATCTTTCCCCAACATTTATAAACGCAGGTTGCTCGATCTCTTGTTTCTTCTTGAGGATCACGCCCAAGTGGAGGTAAACTGAGTTGGATAGCATCTTTAACATTGTCCATGAAAGATAAGTTGTTTTGCACCTTGTATCAATAGTAACCAATTCCACTTTGATATTTATTGGGAAAAGGCAACTTTGGGTGGAACGTATGGCATTTATCATCATCAGAAGTTGGTTTATTGCAGCAAATGAGGCAACACGTTAGGCTATCCGACTAAGAAGAATTTTGTGTGATTTTAAGCAAAAGGTTGAAAATCCTACTCCTATCTTTTGTAACAATCAATCTGCAATAACAATGTGTGATACCCCAAATTTTGCCCTAAGATTTGTCGTCGCATTTCATTGCATTTAATCAATTACTAACAAATTTGTGTAGTCGTTTGACTTTTTGCAGGTAAATATCATATGGCATGTATTTTTTTTCTAAAAAGTAAAAATGGCACAATTGGCAAGAGGACATGTGTAAGGAGTTGTGAGTGTGAGAGGTTGAGAGTTCGAATCTCACCTTAGTCACTTTTTGTTTTTTATTATTTTTACTCTAAATGTTTCTATCTCTCATTAAAAAATAACAAAAATAGTTTTTTATTATTATTTAATTATTATTTTCGTATTTTAATTAAATCATTTTTTAAAATATTATTTTTTTCACTTTTTTCTAAATTATTCATAAAAATATCCAAAAAAATTATAAAATAAAAAATATTGAAAAAAATTTTGTTCTTTTTATAATATTTTTGATTTTAGGAATCAATAGGATTATTAGTTTTTATTTTAAGTTTATTTTAAATTATTTAAATTTGGGCTTTAAAATGGGCTTTAGGGACATTATTGACAATTTGGTGTTAACCCTAATTTGTTCCCTATATATTAGGGCTGGAAATGAGTCGAGTCGAGTCGAACTCACCTCAGCTCGGCTCGACTCGTTAAGAATTTTTCGAATTCGAGTTCGAGTTCGAGTTTGACACGAACTTTTTTTTAAGCTCAAACTCGACTCGTTATAAGTTCACGAACAGTTCGGTTCGACTCGTTAGGTTCATCTCATTAGGTTCAGCTCACATGGTTCACGAACTTAAAAACTATTTTTTTAAATATATATATATTTTTTAGTATATTTGACATTTTAAATAAATAAATATATTTTAAATAAAATATTAAAATAAAATAAAAGTTATCATATTGAAATTTAACTTTATCTTCGAAATCTACTAATTCAAAACCTACACAACTTTCAAGAGATACATATGAGAGTCTAATTCAAAAACTACTATATTGAAGATTAAATTTGTCTAAGATTTGAAGTAAATATTTAAACCTAATCTTAAAGACAGTATAATTCTTTTCATATGTAATCGAGTTGACTCATGAACCTAACGAGTCGAACTATGTATAGTTCAAGTTCAGCTCATTTAGTTAACGAACTTAATTTTTCGCTCATACTCAACTCATTTGGCTCATGAACCTAGTTCAACGATTTAATTGTCGAGTCGAATTCCGAACTATCTTCGAGTTGGTTTGGTTCATTGCCAGCCCTACTATATATACATGTGTTGCTTTGTTGAAAAGGGGGGAATGAAAAAAAACCTAAGAGGAGTGAGTGTCGTTTACCGTTATTTCTTTTTCTTCATCGTTTACCGTTATTTCTTTTCCTTCATCGTTTACCGTTATTTCTTTTCCTTCATCTATTACCGTTATTTTTTTTCTTCATCTTTTACCGTTATTTCTTTTTCTTCATCTATTACCGTTATTTTTTTTTCTTCATCTATTACTGTTACGTTTATATATATAATTTTTAAATTGTTAGATTTTATATATATATAAGATTAATTTTTGATCGAATTATGTCGATACGATGTTTGCACATTTGTGTGCATGACGCGTGACATTTGTGTTAGTTCGATCTGATTGCGATGACCGCATTTTTGTGTGAGCAATAATACTGTTTTTTGCTTAATTTTTTTTTCTTTGCGATAAATTTTGTTTCGTCCGATTTAGATCTGGTTGCGATGAGCGCATTTCTGCGTTAGCAACGTTGTTGGGTTATTTGGCACATTTAAAATTCATTATTGCTTTATTATTATTATTATTATTATTATTATTATTAGTATTAGTATTATTATTATTATTATTATTTATTATTATTATTATTATTATTACCATTATTATTATTATTGTTATCATTAATTTATTAAAACTTGTTATAATATAAAAATCTGTTTTTTAAAATAAATAACATTAACATCTTTTCCAAATTAATATGAAAACCTATTATTTTTAAGAAAAACTTTTTTTTAGATAAATTTAAAATAATAACTAAAATCTTTTTTTTAAAATAATAACTAGAACCGTTATTTATTTTATTTTATTATTGTTCAATTCAAATTTCATTATCATATTGTATCTGCTCCTCTCATGTAACCTCGCGAACTTAACAATCGCTCTTTAAATTCTGCCTTTAAATTTCTGCTTGCATGGTTTAAATTATGACATTATCTCTCTGTTTGCATGATTCAATTATCTCACGCGTTTACCATTATTTCTGTCACATTGCACACATCCGAAGGTTAGGTCTAACTGTTTGGCCGTCGTGCCAATAGTCCGTAAAACTTCACACATTCAATTTCAAATCCTCAAAACTACAAACTACAAACCCTAATTTTCACAAATGCCTCGCCGCAGGCCAAATTACAATTTTACCCCTAGCATTAGGTCAAAGAGCTGCCGCGCTCATTTTAGGGTTTCCCGCCGCGGAATCCCTAACCTAACCCTAATTCACTTAACAATTCAACGTAGAGATTTGGAGTTTCTACACTCCGCGTAAGCGTGTCTCTAAGATACGTTTATTCCCCATTGAAACCTTGGCCACAGTCAAGACGTTTCTAACCTCCCTTTTGAGGGGAACTACAATTACTCTGATTCCATTCCCGTAAGGATATGTAGGCACAAGATGCGACGTCTTGCCGAGTAAACTTAGAATTAACCCCTAGGTCTTTTTTTAATTTTCAATCCTTTGTATATACCCTAAAGCAAAATAATTAATGAAATAAATAAAAAAAAATAAACAAAAGGTTCCCGTAGAGTACTACGGAAGTTTAGGGTGCTAATACCTTCCCTAAATTTAACCAACCCCCGAACCTTAGATCTCTCTCTTTTAGGTTTTTCCTTTCTTTAACCTTTCCTTCGGATAAATCAAAGACCGGTTGTAAATGAATTAAGATTCAAGTTAATCAATAGCTTGACATCCAAATTTCACCGCAACAGAAAATGGCGACTTCACTGGGGAGTCCTAACTATTGAGGGTTATCCCTATTTTGTTTATTTTTCTTTATATATTTGTTTTATTATATATTTTGCTCACTTGTATGTATATATTGGGGTACCTTACTTGGAGTTACTGTGTTGTGAGATAAGTCCTACACCTGGACTTGAGTGACATTATTATAGGATGGTGATATATTCGACGAGGCTTATAGGGAGTGAGTCCCGACTAAGTTAAATCGAGAATCACCGCTCAGTTGAGACACTTTCGAAAATGGTTCGGTTGATCGAGTGTAATCGTGAAAACTTTTACCATTATCGATTGGAGTCTGTGATACTGGGAACCATAGTACCTTTACACCATCTTGGCCTTATATAGGATGTAGTGCGGGAACTATGTGGGAGTAGTCCTACAATGGTTGCTACGCGATACTACACTCAAAAGAGGTTCTCTTGAGAATATTATCGACCCTCAAGTCAGTTGGGAAGTTGATAATATCCGAAGGATGGACTGATGATTTTGGGCACTGATTTAGAACCCTGGTTCTGCAGGTACAATTAACCTATAGTACACACCACTTTGGGAAGGGTAGACCTTGACTCCATTCATTGTTCCTCTAACTTAGGACCTTTTGTTTGCTTATGTGTATTTGTGCTTCGCATCCATAAAGCATCATATCATTTCTAGTTTCAAGGAATTCAGCAGTCCTTTGCAAATTCGAAAAGCCTTACATTTTAAAGTCTAAAATTTTTTCCAACTTTCTTAAAAAGCAATATTCGCAATCGACCGTTGAAATTCTTGAAACCATTGCATGGCATCAGCATCACATTTTTGCATTGCATTTGTCCCCCGGTTTCTCATTCTCGGTTCTCTCGTCTTCCAGTGTCCCTTTGAGTCGTCAAGTTGATTCCTCGACACAGACATCAGACCAGAAACGGAATAGGAGTCACTTTGATCCTATTCTCATGACTTACACATAGCTATATCCTGACTTAGTCCGGCAAGGACTGATTACTACAAAGGCTTTACCACCTCCTCTTAATCCTCTGGCTGGATTTAGGGCTGATCTCCATTGTGCTTCCCATGTGGGTGCCCCAAGCCATGACTTGGAGTATTGTTTTGCATTGAAGGCTAGAGTATGTGAATTGGTTAGAACTGGAATACTGGATTTTACAGACAATCATCCGGATGTTCAGAAAAATCCCTTGCCAGTACATCAGAAATGAAGTTTTGTCACTAGGCCTTTTGTTTCTCGTTGTTTGCACTTTCCTTATTTTGTTTAAGTTGTTTGCTTTTAATTATGTTTGTACTTTCATTAATGAAATAAGCATTGCGACTTTTGATTCAATTCATTTCCGTCCATTTATTTGCATATTTATGCTTTATTTTTCAAATGTTTACTTCTTGTCCAAAATTTTGATATGCTAAGATCGGAGGGAGGATGATGAAAACGTTATACCCATAATTGCTGTCAGTATGCTTTCAATCAAACCTTGTTGACGATGTAAGGCATTGTTTCAATTCCCAAACACTGGAGAAATAAGGAAGTTAATCCCTCGTTACCCCCTTCGAGCCTAGAAGTTGGAGTTTCTTTCGTTACAAAAAACCCACAATTTTAACCTTGGGATGGGTAGTTCTCAGTTAACTTGGTTGTGTGTTCATACGATACATCTTTCATTAACAAATTTTCCTTCGCACACGTCAAACAAGTGTCGAAGATGTTTTCTAATCAAAAGGTCGATGATGGTTCACCATAATCATTAAAATCAAACAGTCACTTTCCTTCACACAAAAAAATAATATAAAAAAAGCAAAAGAAGCCCGCTAAGTCAAAACCTATAAAGGAGACTTAGGCAAAACTGGGGCATCCCGCTGACTGTAAACTCTAAAATAAACAGTTCAGGCAAAATTTAGGGATAATACAAAGAGGATTTTTAAACCCTTATCATGAAAATCCTCAATTGTCAAAATGACAAATATTATAAGGAAGTAGTGGCTGCCTTTTCATAGGTCCCTTTGACTTCTGAGTCATCATTGCTACGATCAATGAAATCCCTAACTTATGGGAACCTGAATGCATAGTATGAGTTAACTGAGCATAGGACTGAAGATCATCACGTAGATTGGGTGGGTACAAATAAATTTTGAGCCTTTATCTTTTGTTTCATAAACCGTGAACCAGGCCACATTACAACCCTCAAAAGACCTAATTGAAGCAAGGTTATTTTGAAAGTATACTACAGCAAGGTTGCGTAACCTGACTCCTAAAGATCTTTGTGAATCATTTATTTTGGCAGTACACCTTTGTTTTAAACTTTGAGCGTCTTGAACCGTTGTGTTCTGACTAACGACTCATGTATTTTCCATCTTTCAAAAATAATTTTGATTTCAAAAGTCGCATGAACTTTGCATTACCATGTTTGTATGAATATTTTTGTTTGCAAACTGGCTTTCCTCTAAGGAATTTTCAAACAATGAGAAACTTGGTCAAGTGATCTTATCAGGGGCAAGTTCCTTTTACATCCTGTCAAAGAATTAGTTCAAGATTTGTTCAAGGCAATATCTTCTCAGATTTGGTTTATCCAGAGAATTGTTCAAGACCCAGACTGGGGCAAGCCCTCCGAGGATACAGCAAAACAGTCGATTCCATGAATTAGACAGCTGAAGCAATTATCAATTCATTTGACCTGGGGCAGTTTACTCGCATAATCCCTAAGCAGTTATTCATCATTCCTACAGTGACTATCAACTTGATACAGTTTAACAGAATGACAGTGATCTCCGTGTTGAGGAATCAGTCCTCTAGTTTTGTCATCTCACCGAAAGAGTCGAGCCTTGTCGTCGATGTCTGCATTTGCATTTGATCATATCTCATAGCATAATTCCTATACATGTGCATATCTTGGGTGCTTTATTCTCCATTTACATTTCTATCTTGGGTGTTTTACTCCCCATTTACATTTCTATCTTGGGTGCTTTATTCCCCATTTACCTCTCTATCTTGGGTGTTTTACTCCCCATTTACATTTCTAGCTTGGGTGCTTTACTCCCCATTTACATTTCTATCTTGGGTGCTTTACTCCCCATTTACATTTTTATCTTGGGTGCTTTACTCCCCATTTACATTTTTATCTTGGGTGCTTTACTCCCCATTTACATTTTTATCTTGGGTGCTTTACTCCTCATTTACATTTCTATCCTGGGTGCTTTACTCCCCATTTACATTTCTATCTTGGGTGCTTTACTCCCCATTTACCTTCTATCCTTGGGTGTTTTATCCCCCATGTACCTTTTATCCCGGGTGTTTTATTCCCCGTTTACCAGATATTCCTGGGTTTACCTAACATCATGGTGTTTTACCCCCATTTACTTTTTTTTCTCCCCGAGGTCGTGTTTTACTCGCGTCTTACCTTGTGGGCAAAATTTATTTACTTGGCATCATGGGTGTTTTATCCCCATTTGCGTTTTTCTCCTGAGCTCGTGTTTTACTCGTGTCTTACCTTGCGGACAATTTCTAATTTACTTGGCACCTATCAACAATTCTGTGTCGTGTCTACCCGACGTTCTTCCAGATATGACATGTCTTCTTCCCTAATGCAATTCCTCGGTGGGTCGTCCCCTGTGACATTCTTTCGTCTGTATCCGTGCATTTGTCATTTTCATCATACGCATCATATCAGATTCATATTATATTTAGCATTATAGTTCGTTTTGTTTTGTCCATATCATTGCATAGCACTACGTCTAAAGGCAAAATTTTCGGTTATCTGTATTTAAATCCCTCCACCGTGATTTCTCGAGTCTCCGTTGCTCAAATCACCCGGTGAAGTTATTTA
This sequence comes from Lathyrus sativus, assembly GCA_963859935.3. NCBI lineage: Eukaryota > Viridiplantae > Streptophyta > Magnoliopsida > Fabales > Fabaceae > Lathyrus > Lathyrus sativus. The sequence continues at coordinate 608,382,257 of OZ012741.1, forward strand.
AATAGGGGCAACTGTGATACCCCAAATTTTGCCCTAAGATTTGTCGTCGCATTTTGATCTGACCTGATCAGGAGGGGATCACGGGATGGCCACGCTCCGTTAGGCTGCTTCCTGTTCACCGGCGTTGAGGATGAGGAGGGGGTGTACCTGCAAGGCACTCCGATGCCAAAGTCAGAATTTGGGCAGAGTGAGAGCAAGAACAGAAAGTTAGAAGAGGTGAATTACCTGGCCCTCTTGGGGAAGAGGGTATTTATAGAGAGACCCCAGCGCTGGGCCAACGGTCATTTGAGTTGGGCTGGATGGCCAGGCCCAATTCAAATGACTGCTAGGGCTTACGTGGCGTAGTGAAGACCAGGACGTGGTCTTCGCCCTAGTCCAACTGCTCCTAGATCTCCGGAAAGTGGGTTTAACCTGCTCTTTCGGAGGTGGGCAGTTGGTTGATGACGTGTCCCCGCGGAGGGGAGCACGTGGAGAACGTGTGGAAGGCAAGTTGTGCTGCCCGGCGGGAGGAGGTTCTGCCCTGACGGGATGGGCACAGGCTCTGCCCGACAGGATGGGCACAGGTTCTGCCCGTCAGGATGGGCACCTGCCTGACGGGAGGAGGTTCTTCCCTGACGGGATGGGCACAGGTTCTGCCCGACAGGATGGGCACAGGTTCTGCTCGTCAGGATGGGCACCTGCCTGACGGGAGGAGGTTCTGCCCTGACGGGATGGGCACAGGTTCTGCTCGTCAGGATGGGCACCTGCCTGACGGGAGGAGGTTCTGCCCTGACGGGATGGGCACAGGTTCTGCCCGACAGGATGGGCACAGGTTCTGCTCGTCAGGATGGGCACCTACCTGACGGGAGGAGGTTCTGCCCTGACGGGATGGGCACAGGTTCTACCCAACAGGATGGGCACAGGTTCTGCTCGTCAGGATGGGCACAGGTTCTGCTCGTCAGGATGGGCACCTGCCTGACGGGAGGAGGTTCTGCCCTGACGGGATGGGCACAGGTTCTGCTCGTCAGGATGGGCACCTGCCTGACGGGAGGAGGTTCTGCCCTGACGGGATGGGCACAGGTTCTACCCGACAGGATGGGCACAGGTTCTACCCGACAGGATGGGCACAGGTTCTGCTCGTCAGGATGGGCACCTGCCTGACGGGAGGAGGTTCTGCCCTGACGGGATGGGCACAGGTTCTACTCGTCAGGATGGGCACAGGTTCTGCTCGTCAGGATGGGCACCTGCCTGACGGGAGGAGGTTCTGCCCTGACGGGATGGGCACAGGTTCTGCTCGTCAGGATGGGCATAGGTTCTGCCCGACAGGATGGGCACAGGTTCTGCTCGTCAGGATGGGCACCTGCCTGACGGGAGGAGGTTCTGCCCTGACGGGATGGGCACAGGTTCTGCCCGACAGGATGGGCACAGGTTCTGCTCGTCAGGATGGGCACAGGTTCTGCCCACGGGATGGGCACCTGCCTGACGGGAGGAGGTTCTGCCCTGACGGGATGGGCACAGATTCTGCCCGTCAGGATGGGCACAGGTTCTGCCCACGGGATAGGCACCTGCCTGACGGGAGGAGGTTCTGCCTATGGGTCCCTGCGCATCAGTGTGGTCCAATTGGGCCCAACCTCAGTGGGATTTTGGGCCTTCTCGATTGTGGGCTAAGCCTCGGCCCAGTCCAGAACAGGAGCCCTCCAAGTCGTAGTTCGCTGTCAGGAGAGCTATGACTTAAGTAGAGAATAGCGTTGCGCGCGCTGATATGTCAGGCAGGATGCGAGAATGTCGTCGATTGTATCGATCATCTGGGAAGGGCGAAATTGCAGTCGCTCGACATCCAAAAAATTATGCTCGACACCTTCGATCGTTTCTGCTCGACACCCGGGGTCGTGCCCGTTTATTATAACGTTTTGACTTCTGGGCTTGTGCCCCTTTTATGGAATTCTTGTTTTCCTTTCTAAGTTTTGTGTGCGTGCATGATTGTTATGCTTTTTCGCTAAGTGTTGGCTCGTTTTGCCGAGCTCCATTATGATGTGAATGTTTATTGTTTTGTGGGGGACCTTTGCTCGGTGCGTGTTGCCCGGTAGTGTGGGGAACTATCCGGATGCCCGGGGTAGCTTCCTGGGCGGACAAGAGTTAGGTCACGGTTGTGATCTATCTTGTAGGCTTGAACATCCCATCGCGAGCTGGGCGTTCGGCCGATTATGATACTGCGGCGGCGACTCTCGATCGAGGGGGTGCCGTCGAGCGGGCTATTCTCTTTTTGTTCGGGGAGGTATAGTGCCCGCTAAGGTGAGGTCGGTGAGGTGTGGTTGTATCAGTCCACCCTCTTGTTCGCGCGGGTTGTCCCTCGCGGGCAGTGTTGTTTAACTGTAGTATTTTTTTAGCTTTTCAGCGTTCCATGGTCGAGCTATATGGTCCCGTGTAAGTTTTCGAGGTAGTAGGTTTTCGAAGGGAGGACAAGGCTGGATGGAAGCCAGGGTCCTGCCCATCGGAGTCTTCTGCTCGGCGAAAGGAGGACAAAGACTGGCCGGTGGACAGCCAGGGTCCTGCCCATCGGAGTCTTCTGCTCGGCGAAAGGAGGACAAAGACTGGCTGGTGGGCAGCCAGGTCCTGCCCATCGGAGTCTTTTGCTCGACGAAAGGAGGACAAAGATTGGCTGGCGGGCAGCCAGGGTCCTGCCCATCGGAGTCTTCTGCTCGGCGAAAGGAGGACAAAGACTGGCTGGTGAGCAGCCAGGGTCCTGCCCGTCGGAGTCTTCTGCTCGGCGAAAGGAGGACAAAGACTGGCTGGTGGGCAGCCAGGGTCCTGCCCATCGGAGTCTTCTGCTCGGCGAAAGGAGGACAAAGACTGGTCGGTGGACAGCCAGGGTCCTGCCCATCGGAGTCTTCTGCTCGGCGAAAGGAGGACAAAGACTGGCTGGTGGACAGCCAGGTCCTGCCCATCGAAGTCTTTTGCTCGACGAAAGGAGGACAAAGATTGGCTGGTGGGCAGCCAGGGTCCTGCCCATCGGAGTCTTCTGCTCGACGAAAGGAGGACAAAGATTGGCTGGTGGGCAGCCAGGTCCTGCCCATCGGAGTCTTCTGCTCGACGAAGGGAGGACAAAGACTGGCTGATGGGCAGCCAGGTCCTGCCCATCGGAGTCTTCTGCTCGACGAAGGGAGGACAATTGTGAACAGCGTCGCCGTGGCGGAGGGCACTCGTGATCTTGAAGTTTTGAGAGATGAAGCTTTGGTTCTCTGCTCGGAGGAACGGGGGAGCTTAGTTTCCCACAGACGGCGCCACTGATCTGACCTGATCAGGAGGGGATCACGGGATGGCCACGCTCCGTTAGGCTGCTTCCTGTTCACCGGCGTTGAGGATGAGGAGGGGGTGTACCTGCAAGGCACTCCGATGCCAAAGTCAGAATTTGGGCAGAGTGAGAGCAAGAACAGAAAGTTAGAAGAGGTGAATTACCTGGCCCTCTTGGGGAAGAGGGTATTTATAGAGAGACCCCAGCGCTGGGCCAACGGTCATTTGAGTTGGGCTGGATGGCCAGGCCCAATTCAAATGACTGCTAGGGCTTACGTGGCGTAGTGAAGACCAGGACGTGGTCTTCGCCCTAGTCCAACTGCTCCTAGATCTCCGGAAAGTGGGTTTAACCTGCTCTTTCGGAGGTGGGCAGTTGGTTGATGACGTGTCCCCGCGGAGGGGAGCACGTGGAGAACGTGTGGAAGGCAAGTTGTGCTGCCCGGCGGGAGGAGGTTCTGCCCTGACGGGATGGGCACAGGCTCTGCCCGACAGGATGGGCACAGGTTCTGCCCGTCAGGATGGGCACCTGCCTGACGGGAGGAGGTTCTTCCCTGACGGGATGGGCACAGGTTCTGCCCGACAGGATGGGCACAGGTTCTGCTCGTCAGGATGGGCACCTGCCTGACGGGAGGAGGTTCTGCCCTGACGGGATGGGCACAGGTTCTGCTCGTCAGGATGGGCACCTGCCTGACGGGAGGAGGTTCTGCCCTGACGGGATGGGCACAGGTTCTGCCCGACAGGATGGGCACAGGTTCTGCTCGTCAGGATGGGCACCTACCTGACGGGAGGAGGTTCTGCCCTGACGGGATGGGCACAGGTTCTACCCAACAGGATGGGCACAGGTTCTGCTCGTCAGGATGGGCACAGGTTCTGCTCGTCAGGATGGGCACCTGCCTGACGGGAGGAGGTTCTGCCCTGACGGGATGGGCACAGGTTCTGCTCGTCAGGATGGGCACCTGCCTGACGGGAGGAGGTTCTGCCCTGACGGGATGGGCACAGGTTCTACCCGACAGGATGGGCACAGGTTCTACCCGACAGGATGGGCACAGGTTCTGCTCGTCAGGATGGGCACCTGCCTGACGGGAGGAGGTTCTGCCCTGACGGGATGGGCACAGGTTCTACTCGTCAGGATGGGCACAGGTTCTGCTCGTCAGGATGGGCACCTGCCTGACGGGAGGAGGTTCTGCCCTGACGGGATGGGCACAGGTTCTGCTCGTCAGGATGGGCATAGGTTCTGCCCGACAGGATGGGCACAGGTTCTGCTCGTCAGGATGGGCACCTGCCTGACGGGAGGAGGTTCTGCCCTGACGGGATGGGCACAGGTTCTGCCCGACAGGATGGGCACAGGTTCTGCTCGTCAGGATGGGCACAGGTTCTGCCCACGGGATGGGCACCTGCCTGACGGGAGGAGGTTCTGCCCTGACGGGATGGGCACAGATTCTGCCCGTCAGGATGGGCACAGGTTCTGCCCACGGGATAGGCACCTGCCTGACGGGAGGAGGTTCTGCCCATGGGTCCCTGCGCATCAGTGTGGTCCAATTGGGCCCAACCTCAGTGGGATTTTGGGCCTTCTCGATTGTGGGCTAAGCCTCGGCCCAGTCCAGAACACATTTCATTGCATTTAATCAATTACTAACAAATTTGTGTAGTCGTTTGACTTTTTGCAGGTAAATATCATATGGCATGTATTTTTTTTTTTAAAAAGTAAAAATGGCACAATTGGCAAGAGGACATGTGTAAGGAGTTGTGAGTGTGAGAGGTTGAGTTCGAATCTCACCTTAGTCACTTTTTGTTTTTTATTATTTTTACTCTAAATGTTTCTATCTCTCATTAAAAAATAACAAAAATAGTTTTTTATTATTATTTAATTATTATTTTCGTATTTTAATTAAATCATTTTTTAAAATATTATTTTTTTCACTTTTTTCTAAATTATTCATAAAAATATCCAAAAAAATCATAAAATAAAAAATATTGAAAAAAATTTTGTTCTTTTTATAATATTTTTGATTTTAGGAATCAATAGGATTATTAGTTTTTATTTTAAGTTTATTTTAAATTATTTAAATTTGGGCTTTAAAATGGGCTTTAGGGATTGACAATTTGGTGTTAACCCTAATTTGTTCCTTATATATACATGTGCTGCTTTGTTGAAAAGGGGGGAATGAAAAAAAACCTAAGAGGAGTGAGTGTCGTTTACAGTTATTTCTTTTTCTTCATCGTTTACCGTTATTTCTTTTCCTTCATCGTTTACCGTTATTTCTTTTCCTTCATCTATTACCGTTATTTTTTTTTCTTCATCTTTTACCGTTATTTCTTTTTCTTCATCTATTACCGTTATTTTTTTTCTTCATCTATTACTGTTACGTTTATATATATAATTTTTAAATTGTTAGATTTTATATATATATATATATATATAAGATTAATTTTTGATCGAATTATGTCGATACGATGTTTGCACATTTGTGTGCATGACGCGTGACATTTGTGTTAGTTCGATCTGATTGCGATGACCGCATTTTTGTGTGAGCAATAATACTGTTTTTTGCTTAATTTCTTTTTCTTTGCGATAAATTTTGTTTCGTCCGATTTAGATCTGGTTGCGATGAGCGCATTTCTGCGTTAGCAACGTTGTTGGGTTATTTGGCACATTTAAAATTCATTATTGCTTTATTATTATTATTATTATTATTATTATTATTATTAGTATTAGTATTATTATTATTATTATCATTATTTATTATTATTATCATTATTATTATTATTATTACCATTATTATTATTATTGTTATCATTAATTTATTAAAACTTGTTATAATATAAAAATCTGTTTTTTAAAATAAATAACATTAACATCTTTTCCAAATTAATATGAAAACCTATTATTTTTAAGAAAAACTTTTTTTTAGATAAATTTAAAATAATAACTAAAATCTTTTTTTTAAAATAATAACTAGAACCGTTATTTATTTTATTTTATTATTGTTCAATTCAAATTTCATTATCATATTGTATCTGCTCCTCTCATGTAACCTCGCGAACTTAACAATCGCTCTTTAAATTCTGCCTTTAAATTTCTGCTTGCATGGTTTAAATTATGACATTATCTCTCTGTTTGCATGATTCAATTATCTCACGCGTTTACCATTATTTCTGTCACATTGCACACATCCGAAGGTTAGGTCTAACTGTTTGGCCGCCGTGCCAATAGTCCGTAAAACTTCACACATTCAATTTCAAATCCTCAAAACTACAAACTACAAACCCTAATTTTCACAAATGCCTCGCCGCAGGCCAAATTACAATTTTACCCCTAGCATTAGGTCAAAGAGCCACCGCGCTCATTTTAGGGTTTCCCGCCGCGGAATCCCTAACCTAACCCTAATTCACTTAACAATTCAACGTAGAGATTTGGAGTTTCTACACTCCGCGTAAGTGTGTCCCTAAGATACGTTTATTCCCCATTGAAACCTTGGCCACAGTCAAGACGTTTCTAACCTCCCTTTTGAGGGGAACTACAATTACTCTGATTCCATTCCCGTAAGGATATGTAGGCACAAGATGCGACGTCTTGCCGAGTAAACTTAGAATTAACCCCTAGGTCTTTTTTTAATTTTCAATCCTTTGTATATACCCTAAAGCAAAATAATTAATAAAATAAATAAAAAAAAATAAACAAAAGATTCCCGTAGAGTACTACGGAAGTTTAGGGTGCTAATACCTTCCCTAAATTTAACCAACCCCCGAACCTTAGATCTCTCTCTTTTAGGTTTTTCCTTTCTTTAACCTTTCCTTCGGATAAATCAAAGACCGGTTGTAAATGAATTAAGATTCAAGTTAATCAATAGCTTGACATCCAAATTTCACCGCAACACAATGTCTAAAAATTCAGTTTTTCATGGTCAAAGCACATTGAGTTGTGTCACAACAATCGTAACATGGGTTAAAAGAAAAAAAATTACTTAGATTTAATCCAGAAAAAAATTTACTTAGATTTCATCAGTACGGGAGAGCAGCTCGTAGACGGTCTTACCAATGCAGTGTCACCTGAAAAACTTCAACAATTCAAAAATGCTATCGTGTTAATTGGTAACATGAATAATTATTTTTCAGTTATATTTTGTTTATGTCAATTTATATATTATTTAGCGGTTAGCATAATGATAATAATGTTTAGTTTATTGTGATTTATGTAGTTGTATAAGTTATATCCTCTCATCTTCTTCTATCATTTATAGAGAAATATTATATATATATATATATATATATATATATATATATATATATATATATATATATATATATATATATATATATATATATATATATATATATTCAGATTATAAAAATAGTCTCTTTTTTTTTTCTCTACTAAATTCTTGTTGTCCCAACTGTAATGAGACTCCGGATATATCTACTCGAATGCTCGAAAACTTATGAGACATTAACTAAGAGTTTGTTTGATTTTAGGATGACAAAAATTGATTAATAGTAAATTGATTTTGATTAAATATGAGTTAAATGTAAAGTGATTCATATTTATATATATTTATATAAAACAGATTAAACAACACATTTCAATATAAATTCATGTTTAAATTTAAAAATTATAAAATTAACTTTAGTTATAATCAATTCTTTAAACAAAGTCAATTCTAAAAAAACAAACATATCAAAATTAATTTATATCTCTAAAATTATTTTTTTCCAATTCCAACAGAAAAACCAAACGTGCACTAAGGCAATGCTCTAACGCAGCATGATTGTTTGTCAACTTTTAACATGAATATATCTATCGTTCTAAGATCAAAATCAACCTATTTAAATTTCCAATAAGTAAATGTTGTAACACATTGAAGCATAGGATCCTATTTTACAACATCTCGTCCTTCTTATCTCAGCCACTAATGTATGGTCAGCATTCCATTTGTTGGGCAAGGCATTTGTCCTATATATATTACCAACAGCAAACAAATGAATTGAAGAACAAAGATGAAACCTTCAACCATGCAACACTTCTCCTCATGCACACTACTTCTCCTCCTAATCCTAACAACACATCACTTCGTACCTTCACTCTCAGAAAAATGTAACCTACACGACAAAACCAACCTTCTCCAAATCAAAAAGGAACTCGGCAACCCAACCAAACTCTCCTCGTGGAACCCAACCACCGACTGTTGCAACGGCAAATGGCTCGGTGTCGCATGCGACACCGACACACAAACCTACCGCGTTACCAGCCTTGACCTCGACGGACTCGACCTTCTTAAACCTCTTCCAATTCCACCCTCCATTCCCAACCTCCCTTTCCTCTCCTTTCTCACTCTCTCCCGTACCCCGAACCTCGTCGGCCCTATCCCTCCCTCCCTCGCCAACCTCACCAAACTCCAGTATCTCTATATCACCCAAACCAGCATCTCTGGCGAAATACCCAACACTCTCTCACAGATCAAAACCCTCTTAACCATCGATTTAACCAACAACAAACTCACCGGTCCTCTCCCCGCCTCACTCTCCTCTCTCCCTAAACTCATCGGAATCTCTTTCGACGGCAACCAACTCACCGGTACAATACCAGAATCCTACGGCTCGTTTCCGAAGTCTTTCACAGTGCTAACTCTCTCAAAAAACCGCCTCTCCGGAAAGATCCCGGCATCTCTGGCGAAACTGAACCTTGCCTTTGTTGACTTGGAACTGAACTCGTTGGAGGGTGATGCCTCTGTGTTTTTTGGGTCGAAGAAAAGCACTCAGAAAATATTGTTGGGGAAGAACTCTTTAGCTTTTGATATTGGGAAAGTTGGGTTGTCTAAGGATTTGAATGCCTTGGATTTGAGGAACAATAAAGTCTATGGTGTACTGCCTGAGGGACTAACAAAGCTAAAGTTTTTGAGTAAGTTCAATGTGAGTAACAATAATTTATGTGGAAAGATTCCACAAGGTGGAAAGTTGCAGAGGTTTGATGAATCTTCTTATGCTCATAATAAATGTTTGTGTGGATCTCCTCTTGGAGCTTGCAAAGCTTGAATTGAATCTTACTAAAATATGGCAGTTTTAATAAAATAGATGGCGGTCTAGGTTTAAATTTAAATCCACAAGAAAAATATACGGTACTCTATTGAATGTTGATGTAATTCTGGATAATTAATTAAAAATCCCTCCATCTTATATATCATGTGTCCAAAAAAAAAAAAATTTGTCAAAGTGTTTTATTTGCGGTTTAGCTTCAAAGTGTAGCTTTTCATGATTACCCGTGAAAATTCTTTGCGACAGTGTAATATTTGAGAAGAGAGAAAATATTAATAATAATAATAACAAGTGTATTTATAATAAAGTTTAATTGGTATGCATCTGTAAAATAATTTTACAGTGTAAATCATCTAATAAGAATTTATCAATATATTTTATCATATTATTAATTTAAAATTTACAATCGAATATGACAAAATATACTAAGGTGATTGATTGACTATGTAAAATTTTATTTTGAGAGGATATGTTATCTTTATAATAAGAACATGTAATGTTATGTTCACACTCACATTTGACATACAAAATATAAAATTTTAAATATATATATATATATATATATATATATATATATATATATATATATATATATATATATATATATATATATATATATATATATATATATATATATATATATATATATATAATACACAATATTAATCAATAAAATACACAATATTAATCACTTCAAAAATTAAATCATAAAATATATTAACCCATCTGTACACTCAACTAATCAATTTTATTTTATTATTTAAGACTTTTTTTATGTTTGAGAATTCATTAAACAATTTATAAACCATATTAACTAACCTTATACATAACATTAAGCAGAGTTAATTTAACATATAAGATTTAATTTTTAGTCTCAATAACCAAACTATGAATTATATTAATCAACTTATAACATTCAATTGATCAACTTTGTGTTTTTATTAAGATTATTTTTAATGTCAAAACACATATTAACAAAATTATAAATTGTATTAATCAAATTTTTTTCACATCATTAACCAAAGTTGTTTTGAAGAGACAGAAAGAAAAAAAAAAGTAAAAAAAATCTAAATTATGTGAAAAAATATTTGTATGATGCCCGTCTTACGACATCAAATTCATATTTTTATGTAATAATATTTTTGACTACGTAGTTGTGTAAAAAATGTAACGACATCAAATTCATATTTTATGATGTTTATGTTAAAAAATGTCTAAATATCATTCGTAATTTAAAAATTATGTTTAATTAGATTGTTAGTCTCTTAACGTAATTATTATTTTCGTGTTAATCATTTATATAATAAATGTTACTATTTGTAATGAAATAATTTATAGAGATTTTGGGGACACGAGGAGCACGATCTTGGATTTTACCTTCTCAAATTGCCATTACAATAGTTTGAGTGCCCTTGTGTTGGTACAAGCACTCGTTGTCTAGATGAGTCGCATAAGTCTCCAAAACTCTCATCAATGACGTGTGGTTGTGCGTAGAGCCTCTATTGGGTCAATAGACATTACATATAAAGTCGTGGGACCTAATCGCACCTCCTAGATCTCAGAAAAACATCCATTCACGCTTAGAGTGGTTGTTGAATAATAGGGGACTCAGTTTAGTACCCAGAGCTATAAATACATCATTGTTGTCATACTAAATGGGGGGTCAATCTCGAACACCGAGAAACCACATATATAGAGCTTTTCACTCCATCAGGTGGACTAGCTCTAACCGTCACCAAATCTTAAAGCCTCTGACAACCTTTATCCACTAAGGGTTATCACGCTTATTTTACTTTTATCTAGTACAATTGACGTCCACTGTGGGGCCCTAGTAAAACTGAAATGGGTCACCCTCACTACATTCACTCAGAGTATTATCTTTCCACCCACCCCACATAAGGGTAAACAAAAAGACGAATACTCCGGCCAATGAAGACTCTGACTGTGAGGAAAGCATCATAGCGAAGATGTGCACCGTTAGGGATGACCTTCGGTATTAGAACCAAAGACATCGCTCACCATATCAGGCAACGCTAGCAAGGGACCGATATGGTGGACGCACTTGCAATAGATCCCCAACTTCTATCTGACGAAATATGAGAGGTACTTGTCCCTGAAAACTTCAAGTCGTCGTAGTTGGCTAAGTTTGATGGATGTAATGACCCATATCAGCACGTGGCCTCTATCAACATTCATATGGCCATGATCAGAGCACCATATTCTTTGATGTGCAAGATCTTGTCCAATACCTTTAGGGGTATAGCCCTGAGATGGTACATGGGCCTCTCAAGACTCTCTGTCACAAGTTACCAAGACCTAGTGAAGAAATTATTCCATCAATTTGCCGTAAGTAGGCATTAGAAGCTAACCACCACTAGCCAGTTCAACATACAACAGGATCCACCAGAGTAACTAAGGGAGTATCTCGTCCGCTTCAACGAAGTGAAAATCAAGGTGATTCATCTCAATCAAGAAATGTTCGTATGCGTTTCACCAGACTCGGGGAGAGACATTTCAATGAATCATTGCCCAAAGGCCATCGACGATGTTGGCTAAGGTAGTGATATGAGCTGAATGTTACATCAAGGGAGACGAGAGTAACCCTAAAGATAAGGCACGTGACGCAAAGGAGCGTACTTTGGGAGCTGACAGCTCATGAAGGAGCCTGTACACGTCACCCGTGAGAGACAAAGTAACATTCAAGCAAAGTGGAAATTCTAATGAAAGCTTCACTCCACTAAATTCCCTTCGCGAACAGATATGGTGAGAGCTCATGCACATGCCTAATATCCCGTAGCCAACAACTCCCAAGACAAAACTTATGGGGCCTAATCTTCACAACTAATGCAAATTTCATATGGTGAAGGGACACAAATAGAATATTGTTGCCAACTTAAAAAGGAGATAAAGTGTCTCATTCATGAAGGAAACCTAAATAAGTACATCAAGAGCATCTCAATAGGATGATCGGGCGAATCCAACTTGCATGGTCGAGACTCGTTTGACACTTCAGGATCTAAGAAGGGTAGGGATCTAGTTAAATTTGGCAAAGATTGAGTTATTCTTCGTAAGCTTAACACTATTACAAAAGGATTCACTTAGCGCAAGATTTCCATTCATGTTTAGTTTAGTTTTTTAATATTTATTTGTTTATGCGAGTTACAATCTTGGCAATTTTTGTAAGGATATTGATGTTTTTCGAAGGGACAGTCTTTTTTCAAGAAATATTGAACCAGTGCTCGATTTTTCATGAGGCTCTCTCTTTATTTATATGGATGTTAGATTGTTACTAGTTTCTCAACTGAAATTGCTCGTGGAAATCGAAGGAACCATCAACAATGAAGTTTGGGTGATGTTCAAACTAATTTAATCAGAAGAGCTCTGAAAGTTTTGATTTCAATGTATACATAAGCTCAAATCTCATATGGAAGCCCATTTATCATTGGGGAGACATGGTTGTTCTTTGCAGGGCATCATCCGTGACGAATTTTGGAAAATAATTTTAGGGATGTCAACATTTTAAGGTAAGAAAGAATTTGAAATTTTATTCTTCGTAGTGTCGATAATATAAACTGTTTACCTAATTTACACACAGTTCTACGCAAGATGGTTGTGTACTTTTTTTTATTGGTTCTATGAGGATGTGGTAGATGAGAAGGACCAATTTATGAAGAAGAAGAAGAAAAAAAATAGGTTAGAGAAGCTAGCAAAAGAAGTTGATGCAACAAAAATAGAGGTAAAAAATCATAGGGTTACAAATGAGGAACATAAACAACACTCAAGGGAACTTCAAATTCAAACGAAGAAGATGGTGAACTGGGAAAAAATTTGGAAGATTATGTTTTGTATTTTTTTATGTGTTTGTATTTAGGATGTTGTAAGAACTTGTAATTGTTTCCAGATAATGTAATTGTGTTAGGTTGCATTTTTTGTATCAACTTGTAACATTTGAACCAGTAATGTTTGTATCAATGGTTATCAGTTTGAATGGCATAAGTGTATCGCTTAATTTGTGGTTATCAATTTGAATAGAATAATTTTATCATTGGTATATTACACATTTTATCAATTGAGACTAATTTTTTGGTTTACATCAGTTGATACATAAAACTAGCGTAATTTGTGGTTCAAACCAAAACACTTTAATACCAAAACTAAGAAAATAATGCATAGTTGATTTATGCAAAAACACATTACTAATATGTGGTGTATAGTATTAATGTTTTGCATTACAACATAGGCTCAAAACATATAACATATTCTGCATAAAAACATAGGTTCAAAACACATTATCCAAAACACACTGCATAAGGACACAAGTTCAAACTTAAACTGAGTTCAACAGACAACAGAGAGACAATTCTAACTTAAACTGAATTTTCTTCTTTGGTGTGGTTTTCTTTGTTGGTATAGTCCTTCTTGTTATTGGCCCTATAAGAACAAGGTTTGGTTCTACATCTAGCCTTTGAGTTTTGAAGATAATTGCACATGTTATCCAAGAGAACAATTATGTATGATATGGCTTCTGTTTAGTGTGTGATTGTTATCAATGTGATTTTGACTCTGATAAGAAGACGTGTGACATCATCAGACTCTGTTATTAACACCCTGGAAGAAAACATATGCTGTGTACAAGATAAAGTCAAGGTTAATGAATATTTCTAATACAACGATTCTAATGAATGTTAGTTCTGGACATTCTACTTGAGACTTTATGGGAAAGGCCTATAAGGCTCTCTAATGTAATGTGCTTCTAATGTTACCAGTTCTGAAGATTCTGAAGACGTGATTCAGGTGAACATGGTTCTGTAGACACAAAATCTGAAGGTAAAGTTTTGAAGAGTTTCTGAAGACAAGGTTCTTAAGGAACGGGTTTTGAAGACTCTAAAGATATTACTTCTAAAAGAACGAGTGCTGAAGATTCTCGAGATAGTTCTACTGAACAAAGATCTTGGATTTTTGAAGATTGGGTTTATGAAGTTGTAAAGAATTGACTCTTCTACAACATGTTTCATCAACGTTTTATTTGAAGCCACTAAAGACATTAGAAAGACTGAAGATAAGAATAGTTTTGAGCTAAACACAAGAAAACAAAAATTGTGACCTCTACCTCGATAAGGTGCCACAAGAGCAGCTTTTTGTATAGTGATGTTGACCATTCCTTTATGTGAATGTTGGGATATTGTCATTGGAATATGTTTCCAAGAATGCCCCTCAATGGATCTATTCTCTCAAGCACTATAAATTGAAGATCAAAAAGCTTGTAGAAATGCTGAATACATTGCTGATTTTCTAATAGCTGGTTGCTAATGATATCCCGATATGCAAGTGTTGAAGAAAATGCTACAAGCTGAAGCTTAAATGAAGAATTCTCAATGAAGAAGATGTTGAAACAAAGTGTTTGAATGAGTGTACAGTGATGCAACATGGTAAAACCATGTATAACTAGTCAAGTGAAACATCAATAAGTGAATCATAGTAACTTAGTTGATCTTGATGGTTAAATTGGAATAAGTATTATATGCTCAAGAAAGGAGTTCATCAATAGAAGCTTAAAGCTCATCAAAAGAAGTTGAAGTGCTCAATAAGAAAGCTTTTAAGCAATACAGAACTAGTGTGCTTTACAATCTCTTAGAGATTTATTATTAGATAGTTCTGTATTAGAAAGCAAGGAGTTGTTGCTCATATCTTGCTAAGAAGCACTTAGGTGTTCATGTACTTTATATGTGTAATCAGCTTGTAAGAAGCATATTAGTGCACAAGAAAACCCTTGTAAAAGGTGTTGTTCCATGAGCGGTCGAGTGAATACCAGAATGCTTGAGATGAATAAGTGTGTTTCTAACAGCTTAGTGGATGTTTTTTCTTGAGTGGTCGAGTGAAGACCAGAATGCTTGAGATGACTAAGCGTGTTTCTAACAGCTTAGTTGATGTTGTTCCTTGAGCGTTTGAGCGAAGACCAGGATGCTTGAGAGGGCTAAGTGTGTTGTTTAACAACTTAGATGTTGTAATCATGTTGATGATTATTGGATTAAGTCCTTGTCTAAAGCGAAATCACCTTGGTGGGTAGACTAGAGTAACTTCGTTAACAGTGAACTCGGATAAAAATAATTGTGTTCATTTATTTTTATTTACTTGTTAACATCATTAATTTAATTCCGCAAAAGGGGACAAAAATCTGAAACTCAATTCAACCCCCCCCCCCTCCCCCCTCTTTCTTGTGTTTCTCAACCTTCAGGCCCAACTGCACTTTTAGCTACACACAATCTAGTTGTAGGTCCTGCTGGTACAAATGGTGTTGATGGCCTTTTAACAAGTAACTTCTTTTCCCTTCCATGAGTTGATTGTTGAGATGTTTGAGTAGCTGGTTGAGCTGCTCTCTTAAAAGTTATCTTATTTGCCCTTCCATGAGTTGTTTGTTGAGTAGCTAGTTGTTGAGTAGCTGGTTGTTGAGATGATTGTTGAGTGAATGGTTGTTGAGATGCTTGTTGAGTAGCTGGTTGTTGAGATTCTTGTTGTCGAGATGGATGACTAATTGGTATCAAATCATCAATTGTTCCTCCTTCGTACACATTAAATTCCTCATCAATTAATTCACCATTGTGATGAATTTTGAGATGTAAATATTCGTTAATTTCAAACTATACGCTAAAAATAGAATTGCAGAAACAGATAGATTTTAGAAACCATAAACACCTAAACCTAAACCCTGAGACTATAACATTTTAGAATTACCGAAAGATTTCGTGAAACAAACCTATAATCAACAGTGGTGTCTTCGATTTCACCTTCAAACAAGCTTTCGATTTTTCCTACTCTCCTCCTTTGGCAAATCGCAGCTGATTCCTCCTTCGTCAGTTGGTTTTCTAGAGTACATACACCTTTATTGTGTTTTATGAACAAAATCCTTCAGTTTCTTTTTTAATGTAGTCTCATATCCATCTCAGTGACACGTATGTACTTTAAAATTGACTTTGCTAAATGAGCAAATGGAAAGGACTAATGTGGTATTTTTTGGACAATTAAAAAATCAAATTGACCTCTTTTAAAATTGATGAATCAAAATGGACAAAAAGATAAAATTAAAGGATAAAAAAAAATATTTTACCTATTTTTAACCATTTCACTTTATAGGTCTTATGGCCTAATTTCAAATTCTACATCCCACTATCGGCCTAAACACGTGAGCACCAACTCTCCCTAATGTGGTCGTCCTAGTAAAGATATATTCAAACTGCATGCCACCTCCTAATTCACACTCAGTCTCATCACCCCTATAAACACACAACTAAACACAAACTCTAATCATCCAACATTTAGAGATATCATCATTGCAGAACGCTGACAAAACTCTCATACCATCTATATACAACATGGTATTATTCATAGCATTTTACTAGCAATATCCATCCAATCTAATATGAGCAAAAACAATTACATGCTCCACTTCCAATTTTCCACCTATTACGCTATGCATTAATAGTAATGGTAAATTTATCAATACCGGATAACAACAATTTAATAAAATATAATTCTTTTTTATTCATATATATTTTTTAATATTTATAAAATTGCTAAATACATCATTATAAAATAAATGGAGTAATAATTATATTTTAGAAAAGAAACCTCTCATATATCTTTCTTAATATAAAGTGTGTTTAATTATCAATAAACATCTGAACCAAATCAGTACTAAACATACACAATAACACTTGGATAAGATGATGAGTCAATTTCAATTTAATTTAGAATACTTGAGTTTGAACTCAATTTTAAATACGCATTAATATGATGAAGGAAATTTTTACCTCTTATTGTGGTCCTACGTAACTCGAGAAGGAAATTTTTTTCACTTATTGTGATCTTACTCGACTTGAGATGACGAGAGTCTCTTTCAACTGACTCAAAGGTCCTAAGTTAAAATTTTGTCTTGGACACGCAACAGTGTTAAATCTCTTGAATAAGAGCTTTGTCGTTTATTATAATCATATACAATTGAAAGATTAGTCTCGACAGTTGTGCGTAGAGAGTTTAAATAATAGTAGGCATTTTTTTATACTTCATACTCCCTACATTCTTTATTATAAACAAATTTTAATTTTTTAAATTTATTGAGTATTTGATGTATTTAATCTATATACAGTTCAAATATAATATTTATTTAATAAATTTTAAAGTCAAAATTTTATTTATAAAAGAGATTTGGTACTCTATATAAGAAACAATCTTATATTGTGCATGTATATAAACAAAACAATAATAAACTTATTTTAATGCCCATTTTATTTACCATGTATTAGTAACAAAATAAGTAAGGAAAAATAATTAAATAGAAAAGTTAAAACACATATAGTACTTGTCAGTGATCAAAGGAGAAGGAAAAAGTAACATTGCATCATAAATGATTCACGACACAAAGAAAAGATAAAAGTAAAATAAATTGTGAAAAATGAGTCAGATAGAAAGAGAGACATTAGAGTAGGAAAAAAATTGTAAAACTAGGTGACTTTAACTTTCCATCTCTCAAATTATATCGGGCACCTTCTATATTTTCATATTCATAAAATTGTTTCTCGCCGAAAATTAGTTCAAATTTCCGTTCAAAATTTTTGATAGATTAAATAAAAAAATTGAGTATAAATCAAAATTTTCAGTAGTGTATTCTAAATTTCTGATATATTAGAAATTTTAAAATTTTTGATATGTTTTAATAAATTCTAAAAATTTGAAATTTACTAGTTGATATCGAAAATTTTAAGTGAAATTTCTAATAGTGTTATTTGTTTGATTTTTTACACATTCAAAATTTCAAGATAAGTGAAATTTCTCGCTGAAAATTGGTCCAAATTTCCGTTCAAAATTTTTGATAGATTAAATAAAAAATTGAGTACAAATCAAAATTTTCAGTAGTGTATTCTAAATTTCCGATATATCAGAAATTTTAAAATTTTCGATATATTTTAATAAATTCCAAAAATTTGAAATTTACTAGTTGATACCGAAAATTTTAAGTGAAATTTCTAATAGTGTTATTTGTTTGATTTTTTACACATTCAAAATTTCAAGATAAGTGAAATTTCTCGCTGAAAATTGGTCCAAATTTCCGTTCAAAATTTTTGATAGATTAAATAAAAAATTGAGTACAAATCAAAATTTTCAGTAGTGTATTATAAATTTCCGATATATCAGAAATTTTAAAATTTTCGATATGTTTTAATAAATTCCAAAAATTTGAAATTTACTAGTTGATACCGAAAATTTTAAGTGAAATTTCTAATAGTGTTATTTGTTTGATTTTTTACACATTCAAAATTTCAAGATAAGTGAAATTTCTCGCTGAAAATTGGTCCAAATTTCCGTTCAAAATTTTTGATAGATTAAATAAAAAATTGAGTACAAATCAAAATTTTCAGTAGTGTATTCTAAATTTCCGATATATCAGAAATTTTAAAATTTTCAATATATTTTAATAAATTCCAAAAATTTGAAATTTACTAGTTGATACCGAAAATTTTAAGTGAAATTTCTAATAGTGTTATTTGTTTGATTTTTTACACATTCAAAATTTCAAGATAAGTGAAATTTCTCGCTGAAAATTGGTCCAAATTTCCGTTCAAAATTTTTGATAGATTAAATAAAAAATTGAGTACAAATCAAAATTTTCAGTAGTGTATTATAAATTTCCGATATATTAGAAATTTTAAAATTTTCGATATGTTTTAATAAATTCCAAAAATTTGAAACTTACTAGTTGATACCGAAAATTTTAAGTGAAATTTCTAATAGTGTTATTTGTTTGATTTTTTACACATTCAAAATTTCAAGATAAGTGAAATTTCTCGCTGAAAATTGGTCCAAATTTCCGTTCAAAATTTTTGATAGATTAAATAAAAAATTGAGTACAAATCAAAATTTTCAGTAGTGTATTCTAAATTTCCGATATATCAGAAATTTTAAAATTTCTAGTATGTTTCAATAAATTTCAAAATTTTAAAATTTACTAGTTGATATCGAAAATTTCAAGATAAGTGAAATTTCTAATAGTGTTATTTGTTTGATTTTTTACACATTCGAGATATTGCCGACAGTTTTGGATGGTTGTGATTGGACTGACAGTTTTGTGTGGTCTAGAATAAATGCAAAGTTGTATAAATATGGAGTCGCATGTTGTTTGATAAAAAACATCTCAAGAAATATCTCTTCCTTAATTTTTAATTTTTTTTATTAAGGAAGAAGTGTATTTCAGCGGAGCTTCACCTCCTGTAGAGTTCCAACTTCCGGTTGGCACCACATCTTTTACTTGTCTGACGATTAAGTTGAATGAATTTTTTCCTGATGCCGAAAACAGAAAGGTGAGAAAGATCAAGTTTCATGAAGATTGGATTGATGCTGACGGGATGGTGAAATACTACCTTATTGAGTTGAAGACCGACGAAGATGTGAAAGATATGTAGAGATCATTTCGCCGTAGGATAACAAAGGGGCCGATCGAGTTAGATGTTAAGATTTCAAGGTCTGTTGACGACGTGATGAAGATGCTAAAACGTCCAGAATCATCTGGTAGTGTTTACGTTTTTCTTATTTATTAATCATCTGGTAATGTTTAGGCTTTTCTTAAGTTATGTAATTCATTGTCAAATATTAGTTAATGTTGATGTTGGATCAATGGAAGATCAAAAATATTAGCAAATAAAGAGTTATGATGAATATGTCAGAATAATATACAAATGATACAAATACTACATAATAGACCAAATCTATACAAAATATGTCTAAATAGGCACCGCACGGGCTATGTGTGCAGTCCGAGATAATCCAGTATAAACCTGGTCATCTAGGTTTACCAAACCCATGAGGTTGTTCATAATAATTGTAATCATTTGGAGGCGCTGCTGGTCATCAGCAGCAGTTGGAGGAGGCAGCGGTGGCACGTCATCAACAGGTACCCCAACATCAGAAGGCCCAGCATCAGCTGAAGGTGGGGTGATGCGAGGGTGTGATATAGTGAGGTACCACTCTAAGTAACCATCCTCACTTCGCTGGACGGTTATCTGTTCGCCGGGGTGAGAACGAGAAGGGGGGTGTACCTGCAAAGCACTCCGACGCCCAAGTAAGAAGTTGGACAGAGAGGAAGCAATAGTACAGAAAAGGGGCAAGAAGAGTTACCTGACCCTCTTGAGGAAGAGGGTATTTATAGGGAGACCCCAGCGCTGGGCCAACGGTCATTCGAGGTGGGCCGGACGACCAGGCCCAACCCTAATGACTGCTAGGGCTTACGTGGTGTAGTGAAGACCAGGACATGGTCTTCGCCCTAGTTCAACCGCTCCTAACTTTCCGGAAAGTGGGTTTGACCTGCTCTTTCGGAGGTGGGCGGTTGGCCGATGACGTGTCCCCGCGGAGGGGATCACGTGGAGAACGTGCGCCGAGCACGTTATTCTCCCGCGGAGGGAGCCCGGGTAGTCTTGCTCGTCCGGCGCGACGGACGACAAAAGGGATGCGGTGCGATGGCTTGTGTCCGGCGGACGGTCCTGCTCGTCCGAAGGGCGCGTGCCAGGCGTGCCCAGTTCGCCTGTTGGGCCGTATTTGGTATTGGGCCTGCCGAGGTGAGGCCCATACCGGAACAGGAGCCCCCCAAGTCGAAGCTCTGGGGAAGAGCGAGGACTTAAGGTCGTCATGTCTGGAGCGGGGACCTGTGCGAAGGGCTCCGGTCGTCGGTAGAACGGGGAGGAGGCAGATGAAGGGACGCGACTGTCAGGTTGCCTCCACGTGTCTTGCGTTAAGCAGTCGTAGGGGCGGCTAACCTATGTCATTAATGAGCCTAGGGTCGCTTCGAGTCTCGCGCCGGGTTATAAATATGGCGGTCCCCGCTCACTCTGTTACTTTTCTCCCTGTTGATCTTTCATCGTCTCTGCTCGTCCGCCGCTCGCCGCCGATCAACGCCGCGCCATTCGCTTTTTTCTTCCGTCCGCCGCCGTTACAAGTGAGTTCCTCTTTTCCCTCTTTTTTATTTCCGTCGTCTAGCTGGGACGTGTGGTCGGGGCGCGATGAACGCCCCGAGGAGGGATGCGAGTTCCGCCGCGTCTGGCGAGTTTTCCGATGAATGTCCCGGGGACGGTAGGCTAGTTCCGATGAATGCCCCGAGGACAGGAGCTTTTTCTGATGAATGCCCCGAGGACGGGGGCTTTTCTCCGATGAATGCCCCGAGGACGGGGGCTTTTTCTGATGACTGCTCCGGGGAGAAGTATCTTCTCCGACGGCCGTCCCGAAGGGGCTGAGGGGTCGTTCTTCGATCCCCGAGGAGGGTAGACGGGGAGCGAATGTCTGCTCGTCGCCCCTCGGCCTTTGTCGCCCTTTCACTTGACTTGCGGTGGAAGGGTGGATTTGATCCTGGCTATCGAATTCACCGATGTCCTCTGCTTTCAGGTGTAGATGTCGGCTCTGGTGCCGGGGATAATGGTTGAAGATAATGAACCCGAGGTCCCGGAGTATGACGACGGGCGTATCTCCTCGCCCGAGGAGTGGGCGGCCGAGGAGCCACTTACCATCCCCTCTTGTTTTGTGGTCGACCCGTCCGACGTGTACGCCACGGTCGAGGACACGCCGCTAGGAGAGACGCAACACTGGCAGGTGTATCGCCCGAAAGAGCACCACCGGATCTGTTCGCGCTATGGGCGGAAGATGTTCCCGATGTACGAATTTTATTTTAAAGAAGCTCGGCTCCGGTTACCGTTTTCCGCCTTCCATCTGGGGCTTTTTGACTGGCTGCGTCTTGCCCCGTCTCAGCTGCACCCAAACGCTTTGGCCTTCATCCGGGCTTTCGAGGTGGTGTGTTTCTACCTCTCGGTGGAGCCGACGGTGCCGTTATTTTTCCGCATCTTTCATTTGCAGCGGCAGACGGTGCGAGGTCGTCACGGATGGGTCTCTTTCAAACAATCGACCAAAATTTTCAAAGCGTATAGCGATTCTGTAAAAGACTTCAAAGGTCGGTTCTACCTCGTCAAACCGATCACGCAGCATGGTTCGGACACTCTCTTTGACGAGGGCGAGCGCACGGTAGATGGCCAGCGGTTCCGTGCGTGGCTTCCCAAGATACATCTACTGTGGACCTCGGAGCATTTCAGCCGAGGGACGGATAGGTATATCGTCCGGGCGGGGACCCTCGAGGAGAAGGACATGGCCGCTTATTTGAAAATAATTGCTTTTGTGCGGTCACTCCCTCCGTCGAAGCTGGTGACGCCCGATGGTCGGTACATCCTTGACGCCCAGGGGAACATACGCACCAAGAAGCGTTTGATAAATACCAAGACTTTGCTCGGCTGCGCGACCGGGGCGGCCGCTCTGGATTATCTAGGTAGGGATGTTCGTTTTCCCTCGTGGTCGGGGTTTTTGGTCGTCACTAACCTATTTCTTTGTTTTTGCAGCGAATATGTCTACTGTCGACGAGCGGGTGAAGCAGTTGCGTGCTGCCAGGAGTGCCGGGATCCCGAGGACGAGGGTGAGTCAGCTGGTCGGTCAGGAGGTCGCGACGCACGGGGGTCAAACTTCGTCCTCGTCGCCTCAAGAGAGCCAATCTCCTGTGTCTCAAGGAATATCGAAGAGGCAAAGGTCCGAGGAGCCTCGGGTGGTGGATCTGACGGTCGGCGCTGTCGAGGAAGGTTATGTTGTCCCTCCCTGCCACCAGCACCCGGGCTATTTTCATGGTGCCCGTTCCCCCACTGTTTCCGCCGGGGAGGTGAAGGCTGTTCGCCAGGCTGATCGGGAGGCCCGTCGACGTGTCCTGGCTGAGGACTTGGCCGCGATGATGCAGACGTTTACGACGGCTCTCGTGCTGAACGAGGAGGGCTGCTCCGCTGCTGAGCTGTCCAAACTGCAAGGGGATCTCACTTTCACGCAGTCTTGGTTGGCCAAGGTCACTGAGGAGTTGGAGAAGAGCCAGAAGGATGCTGCCGAGGAGCGGAAACGGGCAGAGGGTGCTGAGGGGAAGGTGACTTTGCTGGAGGAGAAGCTGGGGGCAGCGACGGCCGAGGTGCAGGCGCTGAAGGTTCGTACGGAGGTTTTGGACAGCGTTGTTCGTCCAGCCGAGGACGAGACTGATGGGGATCGGCGTTTGATTACTCGTGCTGACTTGATCGCCCGTATTCGGGTGTTGGAGAGCGATTGTCTGGAAGCCGTTGAGGTCGGGTTCAAGAATGAGGTCGAGCAGATTCAGGTCGCCAACCCTGGTGTCGAGCTGGTCGTGGACGGGATAGGGCCGTACCACGAGATTGTTGACGGGAGGGTGATCGATCCTTATTTTGTTATCCCCGAGGAGGAAACCGTGGCTGCTGACCGAGCGGACGAGGAAGCATAGGTTGCCGGGCCTGCGTGCTCGTTGTTTTTGTGGCCTGCGTGCCGGTGTTTATCTTTTGCTTTGGGCCTGCGTGCTCGTTTTTGTACTATTGACTACTGGGCTGGTGCCCGCTTTTGTTAAATATATTTATCATGGATTTTCTAAGTGTGCGCTCGTTATTTGCATGTTGTTTTATGCTCGTTTTTCGTGTTTGTTCGAATGCCTTTGATGTGTATGACATTTCTTGTAGATTTTCTAAGTGTTCGCTCGGTGTGTTTAGCTCGACAATTTGTTACCGGTAGTGTAGGGGACTGGCCGGTTTGGCCGGGGATGTAGCCGGGCCGTTTCGGGGGTAGTTTTCCCCGGGGCGTGGACGGCCCATCGCGAGCTGGGTGTCCTTCCTGTTTTGGTACGGCGGCGAGGAGCCTCGGTCGAGGTATTCCCTGCCGAGCAAGGCCTTCTGCCCGCGCACACGAGAGGCAGGGCTTGCTTTCTTTGGTCGTTGGTGGACGCGGGGGTGTGCGGTGGTACCATGTCGCCCCCCCAGTGGTCGGGACGATGGGTCGTCGCGGGCAATGTGTTAACTGTAGTACCGCTTAAGCTTCGCGGCGTTCCATGGTCGAGCTAATTGTTCACCGTGCAGGTTTTCGAGGTAATAGGCCCCATGCTCCGTTTTGTCCCGGACTCGGTACGGGCCTTCCCAGTTCGCCGCCAGTTTGCCCTCGTGGGAGTCTTTCTGGTTTCTGCGTAGAACTAAGTCGCCAGTTTGAAAATCGCGTTTTATGACTTTGTGGTTATGGCGAAGTGTGACTTGTTGCTTCAGCCGGGCTTCCCGGAGGGCTGCTCCTGCGCGGATTTCTTCGACGAGGTCGAGCTCTTCTCGGAGGGAGCCGTCGTTGTCGTTGGTGTCCAGGGGAGCTTCCGTTCGTCTGGACGGTTCGCGGATTTCGACCGGTATCACGGCCTCGGTTCCGTACGTGAGGCGAAATGGGGTCTCCCCTGTGGTTGAGTGAGGAGTAGTACGGTATGCCCAGAGGACGCTGTGGAGTTCTTCGACCCATGCTCGTTTGGCGTCTCCGAGGCGTCGTCTGAGTCCTCTGAGTATAACTCTGTTCGCCGACTCCGCCTGGCCGTTCGTCTGAGGATGTTCGACCGAGGCGAAGTGATGTTTGGTCCCGAGGTTGGTGACGAAGTCGCGGAAGTTTTTGTCTGTAAATTGTGTGCCGTTGTCGGTGACGATGGCGAGTGGTACCCCGAACCTGGCGAGGATGTTGCGTTTGTAGAATCGGAGTATGTTGTGGGCGGTGATTTTGGCCAGAGCTTCAGCCTCGATCCACTTGGTGAAGTAGTCGACTCCCACGATGAGGTACTTGTTCTGGTATGAACCGAGGGGGAAGGGTCCGAGGATATCCAGCCCCCACCAGGCGAACGGCCATGGAGATGAGAGGGAGGCGAGGTCGGTTGGGGGGGCGAGGTGCATGTCTCCGTGTCGTTGACACTTATCGCACCGCTTGACGTGCTCTTTCGCGTCGGACTGCATTGACGGCCAGTAGTAGCCCGCGCGTAGGGCCTTGCGCGCCAGGGATCTGCCGCCGAGGTGCTGTGCATTGATACCTTCGTGGATTTCTTCTAGAACGGCCGTACTCTGAGATTTATCTATGCATTTGAGGAGTGGGATTGCGAAGCCTCGGCGGTACAATCGTCCCTCGAGGAGGACGTACGAGCAGGCCCGTCGTTTCGTTGCGTTGGCCTCGCTAGAGCTGGCTGGCAGACGGCCGATGCTGAGATAGGTGTGGAGGGGGGTCATCCAGCAGTCCTCGTCTCCAATGGCGTTGATGTCGAGGGGTGTGGTGGTCGGGCTGGTACTTGGTTGGGACAAGATTTCTTGAATGACCGATTTGTGACCGCCTCGTTTCTTGGTGCTTGCTAGTTTGGAGAGGATGTCGGCGCGGGTGTTCTGCTCCCGAGGAACGTGTTGAATTTCTGCTGAGTCGAACCCTCTTAGTTTCTCATTGATGAGCGCGAGGTATCCGGCGAGGGTGTCGTTTTTTGCTTGGTATTCACCTCGGACTTGCGAAGCGACCAGCTGGGAATCCGTGTAGATTCGGATGTCCCTGGCTCCCAGGTCGGATGCTAGGCGAAGGCCGGCGAGAAATGCTTCGTATTCGGCCTGGTTGTTGGTCGTTGGGAAAGCTAGCGTGAGGGAGACTTCGATGACCGTACCCTCGTCGTTATCGAGGACGATGCCGGCGCCGCTTCCCGTAGAGTTGGAGGAGCCGTCCACAAAGATGGTCCAGAGGTGGTTCCCGGTGGTAAGGTCGGGGGGCGTGGTCATCTCGGCGACGAAGTCAGCCAAAGCTTGAGCCTTGATGGCGTGCCTGCTCTCGTATGTGATGTCGAACTCGGAGAGCTCTAGCGACCATTTCAGCATGCGCCCAGCCATGTCGGGGCGGCCGAGTAGCTGGCGGATGGGTTGGTCGGTGCGGAGCACGATGGTGTGCGCTAGAAAATAATGTCGGAGTCGGCGTGCCGCTGTTACGAGGGCCAGGGCGACTTTCTCGATCAGCTGGTATCGGGCCTCCGGGCCGTGGAGGGCTTTACTAGTAAAGTAAACGGGCTTTTGTCCTTCCCCGGCTTCGCTCACGAGGACTGCGCTGACGGCTTCGTTAGAGACGGCCAGATACAAATACAGGGTTTCGTCCGTCGCGGGGCGCGTCAGTACTGGTGGTTCGGAGAGGACGCGTTTGAGGTGGCGAAGGGCTTTCTCACATTCGTCCGTCCATTCGAACTTGGTCTCTTTCCTGAGCAGTTTGAAGAACGGGAGGGCGTGTTGGGCCGATCTCGCGATGAATCGCGAGAGGGAGGCTAGCACGCCGTTGAGGGACTGGATGGCACGCTTCGTGGTCGGCGTGGTTATATTGGAGAAGGCGTGGCATTTGTCCGGATTGGCTTCGATTCCCCGTTCGGTCAAGTAGTAGCCGAGGAATTTACCGGCGCAGACGCCGAAAGTGCATTTCTCCGGGTTAAAACGCATGCGACATGATCTCGCGGTCTTGAAGACCTTCTGGAGGTGTGCTGCGTGGTCGTCTTCCGTGCCGGATTTGACGATCATGTCGTCCATATATACTTCGAGCATGTCCCCGATCTCGTCGCGGAAGACGTGGTTCATCATCCGTTGGTACGTGGCCCCGGCGTTTTTGAGGCCGAAGGGCATCACGTTGTAATAGTAATTGCCCGATGCTGTCATGAAGGCCGTGGCCTGTTTGTCGTGTTCGGCCATTGGGATCTGGTTGTATCCCGAGTATGCGTCCATGAAGGACAAGAGTTTGAAGCCCGCCGAGTTGTCGACGAGCTTGTCGATATTGGGGAGGGGGTAGGCGTCCTTAGGACATGCCCGATTGAGGTCAGTGTAGTCAACGCACATGCGCCATTTTCCATTATTCTTTTTAACAAGTACAACGTTGGACAGCCAGGTGGAATACCGGGCTTCCGAAATAAAATTTGCCTCTAAGAGGTCTTTTACAGCTTGTTCGGCTGCTGCCGATTTTTCGGGGGACTGGCGGCGTCGGCGTTGTACCACGGCCTTTGCGGTCGGGCTGATGGACAGCTGGTGGCAGGCGACCTCAGGGTCGAGTCCCGGCATTTCCGCGGCGCTCCAGGCGAAGAGGTCGGCATTCTCGCGGAGGCAGGCTTGGAGCTGTCGTTTCGCGAGGTCGGGGAGTCCTGCGCCTACCCTCACGGTTCTGGTCGTGTTGTCCCCGAGGGGAATGAGCTCGAATTCGCCATCCGGGATGGGGCGCGCTGGATGCGGGGGCTGCTCGTTGGCTTCGTCAGTCTTTTTCTTGTTGAGCTCGTCGGTGAAGCGACTGTCGAGCTCAACTGATCCGACCAGCTCTGTTGGTTTGTCCTTTGGCGTGGCGCTTGGCGCTTTCTTTTTGGTCGGTGGAGCGATGGAGTCGAGGCCTTTCAGCGCGGCTTCGAAACACCTTCGGGCAGCTTCGATGTCGCCGTTGAGGGTGACCACGGCTCCTCTTCTCGTGTAATATTTCATCTTCAGGTGGACGGTGGAGGGTACCGCGGTGAGTTCTGCTATCGTCGTCCTGCCCAGGATGCACTTATATAGGGACGGGCATTCGATGACTAAGAAGCGGACATTGATGTCTCTGGCCGTTTCCTCTTCCCCAAAGGTGACTTTCAGTTCCACGTATCCCCAGGGTCTCGTCGTCGTCCCGTTGAACCCCTGGAGGTCGGAGCCCACGTAGGGGGAGAGGTTGGATTCGTTGAGCTGGAGAGTTGTGAACAAATGTGAGTACATTATGTCAACCGAGCTCCCTCCGTCGACGAGGAGGCGCCTGACGTCGAAGTTTGCCATTCGTGCACGTATGAGCAAGGGTATGTTGGAATTGGGAGATCCCCCGGGTAGTTCCTCGAGGTAGAATGTGATCGGGTTGGAGCGGCCTCGGAATCTGTCGAGCGTGCTCATCTTGCCGGAGTTGCCCGCGATGAGTTCGTCGAATTTCCTTTTCACAGATCCTATGGACAGACTCCTCGTAGCTCCATCAGAGATGACCATGGCTCTGGGGAAGTATTCCCATCGGCTGGTTGGTCGGATTGGCTCGTCGACTAAGCTGGGTGCTTCGGGGATGCCGAATCCTCTGTTTGCGAACCAATCCTCGGGGCGGCTGACGCACAGCGCGACCTGGAGTCTCTCGCCGTCCTCTGGGGAGGGGAGCTCCTCGATTTTCTTTGCCTCCGGAGCCTCCGACCTGGGTGGTTCACCTCCCCGGGTGTATCGCTTTAGGTGCCCGTCTTTGATTAGGATTTCGATCGCATCTTTGAGATGGATGCAGTCTTCCGTTACATGCCCGTGGGTCCTGTGGAACCGGCAGTACTTTGACTTGTCCACGTTGGGTTTGGGCGGCGTTGGTCGTGGAAAACGGACACCTCCCTGCACAAACTCGGTTTTAGCGCATTCGGCCAGTATGCGTTCGCGTGAAGCGACTAAGGCGGTGTACTCGGTGAACCTTCCTGCCGGGCCGCGTGACTCGCGCTGTTCGCGGGGTTCGCGGTGGCGGTCATCCCGACGGCGGTCCCCTCCTCGTCGGTGGCTCGAAGCTCCGTCGTCTCGGTGCCCGCGGGGGGCTTCTCTGTCTCGGGTGTCGCGAGCGGAGTTGGCCGCTTGTGTTTCCTCGAACCGGATGTAATGGGCGGCCCTGTCGAGGAAGTCTTGGAGGGACGTGGGCCGGTGTATGCCTACGGCCTCGTAGAATTTGGAGTCATGGCGCAGGCCTTGCTCCATTAAGTAGCGTTTCATTTCGTCGGAAGTCGTCACCTGTACGGCTTCCCGAGTAAACCTTTCGATGTATTTCCGGAGGGGTTCGTCGGGGCCTTGGATGATCGCCCCGAGGACTGCTTCCGTCTTCGGGTGACGCCGGGACGCTGTGAAGTGTTTGGAGAATAGGTCCTTCAAGACCCTCCACGATGTAACTGATTCGGGCTCCAGGCTTTTGTACCAGGTCATAGCGCCTTTCCTCAAAGTCGTCGGGAAGAGTCTGCATTTAATAGCTCCCCGGACATTGCGGTAGTCGAGCATAGCCTCGATGTCTTCCAGATGATCGTCCGGGTCGGAGGTGCCGTCGTACGTTGACAGCGTCGGTGGCTTCTCCATTCCTTGGGGTATGGGGGCTGCCATGATCTCCCGGGATAGTGGGGTGCGGTAGTCATCCTCGTCGCTGTGCGCCGGGGATCTCAGGGGAGATGAGCCGTTCGCGGTGTGTCCCGGGTTTCGGGTCCTCGATCTCCGGCCTGAGTTCCCGCCTCGGGGTTCCTCGGTTGGGATTGCCGCGGCGTTCTGGTTCCTCCCGCGACCGTGCCTTGCCGGGGATCTGGTGCGCTCCCGTGTCGCTTGCGGGCGGTGTCTCTCCAGCCGTGGTCGGCGGTTCCTGATTCGAGGTGAGGGGCTCCTCGAACCTCCGTTCTGGTCTTCCCGCTGGGGGTACCTCGGGGAGCCGCCGCGTTCCAATGCCCCAATTCTAGCGTTCTGTTGGGACAGCAGCTGGTTCATCTGGTTGATGGCTGCAAAGAGAGCGGCTACCGTTGGGTCTGCTCCCGCCGGGATGGGAACGAGGTGGAATGCTGGCGGGCTCGGGGGGCGATGGTCGGCCTGTAGGGGCCGTTCCTCGGACGATGGTGAGGCAGTTTGCCCGTCCCTTTCGTCGGCTTCATTCAGGCGTGCCGTTCCTACCTGCTTCCCGTTGGTGGCGGTGTTGAGCGCGAGATCGTGCGGAGTGTCATCGCGGCGTGGGCTGGCCATGACCGTGGAGGTTTGGTGAAACTTTTGGTTTTTCTGCTCGGAGTAACGGGGAAGTTTCAGTTTCCCACAGACGGCGCCACTGATCTGACCTGATCAGGAGGGATCACGGACTGGCCACACTTCGCTGGACGGTTATCTGTTCGCCGGGGTGAGAACGAGAAGGGGGTGTACCTGCAAAGCACTCCGACGCCCAAGTAAGAAGTTGGACAGAGAGGAAGCAATAGTACAGAAAAGGGGCAAGAAGAGTTACCTGACCCTCTTGAGGAAGAGGGTATTTATAGGGAGACCCCAGCGCTGGGCCAACGGTCATTCGAGGTGGGCCGGACGACCAGGCCCAACCCTAATGACTGCTAGGGCTTACGTGGCGTAGTGAAGACCAGGACATGGTCTTCGCCCTAGTTCAACCGCTCCTAGGTTTCCGGAAAGTGGGTTTGACCTGCTCTTTCGGAGGTGGGCGGTTGGCCGATGACGTGTCCCCGCGGAGGGGAGCACGTGGAGAACGTGCGCCGAGCACGTTATTTTCCCGCGGAGGGAGCCCGGGTTGTCTCGCTCGTCTGGTGTGACGGACGACGAAGGGGATGCGGCGTGATGGCTTGTGCCCGGCTGACGGTCCTGCTCGTCCGAAGGGCGTGTGCCAGGTATGCTCAGTTCGCCTGTTGGGCCGTATTTGGTATTGGGCCTGCCGAGGTGAGGCCCACACCGGAACAGGAGCCCCCCAAGTCGAAGCTCTGGGGAAGAGCGAGGACTTAAGGTCGTCATGTCTGGAGCGGGGGACTCGTGCGAAGGGCTCCGGTCGTCGGTAGAACGGGGAGGAGGCAGATGGAGAGACGCGACGGTCAGGCTGCTTCCACGTGTCTTGCGTTGAGCGGTCGTAGGGGCGGCTAACCTATGTCATTAATGAGCCTAGGGTCGCTTCGAGCCTCGCGCCGGGTTATAAATATGGCGGTCCCCGCTCATTCTGCTACTTTTCTCCCTGTTGATCTTTCATCGTCGCTGCCCGTCCGCCGTTCGCCGCCGATCAACGCCGTGCCATTCGCTTTTTCTTCCGTCCGCCGCCGTTACAAGTGAGTTCCTCTTCTCCCTCTCTTTTATTTTCGTCGTCTAACTGGGACGTGTGGTCGGGGCGCGATGAGCGCCCCGAGGAGGGATGCGAGTTCCGCCGCGTCTGGCGAGTTTTCCGATGAATGTCCCGGGGACGGTAGGCTAGTTCCGATGAATGCCCCGGGGACAGGAGCTTTTTCTGATGAATGCCCCGAGGACGGGGGCTTTTCTCCGATGAATGCCCCGAGGACGGGGGCTTTTTCTGATGACTGCCCCGGGGAGAAGTATCTTCTCCGACGGCCGCCCCGAAGGGCTGAGGGGTCGTTCTTCGATCCCCGAGGAGGGTAGGCGGGGAGCGAATGTCTGCTCGCCGCCCCTCGGCCTTTGTCGCCCTTTCACTTGACTTGCGGTGGAAGGGTGGATTTGATCCTGGCTATCGAATTCACCGAGGTCCTCTGCTTTCAGGTGTAGATGTCGGCTCTGGTGCCGGGGATAATGGTTGAAGATGATGAACCCGAGGTCCCGGAGTATGACGATGGGCGCGTCTCCTTGCCCGAGGAGTGGGCGGCCGAGGAGCCACTTACCATCCCTTCTTGTTTTGTGGTCGACCCGTCCGACGTGTATGCCACGGTCGAGGACACGCCGTTAGGAGAAACGCAACACTGGCAGGTGTATCGCCCGAAAGCGCACCATCGGATCTGTTCGCGCTATGGGCGGCGGAAGATGTTCCCGATGTATGAATTTTATTTTAAAGAAGCTCGGCTCCGGTTGCCGTTCTCTGCCTTCCATCTGGGGATTTTTGACTGGCTGCGTCTTGCCCCGTCTCAGCTGCACCCGAACGCTCTGGCTTTCATCCGGGCTTTCGAGGTGGTGTGTTTCTACCTCTCGGTGGAGCCGACGGTGCCGTTGTTCTTTCGCATCTTTCATTTGCAGCGGCAGACGGTGCGAGGTCGTCACGGATGGGTCTCTTTCAAACAATCGACCAAAATTTTTAAAGCGTACAGTGATTCTGTCAAAGACTTCAAGGGTCGGTTCTACCTCGTCAAGCGATCACGCAGCACGGCTCGGACACTCTCTTTGACGAGGCGAGCGCACGGTAGATGGCCAGTGGTTCGAGCGTGGCTTCCCAAGATACATCTGCTGTGGACCTCGGAGCATTTCAGTCGAGGGACGGATAGGTATATCGTCCGGGCGGGAACCCTCGAGGAGAAGGACATGGCCGCTTATCTGAAAATAATTGCCTTTGTGCGGTCACTTCCCCCGTCGAAGCTGGTGACGCCCGACGGTCGGTACATCCTCGATGCCCAGGGGAACGTACGCACTAAAAAGCGTTTGATAAATACTAAGACTTTGCTCGGCTGTGCGACCGGGGCGGCCGCTCTAGATTATCTAGGTAGGGATGTTTCGTTTTCCCTCGTTGTCGGGGTTTTTGATCGTCGCTAACCTATTTCTTTGTTTTTGCAGCGAACATGTCTACTGTCGACGAGCGGGTGAAGCAGTTGCGTGCTGCCAGGAGTGCCGGGGTCCCGAGGACGAGGGTGAGTCAGCTGGTCAGTCAGGAGGTCGCGACGCAGGGGGGCCAAACTTCGTCCTCGTCGCCTCAAGAGAGCCAATCCCCTGTGTCCCAAGGAGTGTCGAAGAGGCAGAGGTCCGAGGAGCCTCGGGTGGTGGATCTGACGGTCGGCGCCGTCGAGGAAGGTTATGTCGTCCCTCCCTGCCACCAGCACCCGGGGTATTTCCATGGTGCCCGTTCCCCCACCGTTTCCGCCGGGGAGGTGAAGGCTGTTCGCCAGGCTGACCGGGAGGCCCGTCGGCGTGTCCTGGCTGAGGACTTGGCCGCGATGATGCGGACGTTTACGACGGCTCTCGTGCTGAACGAGGAGGGCTGCTCTGCTGCTGAGCTGTCCAAACTGCAAGGGGATCTCACCTTTACGCAGTCGCGGTTGGCCAAGCTCACCGAGGAGTTGGAGAAGAGCCAGAAGGACGTTGCCGAGGAGCGGAAACGAGCAGAGGGTGCTGAGGGGAAGTGAGTTCGCTGGAAGAGAAGCTGGGGATGGCGACGGCCGAGGTGCAGGCGCTGAAGGTTCGTACTGAGGTTCTGGACAGCGCTGTTCGTCCGGCCGAGGACGAGACTGAGGGGATCGGCGTTTAATCACCCGTGCTGACTTGATCGCCCGTATCCGGGTGTTGGAGAGCGATTGTCTGGAAGCCGTTGAGGTCGGGTTCAAGAATGCGGTCCGAGCAGATTCAGGTCGCCAACACCTGGTGTCGAGCTGGTCGTGGACGGGATAGGGCCGTACCACGAGATCGTTGATGGGAGGGTGATCGATCCTTATTTCGTTATCCCCGACGAGGAAACCGTGGCTGCTGACCGAGCTGATGAGGAAGTGTAGGTTGCCGGGCCTGCGTGCTCGTTGTTTTGTGGCCTGCGTGCCGGTGTTTATCTTTTGCTTTGGGCCTGCGTGCTCGTTTTTGTACTATTGACTACTGGGCTGGTGCCCGCTTTTGTTAAATATATTTATCATGGATTTTCTAAGTGTGCGCTCGTTGTTTGCATGTTGTTTTATGCTCGTTTTTCGTATTTGTTCGAATGCCTTTGATGTGTATGACATTTCTTGTAGATTTTCTAAGTGTTCGCTCGGTGTGTTTAGCTCGACAATTTGTTACCGGTAGTGTAGGGGACTGGCCGGTTTGGCCGGGGATGTAGCCGGGCCTTTTCGGGGGTAGTTTTCCCCGGGGCGTGGACGGCCCATCGCGAGCTGGGTGTCCTGCCTGTTTTGGTACGGCGACGAGGGGCCTCGGTCGAGGTATTCCCTGCCGAGCAAGGCCTTCTGCCCGCGCACACGAGAGGCAGGGCTTGCTTTCTTTGGTCGTTGGTGGACGCGGGGGTGTGCGGTGGTACCATGTCGCCCCCCTAGTGGCCGGGACGATTGGTCGTCGCGGGCAATGTGTTAACTGTAGTACCGCTTAAGCTTCGCGGCGTTCCATGGTCGAGCTAATTGTTCACCGTGCAGGTTTTCGAGGTAATAGGCCCCGTGTTCCGTTTTGTCCCGGACTCGGTATGGGCCTTCCCAGTTCGCCGCCAGTTTGCCCTCGTGGGAGTCCTTTTGATTTCTGCGTAGAACTAAGTCTCCAGTTTGAAAATCGCGTTTTATGACTTTGTGGTTATGGCGAAGTGCTACTTGTTGCTTCAGCCGGGCTTCCCGGAGGGCTGCTCCTGCGCGGATTTCTTCGACGAGGTCGAGCTCTTCTCGGAGGGAGCCGTCGTTGTCGTCGGTGTCTAGGGGAGCTTCCGTTCGTCTGGACGGTTCGCGGATTTCGACCGGTATTACGGCCTCGGTTCCGTACGTGAGGCGAAATGGGGTCTCCCCTGTAGTTGAGTGAGGAGTAGTACGGTATGCCCAGAGGACGCTGTGGAGTTCTTCGACCCATGCTCGTTTGGCGTCTCCGAGGCGTCGTCTGAGTCCTCTGAGTATAACTCTGTTTGCCGACTCCGCCTGGCCGTTCGTCTGAGGGTGTTCGACCGAGGCGAAGTGATGTTTGGTCCCGAGGTTGGTGACGAAGTCGCGGAAGTTTTTGTCTGTAAATTGTGTACCGTTGTCGGTGACGATGGCGAGTGGTACCCCGAACCTGGCGAGGATGTTGCGTTTGTAGAATCGGAGAATGTTGTGGGCGGTGATTTTGGCCAGGGCTTCAGCCTCGACCCACTTGGTGAAGTAGTCGACTCCCACGATGAGGTACTTGTTCTGGTATGAACCGAGGGGGAAGGGTCCGAGGATATCCAGCCCCCACCAGGCGAATGGCCACGGGGATGAGAGGGACGTGAGGTCGGTTGGCGGGGCCAGGTGCATGTCTCCGTGTCGTTGACACTTATCGCACCGTTTGACATGTTCTTTCGCGTCGGACTGCATTGACGGCCAGTAGTAGCCCGCGCGTAGGGCCTTGCGCGCTAGGGATCTGCCCCCGAGGTGCTGCGCGTTGATACCTTCGTGGATTTCTTCTAGAACGGCCGTGCTCTGGGCTTTGTCTATGCATTTGAGGAGTGGGATTGCGAAGCCTCGGCGGTACAGTCGTCCCTCGAGGAGGACGTACGAGCAGGCCCGTCGTTTCGTTGCGTTGGCCTCGCTAGAGCTGGTCGGCAGACGGCCGGTGCTGAGATAGGTGTGGAGGGGGGTCATCCAGCAGTCCGCGTCTCCAATGGCGTTGATGTCGAGGGGTGTGGTGGTCGGGTTGGTACTTGGTTGGGACAAGATTTCTTGAATGACCGATTTGTGACCGCCTCGTTTCTTGGTGCTTGCTAGTTTGGAGAGGATGTCGGCGCGGGTGTTCTGCTCCCGAGGAACGTGTTGGATTTCTGCTGAGTCGAACCCTCTTAGTTTGTCACTGATGAGCGCGAGGTATCCGGCGAGGGTGTCGTTTTTTGCTTGGTATTCACCTCGGACTTGCGAAGCGACCAGCTGGGAATCCGTGTAGATTCGGATGTCCCTGGCTCCCAGGTCGGATGCTAGGCGAAGGCCGGCGAGAAATGCTTCGTATTCGGCTTGGTTGTTGGTCGTTGGGAAAGCTAGCGTGAGGGAGACTTCGATGACCGTATCCTCGTCGTTGTCGAGGACGATGCCGGCGCCGCTCCCCGTAGAGTTGGAGGAGCCGTCCACAAAGATGGTCCAGAGGTGGTTCCTGGTGGTCGGGTCGGGGGGCGTGGTCATCTCGGCTACGAAGTCAGCCAACGCTTGAGCCTTGATGGCGTGCCGGCTCTCGTATGTGATGTCGAACTCGGAGAGCTCTAGCGACCATTTCAGCATGCGCCCAGCCATGTCTGGGCGGCCGAGTAGCTGGCGGAGGGGTTGGTCGGTGCGGAGCACGATGGTGTGTGCTAGAAAATAATGCCGGAGTCGGCGTGCCGCTGTTACGAGGGCCAGGGCGACTTTCTCGATCAGCTGGTATCGGGCCTCCGGGCCGTGGAGGGCTTTACTAGTAAAATAAATGGGCTTTTGTCCTTCCCCGGCTTCGCTCACGAGGACGGCGCTGACGGCTTCGTTAGAGACGGCCAGATATAAGTACAGGGTTTCGCCCGTCGCGGGGCGCGTCAGTACTGGTGGTTCGGAGAGGACGCGTTTGAGGTGGCGAAGGGCTCTCTCACATTCGTCCGTCCATTCGAACTTGGTCTCCTTCCTGAGCAGTTTGAAGAACGGGAGGGCGTGTTGGGCCGATCTCGCGATGAATCGTGAGAGGGAGGCTAGTACGCCGTTGAGGGACTGGATGGCACGCTTCGTGGTCGGCGTGGTTATATTGGAGAAGGCGTGGCACTTGTCCGGGTTGGCTTCGATCCCCCGTTCGGTCAAGTAGTAGCCGAGGAATTTACCGGCGCAGACGCCGAAAGTGCATTTCTCCGGGTTAAAGCGCATGCGACATGATCTCGCGGTCTTGAAGACCTTCTGGAGGTGTGCCGCATGGTCGTCTTCCGCGCCGGATTTGACGATCATGTCGTCCATATAGACTTCGAGCATGTCCCCGATCTCTTCGTGGAAGACGCGGTTCATCATCCGTTGGTACGTGGCCCCGGCGTTTTTGAGGCCGAAAGGCATTACGTTGTAATAGTAATTGCCCGATGCTGTCATGAAGGCCGTGGCCTGTTTGTCGTGTTCGGCCATCGGGATCTGATTGTATCCCGAGTATGCGTCCATGAAGGACAAGAGTTTGAAGCCCGCCGAGTTGTCGACGAGCTTGTCGATGTTGGGGAGGGGGTAGGCGTCCTTAGGACATGCCCGGTTGAGGTCAGTGTAGTCAACACACATGCGCCATTTTCCATTATTCTTTTTAACAAGTACAACGTTGGACAGCCAGGTGGAATACCGGGCTTCCGAAATAAAATTTGCCTCTAAGAGGTCTTTTACAGCTTGTTCGGCTGCTGCCGATTTTTCTGGAGACTGGCGGCGACGGCGTTGCACCACGGCCTTTGCGGTCGGGCTGATGGACAGCTGGTGGCAGGCGACCTCAGGGTCGAGTCCCGGCATTTCCGCGGCGCTCCAGGCGAAGAGGTCGGCATTCTCGCGGAGGCAGGCTTGGAGCTGTCGTTTCGCGAGGTCGGGGAGTCCTGCGCCTACCCTTACGGTTCTGGTCGTGTTGTCCCCGAGGGGAATGAGCTCGAAATCGCCATCCGGGATGGGGCGCGCTGGATGCTCGTTGGCCGCGTCAGTCTTTTTATTGTCGAGCTCGTCGGTGAAGCGACTGTCGAGCTCAACTGATCCGACCAGCTCTGTTGGCTTGTCCTTTGGCGTAGCGCTCGGTGCTTTCTTTTTGGTCGGTGGAGCGATGGAGTCGAAGCCTTTCAGCGCGGCTTCAAAACACCTTCGGGCGGCTTCGATGTCGCCGTTGAGGGTGACCACGGCTCCCCTTCTCGTGTAATATTTCATCTTCAGGTGGGCGGTGGAGGGTACCGCGGTGAGTTCTGCTATCGTTGTCCTGCCCAGGATGCAGTTGTACAGGGACGGGCATTCGATGACTAAGAAGCGGATGCTGATGTCTCTGGCCGTTTCCTCTTCCCCAAAGGTGACTTTCAGTTCCACGTATCCCCAGGGTCTTGTCGTCGTCCCGTTGAACCCCTGGAGGTCGGAGCCTACGTAGGGGGAGAGGTTGGACTCGTTGAGCTGGAGAGTCGTGAACAAATGTGAGTACATTATGTCAACCGAGCTCCCTCCGTCGACGAGGAGGCGCCTGACGTCGAAGTTTGCCATACGTGCGCGTATGAGCAAGGGTATGTTGGAATTGGGAGATCCCCCGGGTAGTTCCTCGAGGTAGAACGTGATCGGGTTGGAGCGGCCTCGGAATCTGTCGAGCGTGCTCATCTTGCCGGAGTTGCCCGCGATGAGTTCGTCGAATTTCCTTTTCACGGATCCTATGGACAGACTCCTCGTAGCGCCATCAGAGATGACCATGGCTCTGGGGAAGTATTCCCATCGGCTGGTTGGTCGGATTGGCTCGCCGACTAAGCTGGGTGCTTCGGGGATGCCGAGTCCTCTGCTTGCGAACCAGTCCTCGGGGCGGCTGACGCACAGCGCGACCTGGAGTCTCTCACCGTCTTCTGGGCAGGGGAGCTCCTCGATTTTCTTTGCCTCCGGGGCCTCCGATCTGGGTGGTTCACCTCCCCGGGTGTATCGCTTTAAGTGCCCATCTTTGATTAGGATTTCGATCGCATCTTTGAGATGGATGCAGTCTTCCGTTACATGCCCGTGGGTCCTGTGGAACCGGCAGTACTTTGACTTGTCCACGTTGGGTTTGGGCGGCGTTGGTCGTGGAAAACGGACACCTCCCTGCACGAACTCGGTTTTAGCGCATTCGGCCAGTATGCGTTCGCGGGAAGCGACCAAGGCGGTGTACTCGGTGAACCTTCCTGCCGGGCCGCGCGACTCGCGCTGTTCGCGGGGTTCGCGGTGGCGGTCATCCCGACGGCGGTCCCCTCCTCGCCGGTGGCTCGAAGCTCCGTCGTCTCGGTGCCCGCGGGGGGCTTCTCTGTCTCGGGTGTCGCGGGCGGAGTTGGCCGCTTGTGTTTCCTCGAACCGGATGTAGTGGGCGGCCCTGTCGAGGAAGTCTTGGAGGGACGTGGGCCGGTGTATGCCCACGGCCTCGTAGAATTTGGAGTCATGGCGCAGGCCTTGCTCCATTAAGTAGCGTTTCATTTCGTCGGAAGTCGTCACCTGTACGGCTTCCCGAGTAAATCTTTCGATGTATTTCCGGAGGGGTTCGTCGGGGCCTTGGATGATCGCCCCGAGGACTGCTTCCGTCTTCGGGTGACGCCGGGACGCCGTGAAGTGTTTGGAGAATAGGTCCTTCAAGACCCTCCACGATGTAACGGATTCGGGCTCCAGGCTTTTGTACCAGGTCATAGCGCCTTTTCTCAGAGTCGTCGGGAAGAGTCTGCATTTGATGGCTCCCCGGACATTGCGGTAGTCGAGCATGGCCTCGATGTCTTCCAGATGATCGTCCGGGTCGGAGGTGCCGTCGTACGTTGACAGCGTCGGTGGCTTCTCCATTCCTTGGGGTATAGGGGCCGCCATGATCTCCCGGGATAGTGGGGTGCGGTAGTCATCCTCGTCGCTGTGCGCCGGGGATCTCAGGGGGGATGAGCCGATCGCGGTGTGTCCCGGGTTTCGGGCCCTCGATCTCCGGCCTGTGCTCCCGCCTCGGGTTTCCTCGGTTGGGGTCGCCGCGGCGTTCTGGTTCCTCCCGCGACCGTGTCTTGCCGGGGATCTGGTGCGTTCCCGTGTCGCTTGGGGGCGGCGTCTCTCCAACCGCGGTCGGCGGTTCCTGGGTCGAGGTGAGGGGCTCCTCGAACCTCCGTTCTGGTCTTCCCGCTGGGGGTACCTCGGGGAGCCGCCGCGTTCCAACGCTCCAATTCTAGCGTTCTGTTGGGACAGCAGCTGGTTCGTCTGGTTGATGGCTGCAAAGAGGGCGGCTACCGTGGGGTCCGCTCCCGCCGGGATGGGAACAGGGTGGAATGCCGGCGGGCTCGGGGGGCGATGGTCGGCATGCAGGGGCCTTTCCTCGGACGATGGCGAGGCGGTTTGCCCGTCTCTTTCGTCGGCTTCATTCAGGCGCGCCGTTCCTACCTGCTTCCCGTTGGTGGCAGTGTTGGGCGCGAGATCGAGCGGAGTGTCGTCGCGGCGTGGGCTGGCCATAACCGTGGAGGTTTGGTGAAACTTTTGGTTTTTCTGCTCGGAGTAACGGGGAAGTTTCCGTTCCCACAGACGGCGCCACTGATCTGACCTGATCAGGAGGGATCACGGACTGGCCACGCTTCGCCGGACGGTTATCTGTTTGCCGAGGTAAGAACGAGGAAGGGGTGTACCTGCAAAGCACTCCGACGCCCAAGTAAGAAGTTGGACAGAGAGGGAGCAATAGTACAGAAAGGGGGGCAAGAAGAGTTACCTGACCCTCTTGAGGAAGAGGGTATTTGTAGGGAGACCCCAGCGCTGGGCCAACGGTCATTCGAGGTGGGCCGGACGACCAGGCCCAACCCTAATGACTGCTAGGGCTTACGTGGCGTAGTGAAGACCAGGACATGGTCTTCGCCCTAGTTCAACCGCTCCTAGGTTTCCGGAAAGTGGGTTTGACCTGCTCTTTCGGAGGTGGGCGGTTGGCCGATGACGTGTCCCCGCGGAGGGGAGCACGTGGAGAACGTGCGCCGAGCACGTTATTTTCCCGCGGAGGGAGCCCGGGTTGTCTCGCTCGTCTGGTGTGACGGACGACGAAGGGGATGCGGCGTGATGGCTTGTGCCCGGCTGACGGTCCTGCTCGTCCGAAGGGCGTGTGCCAGGTATGCTCAGTTCGCCTGTTGGGCCGTATTTGGTATTGGGCCTGCCGAGGTGAGGCCCACACCGGAACAGGCTGATCTGACCTGATCAGGAGGGATCACGGACTGGCCACGCTTCGCCGGACGGTTATCTGTTTGCCGAGGTAAGAACGAGGAGGGGGTGTACCTGCAAAGCACTCCGACGCCCAAGTAAGAAGTTGGACAGAGAGGGAGCAATAGTACAGAAAGGGGGGCAAGAAGAGTTACCTGACCCTCTTGAGGAAGAGGGTATTTGTAGGGAGACCCCAGCGCTGGGCCAACGGTCATTCGAGGTGGGCCGGACGACCAGGCCCAACCCTAATGACTGCTAGGGCTTACGTGGCGTAGTGAAGACCAGGACATGGTCTTCGCCCTAGTTCAACCGCTCCTAGGTTTCCGGAAAGTGGGTTTGACCTGCTCTTTCGGAGGTGGGCGGTTGGCCGATGACGTGTCCCCGCGGAGGGGAGCACGTGGAGAACGTGCGCCGAGCACGTTATTTTCCCGCGGAGGGAGCCCGGGTTGTCTCGCTCGTCTGGTGTGACGGACGACGAAGGGGATGCGGCGTGATGGCTTGTGCCCGGCTGACGGTCCTGCTCGTCCGAAGGGCGTGTGCCAGGTATGCTCAGTTCGCCTGTTGGGCCGTATTTGGTATTGGGCCTGCCGAGGTGAGGCCCACACCGGAACAGGAGCCCCCCAAGTCGAAGCTCTGGGGAAGAGCGAGGACTTAAGGTCGTCATGTCTGGAGCGGGGGACTCGTGCGAAGGGCTCCGGTCGTCGGTAGAACGGGGAGGAGGCAGATGGAGAGACGCGACGGTCAGGCTGCTTCCACGTGTCTTGCGTTGAGCGGTCGTAGGGGCGGCTAACCTATGTCATTAATGAGCCTAGGGTCGCTTCGAGCCTCGCGCCGGGTTATAAATATGGCGGTCCCCGCTCATTCTGCTACTTTTCTCCCTGTTGATCTTT
Source organism: Lathyrus sativus (assembly GCA_963859935.3). NCBI lineage: Eukaryota > Viridiplantae > Streptophyta > Magnoliopsida > Fabales > Fabaceae > Lathyrus > Lathyrus sativus. The sequence goes on from OZ012741.1 coordinate 608,423,531, forward strand.
CATCGTCGCTGCCCGTCCGCCGTTCGCCGCCGATCAACGCCGTGCCATTCGCTTTTTCTTCCGTCCGCCGCCGTTACAAGTGAGTTCCTCTTCTCCCTCTCTTTTATTTTCGTCGTCTAACTGGGACGTGTGGTCGGGGCGCGATGAGCGCCCCGAGGAGGGATGCGAGTTCCGCCGCGTCTGGCGAGTTTTCCGATGAATGTCCCGGGGACGGTAGGCTAGTTCCGATGAATGCCCCGGGGACAGGAGCTTTTTCTGATGAATGCCCCGAGGACGGGGGCTTTTCTCCGATGAATGCCCCGAGGACGGGGGCTTTTTCTGATGACTGCCCCGGGGAGAAGTATCTTCTCCGACGGCCGCCCCGAAGGGCTGAGGGGTCGTTCTTCGATCCCCGAGGAGGGTAGGCGGGGAGCGAATGTCTGCTCGCCGCCCCTCGGCCTTTGTCGCCCTTTCACTTGACTTGCGGTGGAAGGGTGGATTTGATCCTGGCTATCGAATTCACCGAGGTCCTCTGCTTTCAGGTGTAGATGTCGGCTCTGGTGCCGGGGATAATGGTTGAAGATGATGAACCCGAGGTCCCGGAGTATGACGATGGGCGCGTCTCCTTGCCCGAGGAGTGGGCGGCCGAGGAGCCACTTACCATCCCTTCTTGTTTTGTGGTCGACCCGTCCGACGTGTATGCCACGGTCGAGGACACGCCGTTAGGAGAAACGCAACACTGGCAGGTGTATCGCCCGAAAGCGCACCATCGGATCTGTTCGCGCTATGGGCGGAAGATGTTCCCGATGTATGAATTTTATTTTAAAGAAGCTCGGCTCCGGTTGCCGTTCTCTGCCTTCCATCTGGGGATTTTTGACTGGCTGCGTCTTGCCCCGTCTCAGCTGCACCCGAACGCTCTGGCTTTCATCCGGGCTTTCGAGGTGGTGTGTTTCTACCTCTCGGTGGAGCCGACGGTGCCGTTGTTCTTTCGCATCTTTCATTTGCAGCGGCAGACGGTGCGAGGTCGTCACGGATGGGTCTCTTTCAAACAATCGACCAAAATTTTTAAAGCGTACAGTGATTCTGTCAAAGACTTCAAGGGTCGGTTCTACCTCGTCAAGCCGATCACGCAGCACGGCTCGGACACTCTCTTTGACGAGGGCGAGCGCACGGTAGATGGCCAGTGGTTCCGAGCGTGGCTTCCCAAGATACATCTGCTGTGGACCTCGGAGCATTTCAGTCGAGGGACGGATAGGTATATCGTCCGGGCGGGAACCCTCGAGGAGAAGGACATGGCCGCTTATCTGAAAATAATTGCCTTTGTGCGGTCACTTCCCCCGTCGAAGCTGGTGACGCCCGACGGTCGGTACATCCTCGATGCCCAGGGGAACGTACGCACTAAAAAGCGTTTGATAAATACTAAGACTTTGCTCGGCTGTGCGACCGGGGCGGCCGCTCTAGATTATCTAGGTAGGGATGTTTCGTTTTCCCTCGTTGTCGGGGTTTTTGATCGTCGCTAACCTATTTCTTTGTTTTTGCAGCGAACATGTCTACTGTCGACGAGCGGGTGAAGCAGTTGCGTGCTGCCAGGAGTGCCGGGGTCCCGAGGACGAGGGTGAGTCAGCTGGTCAGTCAGGAGGTCGCGACGCAGGGGGGCCAAACTTCGTCCTCGTCGCCTCAAGAGAGCCAATCCCCTGTGTCCCAAGGAGTGTCGAAGAGGCAGAGGTCCGAGGAGCCTCGGGTGGTGGATCTGACGGTCGGCGCCGTCGAGGAAGGTTATGTCGTCCCTCCCTGCCACCAGCACCCGGGGTATTTCCATGGTGCCCGTTCCCCCACCGTTTCCGCCGGGGAGGTGAAGGCTGTTCGCCAGGCTGACCGGGAGGCCCGTCGGCGTGTCCTGGCTGAGGACTTGGCCGCGATGATGCGGACGTTTACGACGGCTCTCGTGCTGAACGAGGAGGGCTGCTCTGCTGCTGAGCTGTCCAAACTGCAAGGGGATCTCACCTTTACGCAGTCGCGGTTGGCCAAGCTCACCGAGGAGTTGGAGAAGAGCCAGAAGGACGTTGCCGAGGAGCGGAAACGAGCAGAGGGTGCTGAGGGGAAGGTGAGTTCGCTGGAAGAGAAGCTGGGGATGGCGACGGCCGAGGTGCAGGCGCTGAAGGTTCGTACTGAGGTTCTGGACAGCGCTGTTCGTCCGGCCGAGGACGAGACTGAGGGGGATCGGCGTTTAATCACCCGTGCTGACTTGATCGCCCGTATCCGGGTGTTGGAGAGCGATTGTCTGGAAGCCGTTGAGGTCGGGTTCAAGAATGCGGTCGAGCAGATTCAGGTCGCCAACCCTGGTGTCGAGCTGGTCGTGGACGGGATAGGGCCGTACCACGAGATCGTTGATGGGAGGGTGATCGATCCTTATTTCGTTATCCCCGACGAGGAAACCGTGGCTGCTGACCGAGCTGATGAGGAAGTGTAGGTTGCCGGGCCTGCGTGCTCGTTGTTTTGTGGCCTGCGTGCCGGTGTTTATCTTTTGCTTTGGGCCTGCGTGCTCGTTTTTGTACTATTGACTACTGGGCTGGTGCCCGCTTTTGTTAAATATATTTATCATGGATTTTCTAAGTGTGCGCTCGTTGTTTGCATGTTGTTTTATGCTCGTTTTTCGTATTTGTTCGAATGCCTTTGATGTGTATGACATTTCTTGTAGATTTTCTAAGTGTTCGCTCGGTGTGTTTAGCTCGACAATTTGTTACCGGTAGTGTAGGGGACTGGCCGGTTTGGCCGGGGATGTAGCCGGGCCTTTTCGGGGGTAGTTTTCCCCGGGGCGTGGACGGCCCATCGCGAGCTGGGTGTCCTGCCTGTTTTGGTACGGCGACGAGGGGCCTCGGTCGAGGTATTCCCTGCCGAGCAAGGCCTTCTGCCCGCGCACACGAGAGGCAGGGCTTGCTTTCTTTGGTCGTTGGTGGACGCGGGGGTGTGCGGTGGTACCATGTCGCCCCCCTAGTGGCCGGGACGATTGGTCGTCGCGGGCAATGTGTTAACTGTAGTACCGCTTAAGCTTCGCGGCGTTCCATGGTCGAGCTAATTGTTCACCGTGCAGGTTTTCGAGGTAATAGGCCCCGTGTTCCGTTTTGTCCCGGACTCGGTATGGGCCTTCCCAGTTCGCCGCCAGTTTGCCCTCGTGGGAGTCCTTTTGATTTCTGCGTAGAACTAAGTCTCCAGTTTGAAAATCGCGTTTTATGACTTTGTGGTTATGGCGAAGTGCTACTTGTTGCTTCAGCCGGGCTTCCCGGAGGGCTGCTCCTGCGCGGATTTCTTCGACGAGGTCGAGCTCTTCTCGGAGGGAGCCGTCGTTGTCGTCGGTGTCTAGGGGAGCTTCCGTTCGTCTGGACGGTTCGCGGATTTCGACCGGTATTACGGCCTCGGTTCCGTACGTGAGGCGAAATGGGGTCTCCCCTGTAGTTGAGTGAGGAGTAGTACGGTATGCCCAGAGGACGCTGTGGAGTTCTTCGACCCATGCTCGTTTGGCGTCTCCGAGGCGTCGTCTGAGTCCTCTGAGTATAACTCTGTTTGCCGACTCCGCCTGGCCGTTCGTCTGAGGGTGTTCGACCGAGGCGAAGTGATGTTTGGTCCCGAGGTTGGTGACGAAGTCGCGGAAGTTTTTGTCTGTAAATTGTGTACCGTTGTCGGTGACGATGGCGAGTGGTACCCCGAACCTGGCGAGGATGTTGCGTTTGTAGAATCGGAGAATGTTGTGGGCGGTGATTTTGGCCAGGGCTTCAGCCTCGACCCACTTGGTGAAGTAGTCGACTCCCACGATGAGGTACTTGTTCTGGTATGAACCGAGGGGGAAGGGTCCGAGGATATCCAGCCCCCACCAGGCGAATGGCCACGGGGATGAGAGGGACGTGAGGTCGGTTGGCGGGGCCAGGTGCATGTCTCCGTGTCGTTGACACTTATCGCACCGTTTGACATGTTCTTTCGCGTCGGACTGCATTGACGGCCAGTAGTAGCCCGCGCGTAGGGCCTTGCGCGCTAGGGATCTGCCCCCGAGGTGCTGCGCGTTGATACCTTCGTGGATTTCTTCTAGAACGGCCGTGCTCTGGGCTTTGTCTATGCATTTGAGGAGTGGGATTGCGAAGCCTCGGCGGTACAGTCGTCCCTCGAGGAGGACGTACGAGCAGGCCCGTCGTTTCGTTGCGTTGGCCTCGCTAGAGCTGGTCGGCAGACGGCCGGTGCTGAGATAGGTGTGGAGGGGGGTCATCCAGCAGTCCGCGTCTCCAATGGCGTTGATGTCGAGGGGTGTGGTGGTCGGGTTGGTACTTGGTTGGGACAAGATTTCTTGAATGACCGATTTGTGACCGCCTCGTTTCTTGGTGCTTGCTAGTTTGGAGAGGATGTCGGCGCGGGTGTTCTGCTCCCGAGGAACGTGTTGGATTTCTGCTGAGTCGAACCCTCTTAGTTTGTCACTGATGAGCGCGAGGTATCCGGCGAGGGTGTCGTTTTTTGCTTGGTATTCACCTCGGACTTGCGAAGCGACCAGTTGGGAATCCGTGTAGATTCGGATGTCCCTGGCTCCCAGGTCGGATGCTAGGCGAAGGCCGGCGAGAAATGCTTCGTATTCGGCTTGGTTGTTGGTCGTTGGGAAAGCTAGCGTGAGGGAGACTTCGATGACCGTACCCTCGTCGTTGTCGAGGACGATGCCGGCGCCGCTCCCCGTAGAGTTGGAGGAGCCGTCCACAAAGATGGTCCAGAGGTGGTTCCTGGTGGTCGGGTCGGGGGGCGTGGTCATCTCGGCTACGAAGTCAGCCAACGCTTGAGCCTTGATGGCGTGCCGGCTCTCGTATGTGATGTCGAACTCGGAGAGCTCTAGCGACCATTTCAGCATGCGCCCAGCCATGTCTGGGCGGCCGAGTAGCTGGCGGAGGGGTTGGTCGGTGCGGAGCACGATGGTGTGTGCTAGAAAATAATGCCGGAGTCGGCGTGCCGCTGTTACGAGGGCCAGGGCGACTTTCTCGATCAGCTGGTATCGGGCCTCCGGGCCGTGGAGGGCTTTACTAGTAAAATAAATGGGCTTTTGTCCTTCCCCGGCTTCGCTCACGAGGACGGCGCTGACGGCTTCGTTAGAGACGGCCAGATATAAGTACAGGGTTTCGCCCGTCGCGGGGCGCGTCAGTACTGGTGGTTCGGAGAGGACGCGTTTGAGGTGGCGAAGGGCTCTCTCACATTCGTCCGTCCATTCGAACTTGGTCTCCTTCCTGAGCAGTTTGAAGAACGGGAGGGCGTGTTGGGCCGATCTCGCGATGAATCGTGAGAGGGAGGCTAGTACGCCGTTGAGGGACTGGATGGCACGCTTCGTGGTCGGCGTGGTTATATTGGAGAAGGCGTGGCACTTGTCCGGGTTGGCTTCGATCCCCCGTTCGGTCAAGTAGTAGCCGAGGAATTTACCGGCGCAGACGCCGAAAGTGCATTTCTCCGGGTTAAAGCGCATGCGACATGATCTCGCGGTCTTGAAGACCTTCTGGAGGTGTGCCGCATGGTCGTCTTCCGCGCCGGATTTGACGATCATGTCGTCCATATAGACTTCGAGCATGTCCCCGATCTCTTCGTGGAAGACGCGGTTCATCATCCGTTGGTACGTGGCCCCGGCGTTTTTGAGGCCGAAAGGCATTACGTTGTAATAGTAATTGCCCGATGCTGTCATGAAGGCCGTGGCCTGTTTGTCGTGTTCGGCCATCGGGATCTGATTGTATCCCGAGTATGCGTCCATGAAGGACAAGAGTTTGAAGCCCGCCGAGTTGTCGACGAGCTTGTCGATGTTGGGGAGGGGGTAGGCGTCCTTAGGACATGCCCGGTTGAGGTCAGTGTAGTCAACACACATGCGCCATTTTCCATTATTCTTTTTAACAAGTACAACGTTGGACAGCCAGGTGGAATACCGGGCTTCCGAAATAAAATTTGCCTCTAAGAGGTCTTTTACAGCTTGTTCGGCTGCTGCCGATTTTTCTGGAGACTGGCGGCGACGGCGTTGCACCACGGCCTTTGCGGTCGGGCTGATGGACAGCTGGTGGCAGGCGACCTCAGGGTCGAGTCCCGGCATTTCCGCGGCGCTCCAGGCGAAGAGGTCGGCATTCTCGCGGAGGCAGGCTTGGAGCTGTCGTTTCGCGAGGTCGGGGAGTCCTGCGCCTACCCTTACGGTTCTGGTCGTGTTGTCCCCGAGGGGAATGAGCTCGAAATCGCCATCCGGGATGGGGCGCGCTGGATGCTCGTTGGCCGCGTCAGTCTTTTTATTGTCGAGCTCGTCGGTGAAGCGACTGTCGAGCTCAACTGATCCGACCAGCTCTGTTGGCTTGTCCTTTGGCGTAGCGCTCGGTGCTTTCTTTTTGGTCGGTGGAGCGATGGAGTCGAAGCCTTTCAGCGCGGCTTCAAAACACCTTCGGGCGGCTTCGATGTCGCCGTTGAGGGTGACCACGGCTCCCCTTCTCGTGTAATATTTCATCTTCAGGTGGGCGGTGGAGGGTACCGCGGTGAGTTCTGCTATCGTTGTCCTGCCCAGGATGCAGTTGTACAGGGACGGGCATTCGATGACTAAGAAGCGGATGCTGATGTCTCTGGCCGTTTCCTCTTCCCCAAAGGTGACTTTCAGTTCCACGTATCCCCAGGGTCTTGTCGTCGTCCCGTTGAACCCCTGGAGGTCGGAGCCTACGTAGGGGGAGAGGTTGGACTCGTTGAGCTGGAGAGTCGTGAACAAATGTGAGTACATTATGTCAACCGAGCTCCCTCCGTCGACGAGGAGGCGCCTGACGTCGAAGTTTGCCATACGTGCGCGTATGAGCAAGGGTATGTTGGAATTGGGAGATCCCCCGGGTAGTTCCTCGAGGTAGAACGTGATCGGGTTGGAGCGGCCTCGGAATCTGTCGAGCGTGCTCATCTTGCCGGAGTTGCCCGCGATGAGTTCGTCGAATTTCCTTTTCACGGATCCTATGGACAGACTCCTCGTAGCGCCATCAGAGATGACCATGGCTCTGGGGAAGTATTCCCATCGGCTGGTTGGTCGGATTGGCTCGCCGACTAAGCTGGGTGCTTCGGGGATGCCGAGTCCTCTGCTTGCGAACCAGTCCTCGGGGCGGCTGACGCACAGCGCGACCTGGAGTCTCTCACCGTCTTCTGGGCAGGGGAGCTCCTCGATTTTCTTTGCCTCCGGGGCCTCCGATCTGGGTGGTTCACCTCCCCGGGTGTATCGCTTTAAGTGCCCATCTTTGATTAGGATTTCGATCGCATCTTTGAGATGGATGCAGTCTTCCGTTACATGCCCGTGGGTCCTGTGGAACCGGCAGTACTTTGACTTGTCCACGTTGGGTTTGGGCGGCGTTGGTCGTGGAAAACGGACACCTCCCTGCACGAACTCGGTTTTAGCGCATTCGGCCAGTATGCGTTCGCGGGAAGCGACCAAGGCGGTGTACTCGGTGAACCTTCCTGCCGGGCCGCGCGACTCGCGCTGTTCGCGGGGTTCGCGGTGGCGGTCATCCCGACGGCGGTCCCCTCCTCGCCGGTGGCTCGAAGCTCCGTCGTCTCGGTGCCCGCGGGGGGCTTCTCTGTCTCGGGTGTCGCGGGCGGAGTTGGCCGCTTGTGTTTCCTCGAACCGGATGTAGTGGGCGGCCCTGTCGAGGAAGTCTTGGAGGGACGTGGGCCGGTGTATGCCCACGGCCTCGTAGAATTTGGAGTCATGGCGCAGGCCTTGCTCCATTAAGTAGCGTTTCATTTCGTCGGAAGTCGTCACCTGTACGGCTTCCCGAGTAAATCTTTCGATGTATTTCCGGAGGGGTTCGTCGGGGCCTTGGATGATCGCCCCGAGGACTGCTTCCGTCTTCGGGTGACGCCGGGACGCCGTGAAGTGTTTGGAGAATAGGTCCTTCAAGACCCTCCACGATGTAACGGATTCGGGCTCCAGGCTTTTGTACCAGGTCATAGCGCCTTTTCTCAGAGTCGTCGGGAAGAGTCTGCATTTGATGGCTCCCCGGACATTGCGGTAGTCGAGCATGGCCTCGATGTCTTCCAGATGATCGTCCGGGTCGGAGGTGCCGTCGTACGTTGACAGCGTCGGTGGCTTCTCCATTCCTTGGGGTATAGGGGCCGCCATGATCTCCCGGGATAGTGGGGTGCGGTAGTCATCCTCGTCGCTGTGCGCCGGGGATCTCAGGGGGGATGAGCCGATCGCGGTGTGTCCCGGGTTTCGGGCCCTCGATCTCCGGCCTGTGCTCCCGCCTCGGGTTTCCTCGGTTGGGGTCGCCGCGGCGTTCTGGTTCCTCCCGCGACCGTGTCTTGCCGGGGATCTGGTGCGTTCCCGTGTCGCTTGGGGGCGGCGTCTCTCCAACCGCGGTCGGCGGTTCCTGGGTCGAGGTGAGGGGCTCCTCGAACCTCCGTTCTGGTCTTCCCGCTGGGGGTACCTCGGGGAGCCGCCGCGTTCCAACGCTCCAATTCTAGCGTTCTGTTGGGACAGCAGCTGGTTCGTCTGGTTGATGGCTGCAAAGAGGGCGGCTACCGTGGGGTCCGCTCCCGCCGGGATGGGAACAGGGTGGAATGCCGGCGGGCTCGGGGGGCGATGGTCGGCATGCAGGGGCCTTTCCTCGGACGATGGCGAGGCGGTTTGCCCGTCTCTTTCGTCGGCTTCATTCAGGCGCGCCGTTCCTACCTGCTTCCCGTTGGTGGCAGTGTTGGGCGCGAGATCGAGCGGAGTGTCGTCGCGGCGTGGGCTGGCCATAACCGTGGAGGTTTGGTGAAACTTTTGGTTTTTCTGCTCGGAGTAACGGGGAAGTTTCCGTTCCCACAGACGGCGCCACTGATCTGACCTGATCAGGAGGGATCACGGACTGGCCACGCTTCGCCGGACGGTTATCTGTTTGCCGAGGTAAGAACGAGGAGGGGGTGTACCTGCAAAGCACTCCGACGCCCAAGTAAGAAGTTGGACAGAGAGGGAGCAATAGTACAGAAAGGGGGGCAAGAAGAGTTACCTGACCCTCTTGAGGAAGAGGGTATTTGTAGGGAGACCCCAGCGCTGGGCCAACGGTCATTCGAGGTGGGCCGGACGACCAGGCCCAACCCTAATGACTGCTAGGGCTTACGTGGCGTAGTGAAGACCAGGACATGGTCTTCGCCCTAGTTCAACCGCTCCTAGGTTTCCGGAAAGTGGGTTT